>VZRV01002793.1:508352-923626 GCA_013398115.1 Falcunculus frontatus
GGTGGGTGGGAAAGATTAATTAGGAAAGCAGATTACGTGGGTCTAGTTCATTTACTCTTGTCCTTTCTGTAGGAAAGAATGAACTTTGGCAGGGTTAGTTTTCTTGTTTCGTTCCACTAGAGGTAACGAAATATAATTTTCTTTAACAAGGGCAAATCAGAAGGAACTTATCTTCTGCTCTTGAGGCTGAGATAGGAACAATGCTGCCTCATTCAAGTGGCTACCAGTCATCATGAAATGCATGAATAAGCAGCGACAATTAATTCAGTGAGGCTGGATGAAAATATTTTTTTGGTGATAGTGTAATGTAAATCATTGTTTTACACATTCCCCTTCAATGATTTAATTCATGCCTTTCTGACCCCCGCTGTGTTATGATTCATAGATTAGTGCTCATGTGTGTAATTTAACAGAGCTGAATAGCAAGCAGCACGGAGACTCAAACAAATCCTTGCATTTGATGTATTTATGATAAATTAGGAAAACATCATTAGTACCATGCAGAATGATTATGCTGATGCTAGTTCAACATAGGTACCTGTCAGAACAAGAAGAAAAATACACAAAACATTGTCTAATGAGCAGTAAAACAGATGTAGAAATCCAAAACAATGGCAGGCATATAATCCATGTCATGCACTGTACCTGTATTCCAATAGATAAGCATCTATTTTTCTTGAAGTGGTCCTTCTTCCTATCTTCTACTGCAACAGTGGCAATGGTTGTGGTGGTGGTGACAGTGGCAGTATTGTTCCCTACATGTTGGCTCGCAGGGCCATGGATCTGCGCATTGGCAGCTTCAATAGCAGCTGTCAGCGCCTTCATACTGTCCAGGCTTTCTGTGGAGTTGCTAAGTCCAGACTGACTGATGATATCTCCCCTCTGTCCATGCCCATCCATGTATGCATCTTGGGCAGACTCCGTGCTGCTCTGGGCTGTGATGGAAATAAATGGTTTGGTGGTAGTTCTCGGTGGGACTGGAGGCGGTGTCTTCTTGTAGGTGGTGATGCAGGATGACACTGGAAAAAACATAGGAGAGTTCTTGTTTTATTGATGCTGCAGGGAAAATGGATGCAAATGTGATATCAAAGCATCAGTGAGCATGGACAGAGAAGACGTGAGGAGGAGGCTGTTGGCCAAAGAGCCCCCAAAAGCTTCAGTTTAAGAGCCTTAGAAATGCCTTGCTTGTCATAGTGTCTTCTATTCTTCTCATGTGAGTGGCAGAATTGCCAGTAGGGCAAATAGGGGGAGAAAATATCTATTTGCCAAGTTCTTCCCCAATCTTTTTATCTTTGTTTTCCTCAGTATATTTTCTACTAACTGTTCTAAGTGCCGTGGGACCAAGGCCTTCCACCAAAACATTTGTTCTGCATATGGCTCCCAAACAAGATTCACAAGGATGATGTCTCCAACCACTTATCCTCACTAAACTGTACTTCAAGCAGTTCTATTGCAGTTGTTTTCTGTCTCTCTACCCTGTTCTACTATACACAGAATTTCAAACTACATTTTTCTGATGAGAGAGAGATTCCCAAATCATCCTTTATCAAAGTCTGTTAACACTCACCATACTTGGACTTGTGTATTTCTTTCTATAAAATATCCCACCTGTTGCACAGACTTCTCAAATACTTTGAAATGCTTTGTAAGTTGCTGAGGACATATTTAAAAGAACATTTTGCCATGCTTAATTTCTCACCGTGAATATAACATCAGTTCTGGAAAAAAAAAAATCACTTGATTTTACACACAGGGTGTTACTGTAATGAACTCAATGGCTAAAACCTGACAGTCAGTGGGAATGTATAAGTATAAATGTTTGCAATAACAAAGACTTTAATAAAAGTTCATATTTTGAAGGTCATGCTCTCTTTGTAAGTGCCGCTATATGGAGATAGAAGCTTAGCTTGAGGTTCCCAGGTTAAAACTATTGTTCTGTATATACAGAATTACATACATAAAGCACTACATGGAGATAAAAACATCTTCCTTTAAGGGTTAGTTGGCAGCTCTGCATTACTGAAGTCCTGGAATGTTTTCAGGGGAGGAAAGAAAGTCCATTAAGAACAAAAAACAACCATGATATGCTCTGTTTTTTCACAAAATAAATGCAGGCATGAACCTGTGCGAAGTTCAGACACAAACTTGTTAACATAAATTCTTATTAACAGTAATCATATGGCAAGAAATGATTCATTAGATCATTTTAATTGGCAGACGTCTATGCCACCCACATAAAAGGTAACTCTACTACAGCTGTTCTGCTCTCTGTTTGCACTGTATCTGCTTGTCGAGCCAGAAGCCATTATGGTATTAATTTGACTAGCTCACATCCATATGCCTCATATCTCCCCTTAGCTGTAGGAATAGTTACAGTGTAAAAGGTGTTTCCAGGGCATGAAATCACACGGGATTTTTTTATAGGACTCTAGTATAAGTTTCTGATAACGTGCCTGAACCCATCTTGTACATGTTGAACGCTAATGGAAAAAAGAGTGTTTCAAGTAGTGAGGGTTTTGAAACTATGATTCACTTCTGAAGAATCAAACAGAAACCACGGCATCTCTGAGAGAAGAGATGGCTAAAAATGGACTTGTCAAAATTTAACTCTGGGGACGTGAATAGTTAATAGGGGTTAAAGGCATTTTATAAAGTGCTCATGACAAGATCTATATCTGGAACCAACAGATAGGATGACAGTTTTACAAAGGGGATTAAGAATGTTGTGCTGTTCTTCATTGGTTTTGATGCTGTCAAAAAGCATTTGTTGTGACGGCAAGTGCAGGTAAATCAGCTGCCCTTGCTGCAGCACAATCATGTACTCCAGGACTCATGGAGAATTGTGGAGGCTGCTGCTTGGGTCAGGATACCCCAGAAACACCCCAGGTGGCTCATGGTATGGAGAATGTTCTCTGAGTTGTGGAAATGCAAACTGAAATTCAGCACAGAGGATTTCAAAGCACACACATGCATATAACCAGGTAATGCTTTGGAAGCTGGTGCCAAACTTGCCTAATAGAGGTTCATGAGCAACGCTACTTTGCAATTCAGCAAAGTATAAATTGCACCATTTAAAATATGCTAGGCAAGGTCACTGGGGAACTTCTGGGGACATGCCAGCATCTTAAGTACATCCCAGCACGGCACTTAAGTATCATTTTTCTTACATAGCAGAGAGGGAAATGATAATGAAACACACTTGAAAAGGGGTCTTAGGTAGGAGAGAGAGCATCAAAACCAAAGAGCAAGCCTTATCAAGATGGGTCCCCACATCACTGGGCGTCCCCCACTAGAAAGTCAATAGCAACTGTCTATTGACAGCTAGCATGCTCTCTGGACACAGCAATACAAATAAAGAATCGCCTGATTAAGTTGTCTTTCATTCTGTTGGTAAATGCACTCAATGAGGAGTATAATCCACACTGCAATGAAAGATGTTTGCACTCAGCTAATTAAATCTGAAGTTATTCTTAAGAGGGGGAGAGAATTGACAAGTCATACGGTGAAATTGTAAAGAGAAATAGCAAAACGTTCTTTTAGCAAGTCAAAACAAATCCTCGGTTTCCTGGAGTCACGCAGCACATACTGTACAGCTCCAGAGAAGCAGAGTGTGCAAGTCATAAAAGAACCCCAGGCACTTCATTACTGGAAATGATGTAAGCTCCTGCCGCTCCTCTGCAGAAACGACAACAAAACAATGCCACGGCCGCCGCCGCTGTCGGAGGCAGCTGCTCTCTGTGTCGGAGCTGGCCGAGCCCACAACAGTGAAAGGCACTCGGTGCAGCAGCTCTTCTCCGTGTGCTCTCAAGCACCTGGCGGCTTGTGTCAGGGCAGCCTGAAGGATCTGCGGCTGTTCAAGTGGACACGGTATTCTGAATGTTAAGCTGTTAGAAAAACGAAACGAGTCCTCCCCCAAGAAAAGTGTCAAACCCCTGGCGCTCTTGTCCGGCCGGGAGAGCCTGAGCCTTCAGTCGGTGCAGGGAGAGCACATCCATGCCGCGTTTTGTCCCTGCGGGCAAAGGAGGAAATTCATCTCTCCAGCAGCAGACACTGCCCGGCAGGAGGACTCACAGGGAGAAGACTACAGGATCATAGGGCACGTGAAAAATGTGGAGAAATCCTCACTTCACACACAGGGAACTTTCAAGGGGTTTTGCACATGAAAGCCAGTTTAATTCACATAAGGAAGTGAATTTAAAGGGCCGTATAAATTCCCTGATAAATATGTTCTTGGACATAGATCAAGGAGTGAAGTTCTGCACGGAAACTGATCTGACTGGAGAGCCAAGTCAAAGTAGTCTCGTGAAACATTAAAATTGTTTAGATATGGAGTTAATCAGAAAGATCTTCTTCTGAATAGTAGAAGTGTATAAGAACACTCAGTCTGACACAAAATAGACTAGATTCCACAGTATTTTCCGGAGAGCACATGCTGCTGAAGCAGGTACACATTCCTCTCCTAGGGCAAGGTTTAATACAGAAACTGGTTAAGTCATGCACAAGAATCCTCAGACAGCCAAAGCACTTCGAATCAGACTCACTGTTTCCAGTAAATCAGGTCTTCAAGTTATGCTCTCCTTTTCCTTTTGATCTTTACCCTATTTCTGTGGACTGCCTTCAGGTTATAGTTTAATCCCAAATACCTAGTGAAAAAAACCACTTTCTCCAGATTTAAAAAAAAAAAAAAAAAAAAAAAAAAAAGCCATGGTGTCTGTCTTCCTAGCCAGTATTTCCAAACAACTAGCTCATGGGACAGGAATTTGGAACAGGGAGTGTCAACCACCCAGTTCAGAAGGAAGTCTAATGATAAAAAAAAATAATCCCAGATTGCATAATAATAAAGGCTTGAATTTGAATGTTTCATTGTAAGAGTACTTCAGTTGTTTAAACATGCTCACCAGGGGAGATGAGCCCTCGGGAACAAACATCAGCATGCAAACACAAATTTTTAACTGAATGAATGGGTGCTCAGGAGAACCCCGAGGCAGATTAATATTTGTGAAGGGATCAAATTCACGCGGTGCTTTGAACAGTTTAAGTGATGAGACACATCAGTAATATCTTTCTAACTTGGCAGTCTCATATAAACTTGGTTAACAAGAATAAATGAACGTAAAAATTTAAAATTAAGTAACATAATAGTGTTTCTTCTGAGAAGAAGCATGAACCCCACAGTTTGAAAGAACCAACAAAGGACACAACTTTCTCAGCACAAGAAAGGTGTGGACCTGTTGGTGTGGGTCTAGAGGAGGGCCATGAAGATGATAATTGGTTGAAGCACCTCTTCTGTGAAGACAGGCTCAGAGAGCTGGGGTTGTTCAGCCTGGAGAAGAATTTTTTTTATGGGCAGAAAGTGACGGGACAAAGGGCAGTGGTTTTAAACTGAAAGACAGCAGGGTTAAATTAGATGCTAAGAAGAAATTTACTCAAAGGGTGGTGAGGCACTGGAGGTTGCCCAGAGAACTTGTGGATGTGCCATCCCTGGAAGTGTTCAAAGCCAGGCTGGATGGGGCCCTGAGTAACCTGGTCTAGTGGGCGGTATCCCTGCCCACGGTGGGGGGATTGGAATGAGATGATCTTTAAGATCGCTTTCAACCCAAACCATTCTATGAGTCTATGATTCTGACTTGTACACAACTAAGTATTAGGATAAAAAGCAGGAATTCTGCCATGCTGTGCAGATGGACCTCAGTCTTGATTTACTCTCTGTTAAATGGGTGTGTTAACAGTGGTGCCCTTGCACCTCACACAAGTGCCACACAAAACACGGATATAGGCAGATCTCAGCAGACCTAAGCTTCAGTACTGCAGCCCCTGAGTTTAGAGGTGCAGTGCTTGATTTGGCTTGTTAGACTCAAACCATACACTTATTTCCTTATTTTTTTGAGATTTGGGGGGCAAGCTTGAAAGTAGGGTTTCAGATCCTGTATTGCTATTTTTACATGCCAAAAATTGGTATGAAAACAGAGCGTGCATTATCTTAATAAAAAACTAAGCAGATGGCTTCTGAGGATGTAGAGATTTACTATTACAAAAATGAAGTAAAGGTTTTTATAAGAAGTTTTAAACTGCCCAAGGGAATAATACCACAATGAGTTATGGATGTCATTATCCCAAATGAGAACTACTGAAATCTAGATACCACACCATCAGGAATTCTGCCAAGGCCATGCTTTTTCCAGACCTCCCTCACCGCCAAGCTGATAACTTATTCAACGAAAGCCTAAGCTTCACTGGCTTAGGAAACAGGCAAAACACATAACTAAAATCCTGCAGAAATTTATACAAAGTATTTAAACTATTTTTACGGCACGCAGTAGCACCACAGATTTAATATCCCATGTATTCGGTGGTTTAAAGCCGTTGCTGGTGACCTTTTCATAAGTCTGGACATTTTTGTTTGCAAGTAGGGTGCCTCCAGCTTCCCAGCTGGATACAGTGAAGGATCTCCAGAAGGTGAGACTAAATATGGCTCATCCTGCATCTCAAATGAATTGAGCTGGAAAATCTGCATGTGCATACCCAGTGGATGACAGGTGAATATATCTCCAGCAGCTTTTTTTCTCCTTTTAATTTCTTCTGCTGGAAGCTGCTGATGCCAGTCAGAAGCTTAATTGCTATTCCAGGGAAGCTGAAATATTGTGCAGAGAACAAGTGAGACAGCCAAAGGTGTCTGCTAAATGCAGCTTATCACTAGGATATTATCACAAATTATGGATGCACAGACAAAATCCAGGGCATGTAGGCTTCCTAGGAGACCCACTTTACTTTTTGTGCTACACAGCCGCTGCTGAACTTCTCTCTCTATAAAAATGATCAGTACATTAACAGCACACAACTTAAGCTATTCAACTCTTGTGGCCCAAAAGTCAGGAGTCTATAAACAACTGAATCTTGGGAAAAAATATTTCACATTAACTGGAAGTTATTACCCAGAGTGGATCACTGATGGCTTTTAACACTTAAATCCCAAAACTTGTGAACTTTACTGGTGTCAAGCAATTAGCGCTTGGCTCTATCTATAGCTATATGCACACAGGTATCATGTACACCTGCTGAAATTCAGTCAGGCTGAGAGAAGTCAGAAGAGAAACTGTTTTGGCCTTGCCCCTAAACTTTGGCTATTAACAAAGCATCCGGAAAAACACCCCTAAGAACTGCCAGGATAAGGATGTGAGTCTGTTCAGGACAGATGCTCTCCTACAGATCTGAAGATTCAAACTCCTTTAATACAGTCATGGTAGAAGGTCTCTGATACAGAATAGCAACCTCTACATGCAATGAAACATGCTGAAGGAATAGAAAAACAGTACAGCAGATTTATTTTTTTTTAGCATGTGAATTATTTACCATCTCTTTTCACCTGCATTTTTTTCTGAGAAAATCGGGGAAACACTTATTGATCTATTGCTTAAACTAAGTCTAGCAAACCATTCAAATGCTTTCTGCACTTTACCAAAACTTTATTTCTCCCTCCTCACTTCCCCCCACACTGGAACAGTAATGGAAAACATGAAACGTTATAATTTTAGATAAAAATAGGCTACTTAAAATTATTCTATGCTTCAGAACTTATATGTCATGAAATCATCATGGTAAGAAATTAATAAGCTTTCTGAATATCAGTACTTTAATTTTGTAAAAGGCATTTATGGAAAACAAAGGAAACCTTGTGAAATATGGTAGTTTATCCCACTTAGATCAAGAATGTGTAACAGTAAATAAACGTAATAATATTCAGCTTAATGAAATCAGATTCTTTTCCCAAATATTTTCCAGAAAGCAACTTCACTGGCACTTTGATATAACACTTTGTTATGTGTTGCTGCAGCACACTCAAATTCCAGAATTTGCATCTTTTCCCCTTGGCAATAATGTTAATGAAACAAAATGGGCAATTTTTTTTTAATGTGGAGTTGTGCTAACGAAATACAGACACATATATGTAAACAGATCTTTGAGTAAAAACACAGTACAAGAACCAAACCCCAGATTTTCACAAACACAGGGGGTTGAACTCTCTGTAAGTATCTAGTCACTGTAGTTAGAAGTATTTTAAAGTTTTCAAATCTGAGCATGCTCTGAAAAACTCACCACTTATTTTTTTGCCTACTGAGTAATGGTTGAATGTAAAGACTTTGTCTACAAGTTCACATTGCATGTTCCTGGTGCTAATAACTTGAAAACCTGTCTCTTCTTTACATTTCTAAATTGGATCTGGATTCTTGAAAACCTCACCCAAACTGTGAGTATAAAACCTGATTTCCAGGTATCAGTAGCTCTTTCAACCTGTCAGAAGTGAGTGTGTCATAGCGGAGCCCACACTTCCCACTGTGTTTGGGCATATCACTGTAGGTGCTACTTCTTGACATTACCATGTAATATCAGTAACTACTGGTGCTGGCCATATTAATACACTCTTGTATATATGCTCTCCCTTCAGTTACAGAAAGATTAGTTAATATCTGAGCAGCCAGGAGGCTTAAACTGTATCAAACCTGGAGATACATCAAGGCAGATGTGTGGTCAGAACCAAGGCCACATGCAAGCAAAGATCTCCTGTTCTTTACTGAAGCAAGTACTGCGTGGCGTGCCCTCCTTCACAATTCGTTAAGAACTGCATTTTGTCCTTCCTGAGCCTCTGCTGTCAATGTCTCATCCTTCCATGGTGGCAGACTGATGATAAAGCAAGTTTAGCAGTCAGTCACTTTAGGAGGAGCTTGTTGCAAATTTGAGTGAGAAACTGCAAGTTGAAATTGTATAGTTCTTGTCACAGGAGGTTGGACCAGAGAATAATTAGGATTCTCCCCTTCTGAATCCCTGAATCCCAGAAACCAACCTGGGAATCTAGAGGAGACTTAAGCAAGCCAATTATCTCTGAGTAATCTGATCATGTAGCATTTAAGTTATCTAGGTATTAATGTTGCATCACTCTTTTCAACATTATGTCAAGGATTTTCTTTTAAGCTCTTCACTGAAACTAACTTTCAAAAGACAACACTTGGCTGGGGTATTGACATTTCAAAGTGTGATTTCTGTATAAGAAAAAAGGTCTATAAAAGTTGTTCCCTCTTCCTCAGTCTGGAAATGTACCTTCTTTGTTTGCTGCTGATGTTAGCAAGAAAACAAGTTTCTACTGGTTTTTACTCCCAGTGGTTTTCTGAATACTTAATAAACTTAAGGTAGGGTAAGCAGAATTCTGTATTATTGCACACATTGGTATCAAGCTGGTCTCACAGAATTTGATTAGTGATGCATCTAAATTGGCTTAGAAATTAATTAGTTTAAATTGCTGCAAACCCACCCCTGATGTGGACACATTTAGAAGTGAATAAAACTGTTAATGTCTTTTTTAAAATTTAAATGAAAGTGAAGGAAATAAGAGTGATTCTTTCAAATAATTTATTGCAATTAACTGCATCAGTTCAGTGATTTTAAAGTGACTTCCTTTTATGCCGTGGTGTGCAAACAAGCTGTACATTGTTATCAGTTACATCCATTTGAATCCAGTGAAAACTGTGTAAGTATCATTTAACCCAGTAAGAATTTGTCAAGTTTAATTTTCTGGGTCATAATCAGTTTTCAGGGTTGCTGTATTTGAGTTCATTTGTGCCTGCAGGGTTTGCTTACTTCTATACCTGGTATTTTTTTAAAGCTACACTAAACCAGAGAACACAATTTCTAATACGCTGTAATTAATGAACTTTTCAAAGGGGACCCACAATGGGGAAGTTATGCACTATGAGACAGCTGTGTGTATATATACATATATATGTGTGTGTGTGTATATATATATGTATATACATGTGTGTATGTAGATATACATATATATATACACACACACACACACACACATATATATGTATATATACACATGCATACACATACAGGACAGTTATATTCCTCCAGTCATTAGGGGACTGGCATACACAGCAAATACAGAAATGTAGGTACACCAGTTTTGCATGCTATTCAACCCTAAGGCTGTTCAGAAGATTTTAAGCAATCAAGAAAGTCATTGCTCTGACACAGACTATTTAAATGGATTTAATACAGCCTATATGAGGTGGGATTTACTATTTTTGGTACAGTAACCACCTACTTTATTAATCAAACTACTTTATGATGCTGCTGAGTGTAGGCTGAGATTCCTCATAGCAGGGAGCACTTTGTCATCTGATCCAGAAACTAACCCAAATCTCTTTAAACTCTTAAAAAGAAAGTATATGTTTAAGTTATTTGCTCGGTACCTGGTGCCATCAAGGTGTTACTTCTTTGACATTGTCTCAAAATTCAACATCTGAGTTTTGAGAATCTTGTTTTATGCTACTTGATATATAAGATTGTATTAAATAGTTTGGCTAAGAGTTAAAAGTTATTCAAATAACAGTGATGATGAAGGGATGCTGTATTTTAATCAGATAGATGTTGGGAAGAAACTGTACAAATGCCAAAGATAAGAAAATAAAAGCCAATATCAACTAAAAGCAGAATGTGATCGATAAAAACAATAGGAACAACTTTTTAGCTACTATGAAGTGCCATGAAGCATCACAAGAATTGATTTAAACCATTTTACTGTGAATTTCAGTGTAACAATACGGGGTCAAAAGACCTATGCAGGTATAACAGCACACTATGTTATTCTCATAGACAAATACTTATAAACACAACTATAGAAAACCAGGTTTCAGGAAGAAAAGTATCACGTGCCTATTGAGCAAGAACATCTGTTCAGACAGGGAAGTACTGACTTGTTTTTAAGCAGCCAGTACTGCATTTTTCAGCACACTTATCACTTTTGGGGTGTTCCAATCCAAGCAGGAATGTCTAAAACAAGCAAGTTATGCTCGTGCATTTCCGAAAAAATCCAAACCAAAACCAAAAGCAAGAGCTGCTTGCAGCAGGAAGAAGGGAGGGAAGAAGGAAAATTACAGCTAAATCTGTGCTCCAGGCTGAACAGTGACTTGTCACCTGAGAGAGAGAATTACGCCCCAGCTCAAAAGTTCTGCCTCTGCTGATAAGGTTATCAGATGACCTGCAAAAAGTCACCTGTCAGGGCAGATCCTCTAGCACTTTGGGGGAAAATCCAATCCCGTCTCAAATGAGGAGAAAACATAGACAAAGTGTTTACACAAATTATACTTATCCTTGCCCTAATTTCAAGTTAAATAATAAAACAGAGGCTTGAGAATGTCAACACTTTTCTTGAATTAACTTGAAAAAAATTGAATTTTTTGGTGAACAATGCATATGAAAAATATGTTTGAAATACATATTTGGTGTTGAGAGGAATTAAAATCTACACCAAACCCTGATTTCTATCCTCTCATTTTGCATTCAAATGAACAAGTCACATCCTTGCTCAGTGACAGGTCTGAGGTCACCATGAGTGACCTCATCTTTTCAGCCATTTGCTTGTTTTTATGACAAGAGTCCTATTTAATAATGCAACAAGTCAGCTGAAAATACTTAGTGTGAAAAATTCCTAATGATCAGCCCAAGTGCCCTGAGCACAAAAAATATTGACATTGCATTTACAGTCATTATAGTGTACAGATAAGAGCTTTTCAGTAAATCTGAGCACAAAAATCACTTATTGTTGGGAGTCCTGAATTAGCACCCACAAGACATTTAAATAAAGAAAGATTGTAGCCCTGGCATGCATGACAGAGGACAGACCAGTCTTGTGTGACTTTTAAGCAAGGTTTTAGTGAAAGACATTGTGATTTCTTTCCACGTATTTCTCCATTTATTAAAGAAATGCCTTTAATACTGGCCTTGAGGAAATTCAGATTCACAGTTTGTAGATGTTAGACACAAACCCTCATGTCTTCCTTGGACACACTTACTGCATGCCTGATAATAGTATAATGGCCTTTTTTTTCCCCTTTTTTTTTTTGTTAAAATCTTTTTTATTAAAAAAAAAATCAGTCTAGTAGAGACAGAAAATTTAAAACTTGCCATCATGATCCTGAAACCCTGAATTTGTACCATATCATTCCAGTGGCAAAAACCATGGGTTTATTTTATGTAATTTCCACAAGGACAAGAAGCATTGTCACAGTACAGAACCAGGAGAATAAACTTTTCTTTCTCCAAACCACTCATTTTATTTTCCACTTACAGCTTACTTTAGCAAGAGATTTTTGAATTAGTGCTCATCATTAGCACCTCCCTTTTCTCTAACCTCTAGACAGCAAAGTAATTTTAGCATTTCTTACCTTTACTTAAACATAAAAAAATGAATAATGCATTTTGTAGTGACTTAGCTAAAACATAAACCCAGACATTCTGGGCTGGCTAAGTTAAAAAGTGGACCCAGGACACTTTTTTGAGACACAAGAAGAGAAAGCAAACAAGCCCAAACAAATTTTGACACTTCAAATTATTTAGGCCTTTTGAATCTTCAGACTACATAAATGCTTTCTGAAGATCACAAGGCCAACAGAAAATCTTTGCAAACTGAATCCTACAAATCCATACAATTTCACATGCACGTAGCTAATACTCCAGACCTCTCAGTGCATGAAATGCAGGAAAGATCAAATTTATAACCAAAGCTCCAAGTTTTGAGTTTTCTCCCTACAGTTTCCTGCCCCAGCCTGACACTTTCTCTTCTTAGTCATCCCTTTAATAAGATCCTTTTATGACTCCCCCTTATCACCCCAACAGACTTGGTGCTTATTTCAGATTGGAAATCCATTTCTGAGACTTTACTGGGTAAACCCAAATCTCTGACTGAAGATGCTACCACAGGCTCACAGGATGTGAAAGAAAGGGGAAGAAATCAAGTTTGGATTCCTTGTCCAAACTGATCAGGTAAAAATAAATAAATAAGTAAATAAATAAATTCCCGAACACAAATAGCTGCAAATATTGGTCAAAACCAAGGATGCTGAGCAGAGCAACTCCCAACCTGGTTCAACTCAGGCTGTTTCATTCATCTCTGCTTTGCTTGAAAACCTTTCTATGACCTCAATTTCTGTTTGCATGGATGTTTGAAGAATGTCTGTCTTAACACCAGCACCTTTATCTGCCTGGTTAACATGTGGTTATTCATTATTTGTTATTCTCATCGAATTACAGAGTCTGAGCAGCATCACTGTCGAATGCCAATCACTGAGCACAAAAAGCAAATAATTAAAATGGACAGATGATGAATAATCCACAGTCCAGGGTCTGCTTTTCCTAAACTGTCTGTTAACAAATCGAAAACAAATACATGTGTAATAATGAGGACTATTCACAAACAACTTGGGAACTGGAAAAAAAAATTAAAATTCAAGATTAAAATCAGTTCCAGTGAGTACATCAGTCAGCTCTTGTTACTAACAATATTAATATCATTTACTTTTTATCACAGGAGATGTAGGAGGATGCACAGAGTGTGCATAGCTGTAGGTCACAGCAGCATCATCCACGGCTGCCCTGCACCCAGCTGAGAGGACGGGTTAAGGCTAGTTGGATGCTTTCCAGAAGAGCTATTACTCTGGAGTAATTATGCATTTTGGAAGCGGTTTAAACTGAATCACTACACCCCCATTTTTTATTTGAGATTAAGGGTATCCAGATGAAGAGCTATTGTGGAAGAACCACAGTGCTTTTGGAGAATTTCCAGAGTTAGAGAGACTTTACTGCAGAGAAGTACAGCACACTGAGCCAGCAGTCTTCTCCCACAAGCATTGTTTTCTCCAGAGTCTGTCAAAGGTTGGGCAGGTCTGACTCCCTTCAGCTTTTAAAGACTGATACTGATGATTCAAGATACTTTGGCCAAGTGGCTCGGGTGAAGAAAACAGCAACAAAGTGTGTGCACAAACTTGTTTCTATCTAAGATTTCTCAGGGCACAGACTCCCCTACCTGCACAATGATTAGAAAAAGTGTGAACAAATACACTTTAATAATTTCAAAGGCAGCTTATTACACATCCAACGTCATTCTTTTGTGTCTAAAACTGCTGTTTAATTCATGTACACCAGGAGTGACACATACTCAAAAAAGTGAAGAGGAACTTTCTTGGCAGCTTTCCTGAATTTAGTGCTTAGTCCTGTTGGTGAGCCATATTTTTCTTGTTATCTCTTTCAGTTGACTTTTCTGTACATGTGTTGAATGTGCCATGTATTAACAGCCAAGTAGGCCACCACAGCAGTTTTCTTTGAGACCGGGAACCTGCTGATCTGACCTGCTTATCAAGAGAAAAATGTCATCTCAACAGGACAAGATTGCTTCACATTTCTCCTCCCTATTTTCTTCTTGTGGGCAATTTTTTTTTAACCCCCTAGAGCCAAGTAAAAAGTCACTGCTCTAGGAATTTTTTTCCTTTTTCTTATTTTCTAGTATTTTTTACATAATTCAAAAAATACAGAAACACTTTTCTTTATATAAAAGTTTAAAATGTGAAGATGGAAAAGCATAACCGAAATTGCTCTTTATATATGCCTGTGTGAAACCACTTTGTGTCTATTTTTAAGCACATTAAGTGTAATTTAGACTCTTATAAGGCAAAGCAAATATGTCTATTTATGAACAACCCTATAACGATAAAGGAAAAAAGTGCAGAACCTTTCAGGACAGAAATAATTCCAAACCTTGCCATGTTTACACAACAGAATGGAAGTGATCTCTGTTGGGCACAGAATCGCAGAATCGTGAAGACTGGAGATCTCCAAAACCATCAGTCCAACCTTCAACTGAATACCACTCATTAAAAGTATATTGTGAAGTGCCACATCTGCTTGGTTTTTGAACACTTCCAGGGATGGTGACTCCACCACTTCCCTAGGGAGCCTGTTCCATCGCTTAGCACGTTAGGAGTCCTTCAGGATGGAAAGCACTATTCACTCTAATTTAAGTTAGCATTACAGTTTGCATCCTAAGCTGCTCTGAAATGTTCCAGAGCCTTCTTTTGCTCACTCCCACTTTTACAAGTTAAAAGTAAGACCTCCTAGATTATGGTATTAGCCTCTCTAAGGAGAGCTGAGCACACAGTACTTCCCTCTTCCTTATAAATGACATGTTGTCAAAAGAAAAATTGGGTTTAAAAGGCTATATTTCACATCCTTCAGACTGCTGTGTGCCACTTGGTCAAGAACTGAGCTTCCCATGACCTTCCACAGCCTGCCATGTGTGAAATGCGTCCTACGTGACAATTTTAACATCAGTTGCATCATTAACACATGTTCCTGACTGCACAATGTTTTTTTTGCACTTTGCCAGATGAGGCAGAGGCTAGATGAATTGTTACTGCGCACATGCAGTTTTCTAATAAAAACAATATGGCATTATTGTTCTTGGAAACGCGTTTGGAAAATCTTACCCCGCCTTGTATAATGCGCATCAGGGTGACAGGTGGGCAAGGCACCGCGTGTGGGGCAAGGAAGAGGAGCCCACAAGTACAATAAATACCTGTGTGCTCGTACTTGCCTGAACACATAAATACAGCCACCCATGCACACACATACAAAGCTATGCTCATCTTCAACTCTGCCTTTGAGTTTTGCTTTTCTTCTCATCCTGCATGATGCAACAAATTTCAAGGCATACTTTTCTCCCGAGCTTCGATTTGTATCTTTGGGGTTTTTTTATGGGATGCTCCTTTTGGGTAGCATTCTCGGCTTCCTCAGCAGATGACACTGGGAGGAATTATTTGGTCTATCCACAGCTTTCATGTTAAGCCCCAAAGTATCTTGTAACACTGACTATGCAGACTCAAATCCCAACACTAAATGAAAACACATAGAACTTGCAGTAATAAAAAGGCTGGAACCTCAAAACTGAAATGCTATGGGAAGTGAGCAGAAGAGCTTCAAAGGCTTGGCCAGTGTCCTGGCCCTTTCTAGATGAGGATGAAGCTGCCCAGGTGATCCTTTCCTACAGCTAAAGTAGGTAAACATCGCAGGTTTAAGAGGTCAGTGTCCCCAGCATGAACTGGTTTGGATCCAAATGCAGTGTAGTTCTCTGCCAGTTCTTCACTTCACAGAACAGCATGTGGAGATATACTCAGAAAGGTTTTTTCCTGAAATAGTTTTCTTCAGCTTTAAGTTAAGTATACATGCATGTGCATCTATTTTTATAAAGGTGTTACTGGGACATGGAGAGAATTATAGTTAATAGCACCAGATGTCCTACAGCTTTTTCTCAAAGACAAAAACCCTTGCAGCTCAGTTGTTCATGATGGGCTAAAAAAAAAAATCTGCTTATGAGCAAAATAATACACATTATTTCATTGCTCATTCTAACACCAGCCCTATAATTACTGGATTCTTAACTATCTTCCATATTCCCCTTGAGCTACGAATTACAAGTTTTCAGCATATTGGATACTAATACTGTGGCATGATTAGATTACCATTTGCACAGGTTGCCAAAGCAGAAGAATAGCTCATCTAAGTATGAATAGATTCATTTTCTTGAAGAGAATTTTCTTTACCTTTCAGACTAATCATCTGCGTCTAACACAGGGTAAAAAGAACACAAATTATTTTCAGGCTAGCTTCTCTTAAAAAATAAAATGACCTCCCTAGTTTTTATATCCCAGTGTTTGAAGGCATGCAGACTTGTGGGTTTTGTCTGGATGCTCAGAGGAAAGCTGTTTGCGGAATGCAGATACAGACATGTTTTCTGTTGTAGATGGAATCCATTAGCCACTAAGGAGGTGAGGGTATAATGGAAAGTAGCCATTTTGTGTTCATTTTAGTGCACAGCCTTGGAGGGGAGAAACACACAAATCCATGTAATTTTTGATGTGCTATTGAATAGAATATAAAGACTCTAAATATTTTATTAGTCGGTTATGGGTTAAAAAGGTAATTTGTACAGAGTAGATATTTCCCTTTGGAATTCACAAAAACATAACAGCTTTGAACTTGAAATAAGGACCAGCATTTGGGGATATTTGTTATTTGTAGACTATTTGTTAAGTGAGCATTTAACTGTATGTTCAGAAACACTCAGATCACCAGTATGCCAGGAACTCCTGTTCCAGTGCCACCAAGCAGCTGTAACCCAGCCTGAGGGGCAGCACCTCTCACAGCTCTCCTGTGCCGCCAAAATTGCAGGTGAAGCAGGCAGGTGAGTCCACTCTATTGTCCATTCAAATAAATAGGTAATAGATCATTTGCAACATGCTTGTTTTTTGTGGAAGCTGGCACACCGCATGTGGCACCTTTGGTACTTCACCAGCTCCACTCGCCCACCATTGATGGGACCCTGGTTTTGCTAAAATGCATTCACATTCTTGCCCTACACCACGGGATAAAGCATACAGACTCACATGTTGCCTTCCCAGCTGTTCACATCTTACAAAGGTTTTTGGTGGATGCAAAATGCCAGAGAAATCAGTGAAAACTCATAGGAACTTCCATCGGTGGGCCATTGTGGGCCATCCCTTGTGTTTGCAAATGAAATTTGTGGCCTGCTTGGCACTCTTCTTGCCTATGTTTTAACTCTCTGGTTTATGATTTTATTATTTTAATATGGTCTCCAGACCATCTGCAAACCACTATTGCCTTATGATATTTCTCTGCAGTGATTACATTAAAGCCTTGTTAGAAAGGCAAATCTAAACAACTTCGGAGATGCTCAAGGAGAACCACAGAGTTCTTCTTGACATGCATCATTATGTAGTTAAGGAACATTCCATGAAACTCAAGGATATTTATTATTCAACAGATTACACTCTGTAACAGCTTAAGCTAGTCTGGAAAAAAAAGGACAGCATTATTTAATTAATGATGGTTTTCAAATTACATCCAGAGAGAGAATAGCTGCCTTTTCAGTTTTTGTTAGCCCATATGTGGCCATGTGACCACTGCTCATAGAAATACTTCTCCCTTCTCCCTTGCTCACACACTGTTCTCCTGACTTTGTCCTGACTGTTCCTGGACAGTTTTCCATTCTAACAAGCATCTAGACAAACAAAAACATGATCCCTGTAGGAAAAAGAAGCCCTTTACCTCAGGGTGTCCACACCTCTCTCTGTCTGCAGGACAAGCACTCACTGTGTTTTCTACTGTGGCCTCTCTCCAAGCTTTCCGCCCCTTCCCCAGCCTGGCCTTGCATTGCAGCCTTGCAGATGCTCTTCCTGAGCCTCACTGCCTTCCCCAGACAGGTGTGATTACAGCTGAATTCCTCCTTTCCTACAAACTCTCAGGACACCGTATTTTTGCTTCAGCGTTCAATGCATCGTTCGAGCACCAACCTCTTGTGCATGTGCTGTTGTGCATTCTATAACAACACAGTAAATGTCACCCTCTTTGTCCAGAAGGATAAAATCCCTAAGTGCCTACTCACTGCACAGAGTATGCACAAAATGCCTGAAGTTTTCCAACATGCTGTTTATGTCCTGTTGCAGTACTGTCTGTCTGAAAATCCCAGTTAAGACTTGGCTCCTGTGTGCTGAGCAGTTTCAATCTGGATAATTTCAGTTCCTCGCTGCAAAAGGAAATCCGAAACAAATACAAAGCACACTCACAATCCACTTAGCAAATATATCCAGAAAACAAAAAGGGGAAAAATCTGGGAGAACCTGTATAAATGGCTATAAATACCTGGAAACCACAGGCACTCTGTCAAGTAATATATCCCACCCTCCTTACAAGAGCTGTATTTGAAGGGGATGAACTACCCTTTGGCAATGTCTGCCTCCCTCCCTTTACTGAACATCAGGCCCAGATGGCTAATTTTGGATGGCCAGTTAGGCAAGAGGAATCCCAATGCTAAACAACTTCAGCATGTTGCTGCACAAAGTTGCCCCTGTTTATATTTAGTCTCTTTTCTTCATTTTTGTTGAGCTCTGAGAGGAAAATCTGGAGACAAAGAGATATTATTCTACGTGCAGAGTTTATCTGTCTCAGATGCATTACTTGTTTGTACATAGAAGAGCTCCACTTTGCTGTTTGTGTAATGCTGTGCAGTGGAAATCAGCAGTTTGTACACAGCTCTTTCTAAGATCAGGAGAACAAATGCTTGTTTCTTTTCTCTCTGATTTCCTCTGAGTTAACAATAGACATTGACCTTATGGAATCGCTGTAGCACATTGTGAATTATGTATGAAATGCAATTTCCCTGTCTGCTGTGGACATGTTTGACTATGCTGTTTGCAGCACTCATCATCAGAGGGCTTGCAGTGTTCCCAGAGACACAGCTAGGGCAACTGAATTCACCATAAATAAACTGTCAATTTTCTATTAAAATCAAATTCTTTTTCACTCCTTAAAATCCAAATTCTTAAAAAGCAATCAGCTTCTCATAACTCCTATCTCACCTCCTAACACAGTTTAAAACCTTTTCATTGAATCATGGAATTGTTAAGGTTAGAAAAGACCTCTGAGGTCACCACTTCCAACCATTAACCCAGCACTGCCAAGTCCATCACTAAATCATATACCCAAATGCCACATCCACATATCTTCTGAACACTTCCAGGGATGGTGATTCCACCACTTCCTTGGGCAGCATATTCCAATGCCTGACTACTCTTTATGGGGAGAAATTTTTCCTAATGTCTAATATAAACCTCCCCTGGCAGAGCTTGTGGCCATCTCCTCTTGTCCTGTCCATTATTGCCTGGGAGATGAGACTCATTATAACCTCCTTTCAGGCATTTGTATAGAGCAATAAGGTCTCCCTTGAGCCTCCTTTTCCCCAGGCTAAGCAACCCCAGCTCACTCAGCTCCTACTCATAACAGTTGTGCTCTAAAAGTATGTTCTATTCACCCAAGGGTTCACCATGACCTTATAGTGAAGTGCAATGTTAAGTAAACAGAATGCCAAAGAGTAGAATAGAATAGAATAGAATAGAATAGAATAGAATAGAATAGAATAGAATAGAATAGAATAGAATAGAATAGAATAGAATAGAATAGAATAGAATAGAATAGAATAGAATAGAATAGAATATTTTGGTTGGAAAGGATCTACAACAATGTAGTACAATTGCCTTTCCACTTCAGGGCTGACAAGAAGTTGAAGTAAATTATTAAAGGCATTGCC
Organism: Falcunculus frontatus; assembly: GCA_013398115.1. NCBI lineage: Eukaryota > Metazoa > Chordata > Aves > Passeriformes > Falcunculus > Falcunculus frontatus. Next base: position 528,346 of record VZRV01002793.1, read on the forward strand.
CAAATGCCTCTTAAATGCTGACAGGGATGAGGCATCAATCACCTTCCTAGGATGCCTGGTAAAAAAACCAAACCACAATCAAGGGAGATTCAAAAGCACAGGCAGATGCCTCACTAGCAAGCCTAGAGTCTAGAAATCAACAATGACAATAGCCTACCTATCCTTTTTTCCAGCAAAACTCACTTCAGTAAAAATCTCCTAGATTACATCAAATGAGTGATCTCAGATAAGGGGCCTCATACAGGGAAAATCTAACTTTCTTGGGTAGCCTGGCTTGTGCTGGTTCCCTGGTCAGCATGTTTCTTGTGCCCTCCAATTTGATCGTCAGAGATCTTCTGTGAGGTTTATGCATTTGACTGTTCTCAGAGACTAAAGCAAATCAGAAAGAAGCAGCTGATTTCTCAGTGGGAACACATGTTTTTAAAAAAATCTAATCAGAATATTTCTCCATAGTTGGGTTATTAAGAAGGTGGAACATAAGCACACTTTTATGGCATTAATAATTTTTCCTTCCGTTTGTTACATCCATTTTTAAAGTGTGCAATCAGTGTTTTTTCTTCCTCATCCTACTTTTATTATCATCCTAAGAAAAAAATGCCAGTGTAACAATGTAAAATAAATGGAACCACTTATCGACAATACACAAAAGCTACAGAAGAGGGCTGAATTACTGAAGCTATTGTGAGGAAATTTCAGCCAGGTGTTTTTTTTTCTCTCCTCTGGTGCAAACCTCATTAACAACGCACAGTACATACACCAGGAATGTAGGCTTTGGTCCTGGATGAGTAATGGGGTAGGAGCCTAGCAGGAGCTGCTGGCAAGATGGGAACAGCATCCAGTCCCACTGCTGCTTTTCTGACACCGACACTTTTTTGGGGGAGCACAATCTACACTCACGCTTGAGCTAGTGACAAAAGTAGAGCCAGAAAATGTACACAAGCTACCTTTAACTGAGGAGCGCTTGAGTAAATTGGACGAGGACTCAAGTACAGCAAGGAGATTTGCGTCAGTTGTTCATTCTGCTGATGCAAGGGTTGTCCTGTAAATTGCACCCAAAAGCAAGAAGAGTTGGCTTGGAATGTTTACTTCTGAAAATGAATCATAAAATGGATTATTAAAATGCACCAAATCCTGAGTTCCTTGTGGGCATGTGTAATTTGTACTCGCGGAAACTGCAGGAGCCTCCTTTTTTCCTGCTTTCAAGTAATTAAGAGTGAAACTGTTCAGCCATTTGCGTGCAATGGATTTGCTGTTCCCTCACTTACACTGCTATGTCCTGTTATACATTACACATCCAAGGATGACATATTTTATACACTTTTGATCTTGTGGTGGAAATAAATTTTACAAGCCAGCCAAACTTCTCTTAACCACGTATACATCTGCTGTCTCCCTGAAGCTTGCTGACAGTTAATTCCCTTCACATCTCCTGTAGCTGCACAAGAGGTACTGTTCTCAGTGCCCTTGCAAGGTTACAGCCAGCTCCCACCCCACATGACTAAATCAAAGCATTCCAAAAAACCAAAGGGACAGTCAAGTCTCTGGAATTTCAAAGCAAACATTTTCTGTATGTCTGGTGCTTCAACTCCTGCCAAGTCATTTCTCCTAGTAATCATGTGTTTTGTTTAGCACACCAGCCCAGCTTCTGACTCCCTTTTCAACGACAGAGCAGAGGCTTTGATTCTGGACTGACATACACCTGGATAAATCCACCAAGGTCAACAGAACTACACAGGTGTAAATTGAAAAGAAATAGATCCAGATTTGTGACTGTGTACACATGTGTCGTGTAGTAAGAATGCACCACGATTTTTCCAGCACATCCATAGCCACATTGACCAGCCATGAGGAGGTGCTTTTATGGGAGTGCAGGTGCTTTTCTGTGGCAAGACACTAGGCAGCCTGTGATGCATAACACACTGTTATTCCTCTGAGGACCACTCAATGTTGCCCTATACGTAGGGTGATCTGATATGGGACCGTGCCGCACTACAAGGCAGAGCTGCCAGCTTTGTGCCACTTCATAGAATCAAGGCCATGTGCCTGCCATCAGAAGGTCAGATCTGATACTGCAAAGGTTAAACTAGCAGGTTCGGACCCAACACCGGCCTTCACTCACCATAAAACCTAAAGACAGGTATAATTTCCCAGCTTAACTCTTACAAGAAAGAGCAGCTCTCTCTCTCTTTCTCACCCACATGCTGGTCCCTCACACTCTTTCCCTTCTGTCTTTCCTCATTCATGCTCACTCTAAGCTTCTTTAAACTGCAATTGGATAATGTCCCAGCTCTGAGGGAACAAACCCTTTGTCAGGGCTATCCCTGGGAATATCTCTCCTATCTGATGAAACAGAGAGTAGCTAAATTGTCAAAGAACCGAGTAGAGATACGGTTCTTTCTTTATAGCAGAATCCCCTTTTACCAGCAACTATATTTAAGGACTCAACACAATACATATGCTTAACACAATTCATATGCTTACACACTCATGCTTCTGTATTTTATTTCCTGCCAAATAAGATGCTGTATTTCTGAATATTGTGATCCCTCTCTGTGTCTCACTGGAACTTTGGACCTTAGGCTGTGTGCTTGCTACCCTCGACCTTGGAGAACCCAAATGTGTAGGCGCCATTTGAACAAGTTTCCCCCCAAATTTCATTTTTTTACTCTTTGTTCGTGTACATGTGGCTCTTATTCACACGCAAAAGCCCTGTGCCTCACAACCCACAGACAACCCTACGGTAAATGTAAAGAGGACTGCTTCATTCCTTAAGGTTTCCAGTGTCCTCTCTCTGCCTTGAGCGATGTCCCATAATCAAATTTGCTTTAAAGAATAGCCCTCAAAATACTTTTCAGGAACTTGGTTAATCTGGTATTACTCATGCTTCTAATATTACAAGGAAGACCTTGAATGACATTTAGCTAACAGGCAGTGTGTAGCTATGGACATAATTATTTCTGAGGTAAAGACCTTGAGCTGATCGTGCATATGGTTTACATTTGTTTTTAAGAGAAGCCCCTAATGAAGCACATTCCCTATCCCACAAGGCATATTAGTCTGCAAAAATGGTGGAGATGAAGTCTTACCATTAATAATTAAATTTTTGTTGCTACCACAGTGGTGATCATTAGGCAATTACCTTTTGTCTTTGGAGCTATTTGTTCAGATTGGTTTGTAAATAGATCCTTGCTTTCATGAGTCTGATAGATTAAAAATAAAGAAAGAAAAAAGCAAGACACCTCCTGTTCCAGAAGATGTCAAGGACTTCTTCAAATATAATGGCTTCTGCCCCAGGCACTATAGGCATTTTGTCTGCATTTTGTTCACAGTCTTCGATGTATTTATCAACAAGCAGAAAGCAATATCCACTACTTTTACTACTTTCAAAATTAGTAAGAGAATTTCTGAGGAAGTATATAAACTCTGAATTGATGCAAGGCCACTACTGTTGAATACAGGAAGCTGCTGGGATCACTTCTGTGCTTAACGAGTTGTAGTTGGTGAGTCTTGTGCAGAGTGTGTGCTCTAACAACCACCTGCACAGCTCAGTGCTGTGACCTCATGCAAAAGTGACCCAGACATGGGAGGCAGAGCCCAGGCACAGGTGTTTTTGGGATAGTCTTCATACTGTCACCAAAGGGGAAGCTATGGATGGACTTAGTGACTGCTGCTGGTCAGGTCTCCTCAACAAAGGCAATTGTTGACCTGCTGATGCTGTGTCTTCCTTCAATGGAAACATCCCTAGAGGGTCTTGCTTCCCAGGACCCCAGGCAAGCCAGGGCTCACCAGCTTCCATGTAAATGCTTGGAGCACATGCAGTTTAGACCCTGACTTTACCTCAACACCCTCCCTCCATATCCATGCCCAAATCCAGCTATGAGAACTGGAAATTTGAAGGTATGATGTTTGTTTTTTTGACACAAGTTTTCTGACATCAGTAACATGTTTGAGGTGCTGCTGCTTTTCCGCTTTCTTTTTGCTCACTCCTAAAACCACATTCTGTTGTGGAAAAGAAGAAAGGAGATGGTTCTATAGTTTGGATCGTAGAAGGCTGTGAAAGTGTCAGTGAAACTGTATTAAGAAGAAGCTTGGGCTAAAAGTGTTTGTAACCAATAATGAACATAGTCACCTCTTTTACTATTCACAAAGCTTGGAAAAAGTTTTTTTGGTATTTTTTGTTATGCAGCATCATTCTGTAACACCTCTTATGGAACTAGGTCAGATTTTAGCACTTGTTAAGCAACTCACATCACTATGTATTTTAGCATATTCAGTGTTGATGGTTTGTGGCTGAGCAATTTTCATCACACCTGACTCTTACTGTTTACTTCTTAATGGAAACTTTTGTAAAGTGCCTGCAAAAACAATCTGAGTATCTGAGAAACGAAAAGTTCTCTTTGAACTTCCCATGAAAAATACCTGTAAAGAGTGATGGATACTATTGAAAGAGACTTTATGTTACTTTTCAGACAAAAATTGTATGGGGGAGTGGGGGTTACAAGTCCTATTGCCTGGTGAGAATTAAAAATAATGGAATGCCGCAGCACTTATTCCTAAACCAAACATTGTACAAGGTGGAATTCAACGGCAAAGTTAAATATAAAATAAATCCAACAGGATTACAGAAGGGCACGATAACCCTGTCCCTGCAGTGACCCATGTAATAGCTCTATGCTGGTGCTTGTGATGACATGTCAGCAATCCCACATTAAATGTACTTTGAAGGCACATTAGCTTCTCCTCTTTGTGTGACTGGAGGTTTCCTTCACTCCTTTATGGACACATTTCTGTGTCTTCTACCCTCTTCCCCTTACCCCACATTATCTGAGAACAGCATTATGTTGTTCTCTCCTGACCTTCCTCCTCAGCTGACTGCTGCAGTGGGGAAAGTATTTTGAGATACCAGCTAGTTTTTTTCCCCTCTGTTTTTAGCAGAAATTCCTTCACAGCAGCTTGTTTGAAACAGCTGCTGTGTGCAAGTGCTTCTGCAGCCATGTTTGCTTTAATGCTGGCAAACAGCTAACATTGTTTTCCTGAGACACGGAGGTAGAAGACACAGTCCTAGAGCAGGGATGAGTAAGGGCACAAGGAGCAGGTCTGTGTGCCAGGTAAATACCACCTGGGGTGAGGAAAATCAAATTTTCTTGGTGAACTGGGGGATGGATAGATACGGTGGGATTTTTAACATCATATTTGACACTCATGAAGTTACATTTTACAGAGCATTTTATATAGGCCCTTTGTCACTTTGTTTCAAGTAGCTCTTCCAGAAAATTAATTGTAAAATTCTAGGTTTGGGAGAACTTAGAACACCATAGTTGCTTCACAGATGTTGTGGGTAGGCAGAGAGAGCCCATGTGAATGAAAAAACCACAGGTTTCTTATTTTGAGTCCACAACAATTTTTCCATGAGAAACATAGCAGATGAAGCCTGTTCCCCCTGGATTACTTCTTTTTCACTTCATCCCCTCCTCTCTTCATAATCTCCACCTTCCCTGTTGTTTCACCTCTTTTCAGTTTCTCCAGGTGCCTCACAGCCCATGTAAAATATGGCTAATTATATAATTAGGATGAAGGAGCTTTATTAAAATCCACCAGTTCATGCTATCTGCAAATAAAAAAAGGGTACTTTTCTCTTGCATGTATAGCTACTTTCTCTGTGCATACACTTTTCATTTACACAGAACTTTTTCAACACGTGCTTTTGTTTTTCTTGCTGAAAATTAACATGAAGTTATTTCTTCTGCCTCTTATACTATTCCCTTTCACCACGTGCTAACATATATGAAGGGAAAATGGCCATGGCCATGTAGAAAGCAATAATACAAATTATCCATTATTCCTCAGAATCCCATTTGTATTACCAATCTTTACATTTTATTAAAAAACTCTCAAAGCTCTGGCCCTGGAATTAAATTAATACTCCTGTAATAAATCAACTGCAGCTGAATGGTTTGAAACTCAAAATTTAAGTAGAGAGAAATTCCTTTTTAACACCTCATCATTGTTAGGTACGCACCATAGTTCCAGATTTGGAGTCGATGCTGCATACAAATGCCAGTGAATAGTCTGGGGTATTTTAGACCAGAGAAAACCTCATAACTGACGAACACAGGTTAAAATGTATCCTTCCAGAAGTGTATGGTGATTGCAGATTTTCTGGGGGCTTCTGATGCGCAGGGAGAAATTCCTCCTTTTCTCTTTTTTTTTTTCCTTTCTCTTAATATTTTAAAATCTGAACCTTCCAAACCTCTGCTCTAAACTAGCAAAATCAACCAGAACAATTAATGGGGGAAAAAAATAAAGCTTATATTCCATTTTACTAATTCAAAAGAGAAAAGATCTCACACTCTGGTACTACTTTGGTTTCTGTATCACAGAAACAAAACACATAAAAGCAAGGTTAAATGAGAAATTAACATCCTCATAGTCCTGAACAATTCACTAAATATTTCAGAAAAGGGAAGCCCTCACAGTATCATGTGGGGCCTGTGCCACCCTGGTATTACAGCTTCTCTTTTTTTAGGTGTGGAAAGCATAAAAGCAGAGTAGTATTACTTTTGGGAGACTCTGCCTAGCATAGTTTGTGTGGGAGTTTTCTGAAAGTTTGCCCTGATAAATGATTTACCGGGACAGTAGAAAGATCAAGAAAGCGCTGAGTTGGCCTCTCAAGACAAATTACCTTCTTCACCCACTCCTTGAAATCCTTTCAAAACTTACTGTAATGATTAATTTTCCATAATTCTGAAAAATGTTGAAGTCCAGGGCCTATGACTATCTCATATCTCTCCTGGGATAAAGACACATCATGGGTTTTATCTGAATTCTGCCTGCTGCATCCACATGGTTACTCTGGGTATCCATTTGTTTTACTTGTTACCTGAATTTTCCTACAGAGTTATTGGGGTTTTGATATTTTATAATGCCGCATGTTTTACTACTAAACAAAACACAAGAGAGTGTTTTTGCCCTCCTTCTTTATATTTGTTTCATGAAAATTATTTGTTTCAGTTGTAGTAAAGACAAAACCAGACTCACAGGGAGGATAGAAGAGGCAAGAGGGAAGATGCCAATAAAGGCAGAGAAGACAGAAAATGAAGATGGAAAGAAAAGTCTGCACATACTCAAGGGGCTCCGCTGCTTTTCTGTGATACTGGTGCCTCACTGGATCCATAAGGAGTTTTGCAATACACATAATAAAGAAACGGTGGTAGGAGACACATGTAGAAGAACAACTAAAGGCAACAATGAGAAAAAGATTTACAGGAATAATTGTGCCTCGTTAGAGGTATGATAATAAACAATGATAGGTATTTCTGGTGATAATGATCCTGCAGTTCACTCTCTCCACTTATTCTAGCTGCCCCAACAGTGCCACTACTGTCTAATATGGCATATTTATGCAAAAGATAAGTTAGAAAATTAGATTCCATTATAAAAGCATCAGATATAATAGCAAAGCTATGGAAAATAACCTGTTCTGCTTCTGCACCTGTCATTTCCAATGGTTTCCACCACCCATCCATAAACATTAAACATTTGACAAACATTACTAAGTCTCATATTCTCTTGATTTTACTGAAGGAGAAACTGAGGCAAAGAAAAACTCATCTACTAAGCAGCTGGGCTAGGCACTGGGCCAGCCTGCATTTGCATGCTTTAACTGTTTCTGATGCTTCTATATAGAATATTATTAATTACCGGCAATTTGTAGTAGGCAAACCCATATGAAGGTTCTATTAGCAGTATGTGAACACAGGGAGAAGACCTCCCCAGAGGAACCCCCAGACACTCAAAGTTTTAATAGCCATTCGAAACTCACATTGGGAACAAAGATCTTTTAAAACATTGCTCCCATACTAATCTTGACGATGGCAGATAATTAGTCAGCAAACCCAAGCTCGGAGACTGCTTACTGAGCAAGGAAAACCTCGTATCCACAGGGCAGCTGTGACTGCAGGCCTGAGTGACTCGCAGTGCTTACAAAAGCAACTACAAAAATATTTTCAAGACCTTTAGCAGACTCTTCCAGGACAGCTTATCCACCTACCACTACTGGGCTGATCAACTTTCAGAACCGGGGAGGGGAAAAGGGGCTGGTGATGCGGACACTGCCGGCGGGGCACTCAAGGGTCAGGCTTTCATCCCCTATTTAGCAGTAATTTGGTATGTAAGGGCTGCATAGCCTTTGAAGCTTGGTGCTGCTGTTTTTAAAGGCTCCCATCAACCAGCCCATAGTGTAACAGCAGAAGCAGAAACAGCAGTGTAATAGCAGACACAGTATTCTTCTTGCAGAGTCTGCAGTTCTCTGACATGTCTGCTTGACTCTCCTTTCATGGCGGACAAACCTCCTGTCAGGAACCAGTTAACAGGGACAGAGAGGAGCAGCACTGACAAGCAGCAGCTTTGGAGGAAGGCAGTCGTGTATTTAAAAAGGAAAAACCACCACGAAGAAGCCCACAAAATAGCCACATTATTTATTTTTCTGGGAGGTGAGTGGGAAGAATTTCAAAGCATGGCTGTAATGCTGTTTTGGCACAAAAAGCGCTTTTCCAAATTCAAATCTTCCATCAGGCTTAACTGGAAAACGGCATGAGGTTTATAACCATGGCTTGTTCCTTTCAGCTTTGCCTCATCTTCCAGGTTAAAGTTGCAGCTGGGAGCATATCTGGGAGAAGGGAGGAGCATGTAAGAACCAGAGTATTCCCACTGGCTGGCCCTGGGATCTGCAGGTAGTAAACACAAGCACTTTCCATAAAAGGACCTTGCTTGGCAGGATACCGAGGGGAAAAAAAAGGGACTATTGCTGAGGTGGGGAGCAAAAAGAAGTTATTTGCTGGCAGAGGAGAAAGGAACGAAGGATGCTGAAAGGGTACTGGGCAGCTGCTTTTCCGGCTGCTATGGGAGCCAAGGGAAGAGCCTTTGATCTGCTGAGCAGGCCTGGGCTTGCCGCCAGGACCTACATCCTTTCTCCAGCACTGACAGCAGGCTTCCTTGCTAGTTCCTCTCTGATTGCCGAGTCAAAAAACAAGTGACGTAATTCATACAGGGACCTCACTGAAACGTTTCTATTATCACCAGCTCTGCAGAAAACATATGCTACAGATGCCTCAATCTGAAATTATCTTCTTGTCCAAGGCAGAACAAAAAGGAGAAGAAAACCCATGAGGTCCTCTGGATTACATCTTGCAAAGCCTCATAAAGCCCCTTCTGGCATACTGGGGGATTAAGCAAACCTTTTGGTTCTACAGGGGAATTACCATGTCTGCATAGCACCTTGGCCAAGCAAGCCCTCCTCCAAATGTTTAAGTACTGTTACCTCTTGTGACTGGGAGATTGAAATAGGAATACAGCTTCCAAACCTAATATAGCTTCCAGACCAATACGTCAAATGTCATCAAGATGGCATTTACTAAAGAATGAGCTATTTCAGAATAATTGTCAACAAGATTTATTTTAAAGTGATGTGGAGACCAGCCTTCTTAATTTGTGGTGGTGCCCAAGAAAGGGGAACATGAAGGCAGCTGTGCTCCTCAGCTCTCAGACCAAAACAACCAGAGTATAAAGAATTTCCTCCAGCACCATCATCTCTTTAGTCCTTGCTGGCATAACATGCCATTGCCATCACTGCAGGTAAATTCTGCTTGAACATGACCCAGGCTTACATCTCACCCCAGAACCAGCCAGAATGTGAAAGTCTCATCACTTGAAGCACAGAAACATGCTATGGTCTATGAAGCAGAATGGTATGTTTTTGCATGACGTAACCAAAAATTCACTTTACCTTCTTTGCAGCACAACAGCTTTTGCACTGTTGTTTCCCCTTCCTTTTGATGCTCACCATCACTACTGAGAGTACAACCTGGCAAGACACTGGAAGTACTGACTCAGGAGTTTGGATGGTGCAATAAAGTTAATGCAGCCAAGCACTTCTGTTGTCTCAATGATGTTTCCATCTTGCCATCAGGTACTTGCTGCTCTGAGTTAACGCTACTTTCATGGCAGTGGCAGCTTCTCTCAGCCAGGGTCCCCTGCAAGATTACGTCTCCCCTAAGCCTTCTTTTCTCAAGGCCAAGCAAACCCAGTTCTTTCCTCACATGGCAGACTTTCAAATCCTTTGATCATCCTTTTTTTCCTTCCCTAGATGCTTTCCAGCCTGTTCACATGTTTTTACTCCATGGAAGGTTCCAGAGGACACTACCTCCCTCCCTTTCCCCTCACAGGCCTGCCACATGAGCGTTGAGTGAGCTGAAGTTTGCTCTTCTAAAGTCTAAAACCTTTGGTTTAGTACTAACCTTCAGCATGCACAGCCAAATCCCAAACTCCACAATACTGTGATCACTACAGCCAAGGCTATCACTGACCAAGATATTTCAAAGCAGGTTTTCTTGGTTTGTGAGTCCAGCAGTGCCTCATTCCTGCTTGGCACATCTCTTACATTTATGAGGAAGTAATCCTCTTAGGCACTCCAGGAACTTGATGGATAACATGTGAGCTGTTGTACTGTTCTTCCAACAAATGCCTGGACAGCTGAAGTGACCCACATGAACCAGGTTCTGTTAACCTTCCAGAGCTTGCTTAAGTGACCCAAATATGGCTTTGTTGGTCTTATTGTCTTGATTTGGAGGTCAGTAGAAGTTGCCTACTGAAAGTTGCCCCCTTGAAGATAACTTCTCTGATCTTGACACAAAGGAAATCTGTATGGCTGCCACAGTTGCCATGGATGACTTCTACGCATCAGAAGTTCCCCATAACAAAGAGCGAGACTCCTCCAGTTTTGCCCTGCCTATCTTTTTGAAACAGCCTCTAGCCATTCATCACAGTCCTCCAGTCATATGAGTTGTCCCACCATTTTTCAGTTATTCCTATGAATAACTCTGCTCTTGATGAAACCCTTGGTCCCTGGTGCCACTTGGGGCACCAGTTTAAATCTATGACGCTGTCTGCTACTGTTCATGTGGACAGAACCTGCAAAGACTTTGTGCTTTTTTCGTCTCCCAGCTTTCAGACATTGAGAAGACATTTTAAACAGAAACATATTTATGAAGTTGGGTGTATCAAGGAAAGAACAAACAACAGAATACCAGCAATGAGTTTTGAAATCAACGGCTAAATTTTGCCTTCTAGAACACACAATCAATATTTACTGAGGTTTTTTTGAATTTATGTACCTGAAACCCATTTTTTTTTCACTTGTGAGTCTCAATTTTGTGCAATTACTTACTAGTCTGATGTGATACCCTTTGCAATTCATTAGTAGATTTTAATTTATTTTAATTTAAAAAAAATTATTCTGATTTATTTGCATCATTTCTTCTTGAACCCATAGAGTAAAAACAAAACATCTAAATAGTTTTGCACATTTCATAAAAACAACAGATTTTCTTCCCTGGCCTTCTGCAATTCAATTTCAGCATTTTTGGCACACTTTTGTCAAACCCACACTTTAAAATAAAATGTCTGTCAAATAGAAGAACAACACTGATCAGGAAAGAAATTATGTTATCCATCTTTCAACTGCACATTGCAAAAGTAGCGGTTTCCTAAAAAGGACAACTTTGAAAAAGTAGTTGACAGTTTAATTTTTAAGAGAACTGAATGAGATTTTCTGCTATGTTAATGCTCGAAGCCTTATTTTTAATTTGTCATCCGTAATAAACACAGGAGTGCAGAGATGTCAGTAGTTGGGTTTACAGGAACATAACACATAACTAGGGATAATGCTGCAGAAGAACTGGAAACACACTGCAGCAAGGCCTTCCTCACTCTCTGCCTACAGCTGCATAGAGGGTTAAGCTGGACAAGTCAGCTGAAGGATTTGTTAGAATTATCACATGGCAAGGTATTAAAAAGCTGCAATTTGGCCCAAAGAGGTGGTACAAATCATTTTGTCATGACAGATTTTGCCTGCCATTGGCTTTTTGAAGGTGAAGGCACATGATGACTTGTTTTTTTCTTATGGTTGGGAAGCAGCCCCAACAGCCATCGTCACTCACCTTCTTGATGCTGTGTCAGCAAGAACCATTTGGACCTTCTGTCTGGAATTCAGGGCCAAATAGCCTAAATTTGAAGATCAGAAGGAAGACCTAATGCCAGTAGTTCTTCTTCTAGTAGCTCTTCTTTCTACCCTGTTCCCATGCCTGCGACTCTGGCAAATTACTCATTCACTTAAAGGGCATCACATACTTAGAGAGCTTTCTAAATTGGTACCATCCAGATCCTACTTAGCAAAGCAGGCTCCTGGGACATAGAGCTGGGACTTAGCCTGCTGGAAAATGAGCTCAGGCTATATGCTTTTGCAATCTGGTGGTAATAGAAACCAGCAGTATACCTCCTAGGCCTCTTCTTCAGCCTGTTGACAGTTCTATGTGTCTAGTATGTAACTGGCATCAGACAAAGGGAGGAAAGCCTATAGAGTCAGAAATAGAAAACACTCACTAAACCAGATGCACTGCAGCTATCATAGTTTCCACTTATTTTTGAACATCTTTAATAATTGCCAATATGAAATGGGACCAGCTGACAGGCTGCAATATATAACAAATATGTTCGTGTTTATATATGTCCCTAGTTTCCTTCCCCAAATGTACACGTTTGAAAAGCCTTGTGTTGTGCAGCCTCACCCAAACATCTGCAATCATTTATGGACTAAAACAGCCTGCCATCTCAGCCTAGGTTTTTCAGTGCACACTACAACTGATGTCATTTTGATATTGCGTATTTTCAAAAGAAACAAATATGTTTCCAGGCAAACCACATCACAGAACACGCCACGGTTATCAGTTCAAAGAGCCTCACTGGCTCAGCAGCTAGTGCTGTGTTTCATCTAGCCTTCCTGAGGTCAGGCAGGGAAATGTTATCCCAGGAATACACATCTGTGTGTATACAAACAGCTTCAGTCTTCAGTTGTTCTCTCCTCTGCCCCCGTGAAATAATCCTCTGCAAAGCACAAGAGCTGTCAAGTACAGGCTTGGCCAAGGGTAGACTTTCATATGAATCATGCTACATTCTGGAGTGGGTGTGTTTTGTGTGTCATTTTAGGGATGAAGGAAAACAGACTGATGGAAATGGAGATTGTTACTGCACTGTACCATCACATTACTCTAAAGAGATCCCTTAAACTTATGTACTAAAGTGTGTTCTGCTTACATTTTGTCTTTTTTGTAGCCAACAGCAGAACTGGGGTGAGAAATGTACTCCCTAAGGATCCCAGAAAGTGTAAGTAAGATGGGATTTGGGGTGGACCACCTAAACCTTTGCTTCTCCATCTCAGCAAAAGAAGCTAGACACAGTTTGGGTTCCGAAAGGACCATTCATGGATCCAGGCTCCAGTGAGTAACAGTGATTAGACTGGACACAGCAGAGGCAAAATAGAACTGCCTCTGGGGCTGCTCCTGACTAATCTGAGTAGGGTTTGAGTCAGTAACCTCATGCAAATCCTGGGCTGAGGCCTATGAAAGTTTTCTGAAGCAAATTCAGTTGTGTAAATGAAACTAAGGTGTCATAGTAAAGGGGATGAGTGGATGCTAACAGCTCAGCATCGGCAGGCATTGATTAAACACTTTGATGGCTTTGATGACAGGCTAACAGTGATGAAGTTCCATCAAGTTCTGAAGGCATCCAGTAAATTTTATAAAGAAATATCCTTTACTGAAATTAGAGGAATAAACTGTTAAGGGGACTCAAAGGAGTGAGGAGTTTTTTAATATGTAAATCCTTTGGATTTACCTTGGTAAATGGGTTTGAACATAGCTGAGATAGGGAAAATACGCTGCAGCAGAAATGTAGGCGTATTTTGGATGAGGTAGAAGGGCTTCAGTTTCAGAAGGCCACAAACATCAAATGAAGTGTCTTAATACATTGATGTAAAAAATTCAGATAGAAATGAAGAAAACATAAAAGATGGCTGTAAGAGTGACTCAGAGTTTTACCCTTGGAAATCAGTCCCTGTGATGCCACTGGGACTACTATCCAGTGCTTTCCTTCCCTGTTTGTTGTCTGACATACAGAGGCATGCACTGATGTGACTGAAATAAATTTTATCATAGATTATATGTCCTCATGAAAGGGCTCCAAAAGGTGAGAGGCATTCAAAAGAACAGGTATCTAAAAATGTCATATTAAAGGAGAGCTATATGCGCTTTACAAGCCATATTTTCCCAAGGGCAAGCTGATCTTTTTTTTCGTTGTTCTTACCATTGAAGATTTCTTTTCACACACCCAGATCCTGAAAGATCCTAGTGAGAAATGACTCTTTATGTTACAAATGCGTCCTCTGTAGTCCCTACAACCTGCCTGGCAGAGCCTTTTGAGCTTAAAGGTAACATCACAATGATTAGTTTTGAATGTAAGTCATGCTTGGCATTTCAGATTTTAACTGTTTGTAGTGCTCTTGGGTTTACACAAATATGACAGCTCCAATGTTTGCCATTGCACTTTGGTCTTAAGAGGTATTCACCATGGTTTTATGTTTTGGGTGATGAAAACATATTGCTTCAGGTCTCTAAAACAGTTTGTTTTGGATATCTGTACTTAATGGAGGACACAAGAGCCACAAGCTCCTGTGCAGCTTCTACCCATTCCCCAGCACGCCAATATTCTCCAGGCCAAACATCAGGATTCATCATAAAAGCTGCTGTAGAAAAAATGTTATTTCCCATCACTTCAGTGCTACAATGCTGTTGCAGAAGCAACACTTGCACTGCTCAGGAGTTGTGAGCAAGTCACACAGAAATGACACACGGATGTGTTTAAAAGTCTCTAATGGAATTGGCCCCAGTGAATGGACTGTTCACAAAGGATCACTTCAGCTCCTTTCAGAGCATGTATTAAGGAAAAGGTTTGACGAGAGTTGTCTTCAGTGGTAGCAGGTTTTTTCCGCCTTTCTCTCTCTTTTTAATTATTTTAAAAAAAATTTGAATCCATATTCACAGCACGGGTCTGGAAAACAGCTGTATTCGCAGAGTTGGAGGGAGAAAGAAACTGAAACAGGACCAGGGATACTGTATGACAATATCACTTCTGAAGACAGCATGCTACCACTAAAGTCTAACTTTAGGTGTGCAGAGAACCTCTGTCTTTACACTGACTATGAGAACAGCCCAGGGAGCTTTATTTTCCTTATCTGAAGTTGGTTTTATAATAATTTTTACTTCTCTCCATATTGTAGGAAGTGTCAAATTTATACTGATTTATACTGATTTTTACCTTCAACATGAGGAGCAATGAATTACTTTGCAAGCAAGGAATCATACCTGACTTCACTGAGATACTGATATTTAAACAGAGTTGTAAAACCAAACCTTCTTGAACATCTGGTCTGCATAGAGATTTCTGAGAATTTCATCTATCTACATCATCAAATACCTAAATACAGTTCTCCTCCTCTACATTCAGATTGGTGTAGTTGAGGCAAGAGTGTGATTCCAGTTCTCTCAGGGTTCTTTCTTACCTATCGGAAGAAAAAGATTTACTGCCTGGATAATTCATGTATGGTTCTGTTTTAATTAATCAACAATGAAACACCCACCTCTAATAACGCCCAGATCTTTTAAAAGATCTTGACAATGCAAGTCATCCACCCGGATGTATGAAGCGTCTTCTATGTTCGCCACTGTAACAATGCCAAGATCCTCTTTTTGTGCTGGTGAGCTCTGTAAAGCTGACACACCTAAGAAGAGAATAGGCTCATCTCCATTAGATCTCACATACCTGCAATAAAACTGTTAGGAAAAATAGTTTTGTTGCAGAATCCTTCACCTTGGCAGCATTGTGAAAGCCAGGGATATACAATTTAACATTGGGCTCAGCCAGGATTTACTTTGATATTCATCAATGAAAGGGTGATGTTTACAGAATACCCTTTTGAGAAGAGGAAAGAACTTTGAAGTCTTCTGCTGAAAAGACAGGTGAGCTCATCTTTGCTTCATATTCCACAGGTGACACTCAGTGTAATGGCTGTGGAAAGTTAAGCACCGTTTCAATAACAGAAACTAAAAGCAGTCAGTGCAGAAGCATTCAGTACATGCACGGAAAAAGCAGACAGTGACTCTCCACTTTAGTCCTTTGTCTTGGAAGGTCAGCAGTGAATTGGAGAAGCTTTCCACCTGCCCCAGCATTGTGTGAAGTGTAATGGAATTGGGTCAGTTTGTTCACTGAAATGTTCTTCTAAAAGACACTGGCATAGATTCACCTTGGGGCTGACTGTGTGTTTTGTTTCAGTTACTGCAAATCGAGCAGCTGCAAGAACCTCTATATGGAGAGCCCAGGGGATGCACTTTTCCTGGTCATGGCCAGCTGAAACTTCATGGGCAGAAGGCGGCCAGACTTTTAGCAGGCATAAAATGCAGGTATAGCTGCTGAAAGGGCAGCCGATTTCCAGTAAGTAGATAAGGCACTTGCTTCTTTCCTATCTGTGCATCCAGATTTCCTTCCATGGAAGACTAGATCAGCTGGGGAGATGGTTGCAGCCTGGTCATTTTCCACATGCAGGACTCTGAGGAACCAGGACTCTGAGGGTACATGGACTTTACCAGTCAAGACACAGGCACTCTGACCGAGTATGGGCCTGTGTGGATGGACCAGGAGAAAAGACTCCTTTAAGAAACAAGTGAAAAACGTTACTTTTTTATTGCCTGCTCATCTGGCTCTTGTCACTGAACTACAAGGCTCTAGTACTGTGAAGAAATGTAAAAAATTTACCGGAGGGTGAGTGGGTGTTATGCAGCAACTGCTTGGTACAAAGCAGCAGTACATTGGAGTCAGCACTGAAAATCGGTGAAGAACACCAACTCTTTCAAATATCCTTAGAATTAATGGTTTCACCATTTACATTTTGTAGAGTCATGTCACCTGAACTTTTTTCGTTGGCTAGAAACTTCACACTATTTACACTGTGTCTTGAGGCACTCCTTCCTCCAGTAGAACAATAACTCCCTCTGGTGTTTGCCTGCTATTGTTACTGCCTCAGCCACAGCCCTGGGAAACCCTGCCAGAGGAAGGAAACCCTGTCAGATGATGTCTGAACGACAAACACTCTTTCGTTAACCGATGGCATTTTACACTTCGGGCAGAGAGGCCATTGCACCCACAGGGCTGGCCCCAGTGGCGCTCGGGTCTGAAGGGGACATCACTGCATCGGGAAAAGTGGAATGCCGAACTCCGCTGCTGCCGAGGGCTCATGCTGCCAAAGACTGGTTTACATGCTCCCTGCATTTATTTAATTACATGAACAGTAGGCTTATTGCAATGTGTCTGGATGCTTTATCCGATGAATGCTGGAACTTACCAATCCAGTCCCGAGAGGGTTGGGATACACATAGGGATATGTCAAATGGCTGGATGATAGTTCAGAGTTAATGAATTGCTGTGCTCAGCTCTTGGGACAGACAATGAGGAACTGTCATTCAGCTGCAAACATATTTACAGGAATGCTGTCACAGCTTTGAGGCTCAAATCTGACCTACAAATAAGTTACAAGCTCATATCTGCAAGCAGAGGAAGCAAAATGAGATGCAAAAGAATTAAGCTCTTGCCCTTTGGGCTAGATGTTATCCATCTATTGCCATAGTACGCTGTCAATTTTCTTAATCTAAAATTTACCTGAAAATCTAATTTTTTAGTCTTAAATATATATTGCACAAGAATTTTTAAGTACACAATATTTTTTTTTTCAGATTTCAGCTGTAATCAGATGATGAAAACAAATCTCAAGACAAGATGAAAGACACTAAATGTTTGAGTTATGCATTTTGGCAAAGACAAGAGGCTATTTTGATGGGCTGTTTAATAGAATTTCTTCCTGTGATCGTTCAAATGGATGCTCACTCCAAACAGCCCAGAGGCTTTTAATATTTGACCTAAATGTCTGGATTTTTTCTCTTTTCTTCAGCATATCACAGAACAGAAATCTGTAAGCTGATTATTGTTGCTTAATTCACTTCTGAATGCAAACATCTTTGCATATTTCAGACACTGCTATATAGAGCTGAAATCAGAAAAGCTAAAAGAGCTTGAAAGCTCAATCTAAATCCCAACTGTCTGGCTCCCTGGCCAATGCCTTGTATTATACAAAGTGTGTAACCGTCCTACACCTTTGATGTAAACCAACTCTCTTTTAATGTGCTGTAATCTCTTATTCCCTTTGTCTCTCAAATAATAATCCTCTTGCACATGGTAATCCTTAAAATCACATATGCTCTTTAAAGCTTTTCTTTTGGAAAGTATTCACACCCATTTTTTCTGGGCACTGGCAACTAAATATTACAGAAAACCTGATTCTTCTGACTTTGACCAAGACAGTCTGAATTTTTTGTATTCCACATTTACTGCTTGGCTGGAACTGGGTCAACAAAATGAGTAAACAGTTTCTAGTTGTCCAACAGAACCACAGTGTGCAGACTGTTTGTTTGGCCAAGGCAGAGGCACAAGATGTTTGGGAGAATTAACAGGAAACAAGTAAAATGACATTTTTTATTTGGGTTATAAAACAGAAAATGAAGTTTAGTTGTCTAGAATGATTTAAGAACATGTTCTCCTGGACTACTAAAACAAGCTAGTAAAAGAAGAATTCTCACCTCCTCAGTAGTAGTAATCAAGCCCCCTAGCACTGGCTCCTGGACACTTACAAACATGTTACTGGCTACTCAAAGTTTCATTACTGTAAGGTTATATATTTTTAGATACTGCCACCTTAAATCAGAGGTAGAGGTTGCGACTAGAATTACTTAATCAGATCAGCATGTTGATTTAAATGATCTAATTGTGACAAAAGGTGATGACTAGAATGGAAGTCTCATCAGGTCAGATATAAGATCCTAAATGACATAAACTGCATTAATTGCCCGACATGAAGAATAAGACTTCAAAAAGAGAGATCTTTTTATGTGTTGGCAAACGTACATGTTGCCATCAGGAATTTTTAGCAAGTTAGGAGGAGTGCTGAGGCACAGCTTCCAATGATACAACTGCACAACCTGCTGATCAGACCACCTCCTACTGTCTGTCCAAGCCCAGCCAGTTTGCCTCACTCACTCCCCAAAAGACCAAGCATAGAAATTTCTCCTGATTTGCTTTTTACAGAGAGTAGGGTCTGCTGTTCTGCCAGCAGGACAGATCCTGGTTCTACTCCTGATGTCTAGGGGTGTTTTTCTTTTTTGCCCTTGTTGGGAAGTGCTTCCCCCCATTCTTGGGCAGGGGAATTACCTGTCCATAACCCCTCTGTGTTGATCTGTCCTACACAGACATATTATCCCTCCTCTCCTGAGCCGTTAGAGCAGGCAGAGTGAGGGATCAGTCCTGGGCTCTGGGTCAGCTGCTGACTCACAGCAGCTGCCCTGGGGATGATGGATACACAGACCTGAGCTAAACTGCACAGCTCTCCGGCATCACGAGCTGGTGTTTCACTCTGCTTGTTATCTGATCTTGTCACTACAAGAGGCTTAAATTTGCTCCTGAAGTTCTGTGGAACTCTCATTCTTGTACAAAACCAAATAATTTTGCACTCCCTTCCTACCAATTATAACCTATACCTCGTGAGTCACAAACCAGAACACAAACTTCCCAGTTGCGAGAGTCTGAGGAAAGGGATCTCGATGATCTCTCAACCTAAGCACCTTTGAACTTCTGATGTTTAGGGATGCCTCACAGACCTGCAGGTCCCTCTTTGCGGTGAACTGTGGCAGCACATGTGTGGTAGCTCAAAGAACGCCACCCAGGCTTAACAAGAACAATAAATGGTACCAATAAACACTCCAAGCTGAAGTGGGCTGCATGTGGGAATCAGGCAGTACTATTTCTAAAAGAAAGGCAGGAAATTAGGCTCTCTTATGTCATTTCAAATGTTTACAGTAAATCAGCAAAATTAATGGTTGTAGCAGATAGAAACTCTGCTCTGACTGAGAAATTCACTATACTCCAAGCAAACTAGCCAAATATTAATTTCCTTACAGCTGTTTTCACCATTTATTTCCTTGATTTCCCAAAACGATGTCAGCTGAATTTTCTCATGAGTGCAAACATTTGTGTTGCAAAAAATAAGAAACTCAAGGATTTAATCCATTTTTAGGAAATAAAGTTAACTTATCAACTATAAGTGCTAATCTTCCCATCTCACATGAAATCCAGAAGCTTCAGATAGATATAAAACACTTAGGTAACTCGACTCTTTGCACAAAGATTTAGATTCTAAATATTGACAGCAAACACCTGTCTAAAGGAACCAGGTTTAATTTAGTGAGCAGAAAAAAAGGGAGGTATAACACCAAGGTTACAAGCAAGATCCCTAGGAAGATTCTGAACAAAATTTTTCATGCAGATGTATCAATGCATATAAAAAAAGTAACCTCATCTCTTCTACTTCTCTCTCTAAGGAGGATCAAAAGTCCAGCCATCAGAGGGAGCATCCTTTCTTTCTTTAGTCGTCATCTAGGTGATGACAAGCAACTCTAGTCTGCCAAAGCTTAATTAAGTAATCACTTTCCCAATCTTTGTTAGCAGTGTATTGATTAGAGAAGCACAACTATAAAATTTTGAAATATGTTCCTTTGTTCAGTTTCTGAACTTTTAAAATCTGTGTATTCACTCCTAAATCACTGCTTTAATGTTGATTGAAAGACAATTTCTTGAGGTAACTGTATATATATTAAAACAATTTTAAAAATCTTAATTGAAATGAGGTTAAATGAACAGAAATTAAAATAGAAGCAAATTTAAAACCATAGAATATATGCTATTACTATGAGAAAAAGAAAACTTTAGTATTCAGATGGGAAGCTTAATGTTATCAGCACTCACAAGACTAGAATCAGAATGTCTAGAGTAAAACTCAAGCCCCAATTCCCTTTTTATTTCAGTTTTTTCATCAGTGATACAGGGCTAACAATCCTTACCATTCGCATTTGTGGATTGTTGCAAGGATGAAAAATACAATGTCAATGTTGAGTACTATCATAATTAGTTTTGTAAGTGGGAATGGAATAATGCAGATATATCATAAAAGTAAAGAAATTGGGTATTTGAAGCCATAAATGCACAACACTGAACACATCAGGAAATAGTAACAGTCTGGTGAGGAAAAGAAATGAATCTTTTTTTCTTCAGCAGCAATGAAGCAAAATTTCAGAAATCACCATATGATTTTTTTTCCTGACACATTTACAACTAAGGAGGTCCATTCTGAAAATCTTTATGGAGTAAATTTTGAAAGTTAGTACTATCACAAGTGCAACTGTCTTTTGATGCATGTATGGGCAGAGTCTAAGATTTTCACTTTACAGAAGAGTGGTTGTATAGACAAAGAACAGGAGTATGTAACCAGTAAGATTTTGTAGTTAAGTGGATTATAAAACAGCTAATGATACATGAAAAAAGAAACTACAAAGTTCTTTTTAATCATCTCTTGGTATTAAAAATATTAACTCTTCCCACCTGAAGAGTTCATGGAGGACATAAATAGCGTAACAGTATAACTAAGCACAGAGGAAGAAAAAAAATCTCCTTAAAATATTAAAATTATTGTCAGCAGAAAGAGTTTAAGATAACACACGACAAGCATAATTGGCTTATTATTTTTCCAGGCAGTCAGTAGAACAAGATGAATGATAAACCTTACAAGTTACAGCAGTTTATCAGTTGCTTATAAACTAGTTTAGCCATATTGCCCTATAAAAGTGTATGTCTATATATCAGGCAAAGATCTCACTCCCTTTTTTGAGTCACAGACATCATCTGTCTACCTCTTCTCTGCAATGGATTTTTAGGATTCACTCCACTGACAAATATAGGAGTGAAACGCTTCGGAAACTTTGTCCCTTTAACTTTTTTACTCCTCATCTCAGCAAAACTTCACAGCAGCGAGCACCTGCTTATCATTCAAAACAATGTTACTTAGTGGCATTTGGCAAGTTTCCCTTCAGAAGAGACAGACCAAATTAATCCTACATTTACATTTATGGCTGAAACACAGAAATTCCAACTCAACTCATGTTCTAGGTATTTCTAAATCAATATGAAGGCTTAAACTCCCATGTGATTTTTGGTCTAATTTCATTTGTTTAGGTTGCAGGAACAGGCACTGATGTAGTTATTCTTTCAAAAATAAACTCAAGGTCATCTTAAATTCTAGTCTAAAAAAAACCCCCAACTTTAGAAGAAATTAAGTGAATCAGGAATATGGTGTGGAAAACCAGCAGCAGGGTGTATGAAACTTGCTATTTGCTACAGATGTGTCAATGCTTTTTATGACCTGAGGACCCCTCTGTACATTATGTAAAAAGAGGATAAGACCAAAATGACAGAATTTTAAAAGTGACTCTAAAACTATTAGACTTTGCATGCTGACATGCTTACCTGCATGGTGCTACACTTTTCTGTTGTGACTGATTAAAATGTGAAAGAATTTTTAAATGAACTGATAGGACATCAAAAGTATAACACCATGATACCATAAGTCTGCTTGTGTACCAGCCAGGACTGCTGATAAAGATGGAAAGTGGCTCAGTGAGCACTTCCACCAGCTCTCTCAGTACCCTTGGGTGATCCCAGCCAGCCCCACAGACTTGTGTGTGTCTAAGTGATGCAGCAGGTCACTGCCCACTTCCCCTTGGATTATGCGGGCTTCACTCTGCTCCTCATCGCTGTCTTCCAGTTCAGGGGGTGGGTACCTGGAGAACCACTGATCTTACTGTTAAAGATTGAGATAAAGAAGGCATTAAGGACCTTGGCCTTATCCTCATCCACGAGGATGTTTTCCTTTCTATTTCAAAGTAGCGTTAAAACCTTCAGTTAAGATATGCAGGTCTATCACTATGTCAAATCCCAAGCTTTTAACATCAAACACATGATTAGTGTGATCAGATCTGTCAAAATTCAACAACTTCAGCAGATATTAAATGCAGTAGCACCAACTCTGTTGTCAGCAGCTGGTTGGCTCTACTGCGGCTTGCCACAGGACCAAGCCTCTCTGTGAGGGTTCCAAGCCTCCCTGTCTCCTTTTGCTCCCAGCAGTCTCTTGTGGTGACCTTCTGGGCTTTTCACCTTCTCTAAAAGACCCTGGGAGAGCCTGAGCACAGGGCAAGCTTTCCTGATGATGGAGGGATAGTGAAGAGATTTAACAGGTGGCTGGTGGCTTGACTTTCTGTTTA
Source organism: Falcunculus frontatus (assembly GCA_013398115.1). NCBI lineage: Eukaryota > Metazoa > Chordata > Aves > Passeriformes > Falcunculus > Falcunculus frontatus. Next base: position 551,487 of record VZRV01002793.1, read on the forward strand.
ATTGACCATCCTAATGCTGTCGAGATCAAATTATATTATTTACAGTGTGTTATGAAACACTACTTTGGACAGGCTATTTTTCATTATTACTGAAATCAAGTAACTGAATGCAAGGGACAGCTGTGCGAGAAACAGGTTTTGTAGCCAACGCTGTATTGTATTACACTGTACTGTCAAAAGGCACTCAGTGAATGCCAGGGGTATAAGTTTTCACTGGATCAAGTCTTCTGAAGCTCCATCTTTTTGGAATGAAGACATATTACAAGAGAAACCCAAAAAAATTTTTGAATTTCAGTTTTCAAAGAATTTCTTGTAGAGTTGCTACATGCTCAACTCTTTACGGTTCAAGCTTTGAAATCATAAAACCAAATATATATATATGTATATATATAAGACTTATGAAAGCCTTTCATGTCAGAAATTGATAATTTCAACTTTGATACATCAGGCCCTTAAAGGATTTGAAAGAAGCAGCTGCACAGAACAATTAGGCAGCTGGAGAATAACCTTCTGCAGCAATATAAAGCTCCAGTTTCTGAGCCTGCAGGGATATGCGATATCAGATTTTAAGTAGTGACGTCTTAACATGCAGAAGAGCTGTCACTGCTGTTTTCAGTTTCAAGAAGGAAATTATTTCTGGGGGTAGAGCCAAATTTAAAGAGGAAACATTTTGGGAGGGTATTAAGGCTAAAGCTGGAAGCTCTTTGAAATCGTAAATATGTCTGAAACAGCAAAGTTTAAGCCTTTCTTTTAAACATTACTTATCACTACTCTTACCTTTCCCAAAATACTTGATTTTTAACCTTGTTTACAATGTGTTCTAGTGAATCTGTGTGTGATAAGGTTTGCAACTCAAAGGAAAAATGGTAACAGCTTATGGAATCAACTTTATTCCCGCCTTTTTCAGTCTCTGCATTTAAAAAAAGATAATAGCTTTTTTATATTTGAGATTTTATTAGGATGATTGGTTAAATCTGTAGACCTTTAAATGCTGCACAGAGAGCATACAAAAGTGCTCTACACGTACCAGCACTGGATACTGGAAAAACTGGGGGACGTCTCTGAGAGCTAGTCAGGTACTGTGGGATTCCCAATGGTGCATATCTGCATTTGCATCTTCTGCCTATAAACAAACTCCATATGACAGTGGAAATGACTTAGAGTCTCATTATTAACACAAATTGTTACAAAATCCAAACATTGGAGATCCCACAGGAAACCACACACAGAGAGGCATAATTTAAACTAAATTGAAGTCGGGAAGAAATCAGAGGACAGATTAGTTATGAAGCCTATATGATATATTTTTCTGTATAATCAATATAGCCATCTATCTGCACAATGTAAAAAAATTTTGCCCTTATATCACAGCCCTTATAAGCCTTAACTTAGCCCAACTGGCTATTTCTTCACAAAATGGCTACTAATTCAGTAGAGACTGGGGGTAGGAGATGTTCATTCCTACATGCAAAGGACAGCTCCACTTCAGTTCTACCTCAGCACTTAACCAGCCAAGTAGGCATCTCCTGCCAGAGACCTATGATACAAATTCAAAGCAGGCAGACACGCTCCTGCCCATGGCAGGGAGCTGGAATCAGCTGATCTTTAAAGGTCCCTTCCAACCCAATCTGTGATTCTGTGTCTCTCCGACACCTGCAGGAAATTGCTTGTTTAACACCACACGGGAGCTTTCTGTCAAATGCAGGGAAGAATCCAGCTCCCCAGGGCAGCTTTTGTCTGCCTTCCTGAGCAATTTTCACTCACAGCTTCTTCATCAAAATGTTCTCCAGTCTTATTTATTTCTATCCTGTCCTGTTGAGTCGCTTTGAATTTCCTGTGTTTTAAAGACCAACTACTTCAAGGTAAAATCTAGTAAAATTTATCTTTTTAAATTTTAAAGCTCTTCTGGGTCTTTTTGGGAAACTCACTAAAGGAATAGGATGAACATGATCTACCTGAAAGCATAACAGACTTGAGGTTCTTTCCCAGCTGAATCTCCCTGTGATCATGGTGGGTCCTCTTGGAGATCCCAGTTTAACACTCTTCCTTCTATGGCTGGTCACCTAAGTCTTCTTGCCTTGTCCATTGCTACCATCCTAATTTTTTACTCCCAGGTTTACAACAATGCCATTCTGTCTCCTTGTCTATCTCAAGAGTCAACAAGCAGTTCATAGGTATCCTAAGGGGCAACTACTTTGTCTTCCTGGTATTTGCTCTTACAGCTCCCCAAGAGAGTTTGCTTAGGCAAACACCTGGCCTTGGACTTGAACATCTGTTTTCCAATTTTTTTGTTTTAAAACAAAGTACATCACCATGGTCTGGTGCTTGAGAGTTTTTTTTTTTAACCTCAGCGAGTGAGAAAGCTTTAGTTTTGGAAAGAAAAAATCTTGTTGAACATGTAATGCATTTTCTTTCTCTTTTAAAGGTGACCATGAAAGACAGCAACTGCTTACATTCTGCTTTGGACTCTTTACTAGAAAGCAATGCTTGCTACAAACTTTAAGGTAATCAGGCATCCATATATTAAATGAAGATCTCTGTGAGAAATCATTAGCTATTTGCTTTAAGTGATTCCCTTTGTTCCAACATGATCATATATGCGTAAGTAAAACCAGCTGTTCTCAGGCCTCAAAAAAGTGATCTCTCTCTGTGTGAATGTGAAAGGCCAGAGAGCTGTAGCACTGCTTAGTGGGCTTATTGCTGATGGTAATGAAGAACAATTGGGTCAGAGGAGGAAGCAGCCACATCTCATTTTCATCACTGGTGTGCTGGAAAGCTATGACCCACATTTGCAGTTACCTCCAAGAAAGTTCTTATTTTATCCATTTCCAGTTTGAGATGATCCTTTGTCAAAAGCACAAGCAGGTATCCTTTGGGGAAATGTGGATTCATATTGCAACTTTCTGTCTGGAACCAATTTGTGCACTAAATTAGGGGTGCAAATTGTTGATGCAAGGAATGTAAACAGGATAATCCTCTTAGAAATCTTTCAAGACTGAATAAAGCTGACAAATTAAAAATTCACAAAACTGAGGCACAACAACAGCTTTCAAGGAAATAAGCATTGTTAATAACAAATTTGCAAACCTCTGCACTAGAACAGGCACATTTCAAGTAGAGCACCTGTTGAAGTATTTTAATAGCCTTCCAAATCAAAAATGTCATTTCTCATTCCTTGTTTCCAGGATCAGATGTCAGTCTCCTTGGACGCAGGAGGTGCAGCTGATAACATCCTCTGTTTCACTTTCAGCAGTGCTGGCTCATTGTGGCTTTCCAAGCATCCCACTATTGCTGTTTTTTAAATGTTGTGAGAACAGTTTTCATTTTTGCAGGTGAGGGGGATGATGGTATCAAGGCATTTGCACGATTTCCAGAAAAGTGAAAGACAAAGGGCACCCTGGTGCAGTTCACACTGTGCTGCAGTTCACACTCAGCTGAACTTCACTCCTCAGGACTGTCTGTCCTCAGCACCGTCTGCAGCTGTGAAATTCAGAGCTGTGCCTTGGCTGCTGTGAGCTGCAGCATGGCACAGTCACACATGGCAGCCTGTCAGGCATTCAGGCAATGGAGGAACTAGCACTAAGCACACCTGCACGATTTTGTTGTGATTTCACAGATATCCTCAGCTGCTCAGCTTCAAAAGACATGAGATTAATGGGCTTACTTCTGATATACAAAGGGGATAATCTAGGATGTATTTATTTCAGGGCAAAATTCCTTTTGGCTATGGAAACAGTTTTGCCTTCAGTGTGCAGTAAGAGTTTTTAACATTTCAGTTAGAACACATTGAAAGGAAAAAGGGATTAGCTCATAACTTTTCAGATATCAGAACTACACTTAATTCAAACTACTGCTGTTATTATCAACCTAATTCTTGTAAGCGGAATTGTATTTAGTTTAAACCTAGCTAACAATTTTGTATCTTGTGCTGGAGCAGATCCTTATGGCCAATTCTGACTCATTAGTAAGAGGAGGGTTCCCTGAAAGCATCAAATCAAATAAATCAACACATGCAAATGCAGTTCTTAAAAAACTTGACCCTGTGCCACACAGTTCATGTATCTGAATGAACCGCGGGACTTACTTTTGCCATAAATGTTACATTTTTAAGTCTGTAAGTTGAAAGAACACAATATGCTGTAATTGTACTGTATTTTTAACAACATATTCAAGAAGAGATTTTTGTAAAAGAACTATCATGAAGTGGAACTGAGCCAGCCAGATTACTGGCAAAGCTTCCGGCTGAATACGATTAGATAAAGGCAAAATGGAGACTGGAGAAAATTGATCCTGTCAGCAGAATTTGCCATAATTATATGCAGGATGAGGAATTAGTTATTATTCTGCTGTTAAATTCCTCAAGTGGCCAGAAGAAATGTTCTTGCATAATCTGCTTTTTCAATCTAGCCCATGCAAAATGAAGATCCTGTTAAGAAAAATGGAGATGCGGCTGATCAAGTTCTATAAACCTGGTAATTTTTTCTCCTAAAGGATAGGCAGTGGAAAGGGGTACTTGGATTGCCTTACCAGCACCTCTCCAATAGCCTACTAACTCTTGTTTAACATAAATTTTCTTTTCAAGAAATAAAATCACTGAATTTCACACATTCATCCCTGGCAAGTTGCTATGCAGAAGAGCCTCACCTCAAAGGCTGTTCTTGTAAGACAACATCTTTGTAATGGTTCATTGCCAGCCTGACCTGAACTCTGCCTTGTCACGTTGTTCTGATACAAATTCTCGTGTTTTTACTAACACAACAGGACTTCTCTGATTGCAAGCTTCTGTTTATGCAAGGAACACATGGCTTGGAGCTTTCTCATTGCTGTCTTATGCAAGTGGAGACGGTAGTAATAAGATGAAACAAGAATTCAGAAAAGATACAGAAGATTCATCAACACAACAGGGAATAGGGTATATAGGTTAACAAGAAGAGGGGGATTGCCCTTGATGTTACTGAGTGAAGTGAAATAGCAACTAGGTGGGCACTGCTGGCCTGTGGGCCAGCAGCTGAATTCGGTGACAGAGGGACTGTGAGCCCAGCTATACAAGTGGAATCCATCTCAGTGCTTCTCCTTTCCAAAAATCAGAAACAGTTACATAATTATTCAAACTAGCAACATGAAACAGAATCGGAGGAAAAGGAAACAAAAGCAAGAAGCTGTGAAAAGGGACAGCTTGTCTGAAAGATAATTATATACAGTTAAAAAGAACTAAAAAAAAAGCACTGGTATTGTATGCTTGCAGATTAGCAATGATCTTCCTTTAAATGCAGCCTGTGCTAGTTATCCCCATTTCTTTCATTACAAAAGTTGCAAACATGTTGGTTTCATAGTTCATGACTGGGTGGGTGACCTTAGCAGCTGTATTTCTACAAGCCACACATATCCAGTCTGCTGAGATGGCCTCACTATAATTCTACATTAAAACACAAAAAGGAGAAATAGGAAAATCTGATCTACTAGTAGGAACTCAGAAAAATCTCTCAAGTTGCCACAGCTGAAATATTGGCTTCTCCACTTCCTGCGTGTAACCCATTCCCTTTCTTCAGAGAGGAGTGACACTTTTCTGCTGGAGCTGCCCAGTTTGTCCAACAACACATTGGCCTGGGAATTGAAAGAGAGTTCTTCATGCTAACCAGAAGGGTGCAACTGGTGGAAAAAAAAATTAAAATATAGGCAAAAATTTAGAGGAAATGACTCTTACAGCCATGGGTGATTAATATGCATATGTACAGTGGGGAATGTTGCAGACCAGTAACATTATTCAATAATGCTTTTAGCAGATAGGAAATGTGGCTATATAAATGATGGTCGTCTGGAATACTGTCGGAAGAATCTGTAGTCTGACTTCTGGAGGGGTGTTGCTGGCTGACAAACTAAAAGATCTACCTTTTTCATAGGCAGCAAAAGATGAAAGATAAAAATCTATGAGATTAAAACAATTATGGACACATAATTAGTTTTCTCTAAAGCAGTATTAAAGAATGGTTGGAGAGCCATTATCTGTAAAAATCAGAATAAATGGCCTAGGAAAAATGGTGACTGACATGAGTGTCATGAGGTCATCAGATAAAGTTTACTAAACAGGAATTTTATTGAGGAAATTAGTCATGCCATTAGCTTCAGCCTGTCCCCAAACAAATCTTCATTAACTAACCACTTCCGTGAAGTATGGCAAACAGTTCAGTCTTGATTATTGTGGGAAGTCATCAGGGACTGCACCAGAGAAATCTGTGTAAATACAAGCCAAGGAGAAGACATGCCAGTTGCCTTCAAGTTCAGCAACTATTAAAATATTAATTCACTGGAGATAAATAGGAAATCTGCAGTGAGAGTAAAGATGAATCAAAGTGTATGAAATAAAAAGTCTTTTATAAAAGCACATTTGAAGCAGACAAACTGATAAGAATCAGCAAAGCAGCTAAAGTATAAGTGGAAAGCTGGCAGATGACGTGTGCATCAGCATCACACAAGACCTTAGCAGACCTTGTTCTATAAAATTATTTAATGACATTACCACTTTTGCAATGTGAACTTATTTTCACTTAATCTAATTTGAGAAATGCAACACTTCCCTTTATTTGATGAAAAGCCATCATTTTGTAACTTTCTGCAATTTTAGGAAGATGTATGCTAATTTGGATTTTGCAAAATCTCTACAAACTGCCCTAGTAGAAAGATACCCACTTGTTCCTGATACTTTATCAAAAAGCAAACATGCACCAGTTTTATTTTACAAGTGAATTATTTTTCATAACAATATGAACGAGCTAGATATTGCTGACAGCTTGAATTAATAATTTCCCTGGGCTTTTTTCTCTCTCCTAAGAAGCATATTGTCATGCTCCAATAATAATAATAATAGACTTTTCAGGAGAATAAAATTAGATGTAAAAGATGATGCCAGATGATGCCAATGAAGCCAGTACACTTCAGTGTCAGAAGCTGACAATGCCTCAGGCCCCATATTAGTTAATGTCATGTTGAAAGCGAGAAAAAGGAAGCCTAGACTAGGTGGGTGTGCCTAATCCTGCACCCATGATTAATGTCACATGTTCCCAATTATTGGACTTCTGTTGTTTGATAACCACATGTCCTAGGTTACAATGTAGGAAGTAACCAAAAGCATGTATTCTATCACCACCTTCATAAGCTGTTAAAACAGGTGGGGCAGTGCTTGTTATCTGCTACCATGACTCACCCTTGATAACTCCCTCCAGGGCCTATCTCCTGTTAATGGGCTCATCAATGCCTTGCCTGTGTCTCACCATCCCATTGTGAGAGGCTCTGCCCAGGAGGAGGAGCTGAGAGCTCCCATCTGTATATAATCAGAGGTTTGGAACAGCACGGCAGCCCTGACCTACGGGACTTCTGGAGGACTAGAGCTACACCACTGGACCGTCAGATGAAGACCAGACTCTTCTCTACAGGACCACTTCATCTGGACTGCTACTAACACCCTGACCAACAGGGTACCAGGTTGTATCTGACTTTGTCAGTGCTTTTCCCTTGTATTATTTCACTTAGTTTTAATTTTTTCCTATTAAATTTTAATCCTGACTTGTGATCTCCCACTAGTTTGTTTTCAAACCAATACACCACGCTGCAGTTTTTTTGGAAACTAGTGATGGTAATTGACAATTTCAATTACATAGGTTTTGGCTTGGGATAAAAAATACTTTGTTCCTTGTGCATCTGCACAGGCATTGGCCAGAATGCCACCCTAAATGAGTCCCTGACACTTTTCCATGCCTGCTGAGGAGGCAGTTGTCTGAAGATGGAGTGAGGCTCCCTCTCCACATCAGCAGTAGCTGGCAAAGTTAGGTTTTTGCCAGTTCTTCGAAAGACATACGTGTACCAAACTTAATATGCTGAGGAGGAGACAACAAATGGGGTGGGAGAAGTGCACATAACTGCAGTGCAAATAGAAACAACCTCTTTAATGATGTCATGCTAGTTTGCAATGGGTGGTCTTTTTTTATAATAGTTTAGCACACATATATGAAATACTGTGGCAGTGGTCAATTCTCAGCATGGTGCTATGGACAACAGGTGCAAGGCACCCAGTATTCCTCCATCTTATTCTGCTGAGCATGATCTCCTTGCTAATTGTGGAGGAGGAAAGATACAGTTGCCCATTCAGTCTCTTCCATTTATGGATGTGACAGAAACAATCCTGATATTGGGTAAAAAAAATCAGTTTTTATTGTGCTGTGAATTTGCCTGCTACTACAGGATAGTGGAAGTGTAAATATTTACCTCACTGACCCTTCCCAGGATCTCATTTTTTAGCAGCAAAATGTAAAAAAAAAAACCCAGCATCTGAAAAGATTCCCTGGAAATGGTTTTGAAAGCGGTGTCTGTATTATTCCCTAGAATCTGATTGCCCAGCTTAAGATTTCAACAGCAAAAGGACTAAAAAACCTTACATTTGTGTCTTCTAAAAAATATCATAAACTGGAATCCAACAGATTCATGCTCCTGCCCCAGACTCCTCTGCCTGTAAAGGTACCGGCAGTGAAATAGAGGAGCCAGATGTTTCTGTGACACCAGGCATACAGAAATCATGAACTGGTTCTATGATGGTGGCAGCTGAGGACACTCAGCACCTTATACAACCAGACCCTCGGCGAGCAAAGTTTGCAGGAAAAGAAAGAGGTGTCTCAGTTTTGTAACTTAACAGGCTGCTCTGATCTGCAATATTGTACTTAAAATATTAAGAAATGTATCTGCAAAACAGATGGGGGAAAGCATTCCCCTTCATTTGATGAAATTCCAACACTGCTGTTGCGGTCCCAAAAATTCCCACAGCTATTCAAGCTTTCTATCCAGTGCCTACTTATCTGTCATGTTCATTATTTTCCATTCATTAGTTTTGCCAGCCCTTTGAAGGCAGTAAAGGGATTCTGGATACCATTAACTTGATGACCATCTCATATCCCTCTGTATCTCCTGCCTGCAGGGAAACTGGATTCTCATCACAACCAGAAAATATGTTCTAAAATAAGTGTCAAAAACTGGCTACACCGGGAGCTCAAACAGCGTCAATAAAACGTGCTAGACAGCACACCATCTCCACCTAGTCTGCACACCAATTCACACATGATGAAGGAATAAGGAGAAGACAAAGCATTTTGGAAAAATTCAGGTTAAAAGCTCTATGCATCTGTTTCTCCCCATCAGCTATTCACATAAGGAAAGGTGTTACTGATTCTACATAATGAATAATTTTTGAGTGCAGGCCACATTTCTGTTTTATGGAACTCTTCTGGACCTACATTGCTACTCAAAATATGTTTTTTTCCTTTGTCTTTCTTCTTCCCCTTTTATCACTTCTTCTCACCATTTTTTACTTAATCATCAAATTCTTTGCCCTCCAATGAAAGGAGGTATGTTGGGTTAGAAAAAAAAAAAGGCATTAAGAATCAAAACTGCTGGAACTGCTCTTTATTTATAAATATGCATTTTCTCCAGTGGCGCATGTCACCTGTAGGGTGGGCCATTGTATTCTATTAAATAAAAAAAAAAGCCCACCTGCATGCTTTCAGGCTCAGTACCACTTCACCCTACAGGTATTACTCAACCATCCCACACAAACTCACAGGGCAAACGACCAACCTTTGCACTCAGTGAGAGTCTTCTCAACTAAAGCAGCAATAAGCACCCTCCATAAGGGAGATACACGCTTATCTTCTCAGTAAGCACTGACAGAAATAGAAAAACGCTCTCAGGACTGTAGCACGTATTTGAAGTCCAGAAAAGGGGGGGGATGACTGGCAATATAATTTAGATTATGGGAGGGAGTTCTTACTCATAATGCCATGTGCAGTCTGTGAAAATGCATGACACCGGAACAGATGTTGATATGCCACAGGCTGCAGAGTCTGTGCAGACACAGAGTGTCTGTTTAAGCATTAACCCTGCAGGTAGCTGATGTGAGGTTAAACACAACTGCCTATTTACACAAAATGATGCTGTACACATCTGGGTGAATGCGATGCAGCTTTTTGACTGTGGGCAAAGTCTTAGAGGAAGATTTAGGAAGACTGAATGTTGGTATTGGAAATCTTAACTAATGACTCCTTGTCCTTACTTATCTCCTTTTTTTTTTTTTTTTTTCTGAAAGGACAATAAGCATTTTGGTCTTAGCTGTGCATTAATCTAACTTCTAACATGATCTAACTTTCCCATAGCCACATCCCAAATAGGGCAAGACAAGCTTCCTTGGAAGTATGTAACAAGACAGTAACTGACTTCACCCAGATCAGAGCATGCAGCCCTGCCAACCCCACTGTCCCAGCTTCCAACACAGATGCAATACTTCCCTTCACCCCTCCTCTGTCTCTCTCCGGAACCCTTCTTCTTCTGCTTCCCCCTTTTTAAAAAAGAGGCAAATGGTAAAATGTCACATGAGCGTCCAGGGAGCTGTGTGAGATAAGACAGTGTAAGGCCATGGTACCAGGTGACAAGTCGTTCTGTCACTGGGGTGCAAATTACCCTTCATGCAAAATGGAAAGCAGCAGATTTTTCTCAGGGCTTCCTGAGGCACTCAGATTGAGGCTCATGGAGGAGTTGGGTTTTATTCATAGCTTGGTTATTTTGGTTCTAGAAAACCCTGATTTTTTTCTGCCACAGATCTACATAATTTTATTTGATTCTACATGAAGTTCAGAAGAAAGTTAAAAGAAATTGAAAGAAAAAAAATTCAAAACAGAAAAAGCCTGCCAGCATTTGTTTTGCTATCCTATTACAATATTCTGACTTCTGTCTAAACCTTCCCAGGGGGATACATATCTACATTTTACTTTAGCTAAAGACAGAATTAATTTGAAAATTATTATGGGAAAGAGAATGGTTATCAAGACACCATCATCTTGACTGTGCAGAGACAAAAATTAGGCATCTTCCTCAACAGAACAGGCAAGAGATCTGTCACAGTAGAGGGTTCTGTAGTATTATTTACTGTTTTTTGGGGTTTTTTTCCCTCTGATAGCTTAGCTCAAATCCTTGATCAAAGCAACTAGGAATTGTTCTGCTCAGATGGCTTACTGCATTTTAAGTGGAATGCAATTTAGCACTCTCCCCTCTGACCAAAGCTAAATTCAGTAAGGGAAAACAATTTCCTAAGACCAACACATCCATTTCCCCCTCGAGAGGCCAGACAAAGGTTGTGGTATTAGAACAGATTACCAACATCTGCCTACGGTGTGCTTTTGATAAAAGGAACTGTTAGACTCTGATGGCAGCTAGACTGACCCTCTTTGCAAAATAGCATTAGGTGTTTTCCATATCCCAGTATTTGAGTTGCCTTGTGCTTGTTATTGAGCATTGTAAGAAGCAGTGCAGTGGGACTGGTGTAATAGCAAGAAATAAAAAGAGTAAATCACATCTCTGTGTATACTTCAGAGGTTCTGCAATTTTTTTTTAATGTGCAGTTTTCTTTGCTGCCACATTTCCTTTGGGTTTGTCTGTGATATTACTAAAGAAACAAAGCAGTGTTTCTTTCAAAAAGTGGTTAATAATATACCCACCCCATAGTCTACCATAGCTTCAAAGAGCCAATTACTGTTAGACTGTTGCATAAACACATATTTAGGAAGCATGAAAACGTGCAATTATTTACAGGATTCAGTACCTAATACATCATATTTGAGCTCCAAAATGGGAGTTACTGACATGATGAAATATAAGGGCTCCAAACAAATTGCTGTACTACAGGAAGGGCCCTGCAGAGCTGTACTCATTAAACACACTTATTAAAAATTCTTAGTTTTTTGAAATCAAAAATCACTCAGTCACTTAAAAAAGCTCATCATCACCAACTATCTCAACTGTAACTTCTTGGAAAATCTTATGGCTCAAGAGGGCTTTGCAAGTATTATATGTGGGGAAAACCAAAATATTGAAGTTTGTCTTAAAGGAATGATGTGGAACTTAGTGAAGGTGAATGGCAGCACATGGCTAGAGATTGGACAGTAGCACAAATTAAAAAGAAAAACCTGAGTTATTTTTACACACTGGATGTATTAATTAAGCATAGCCTCTTCAGGAAAGAGGCCTAAGTCCTGTTTCCCGAAAGACAATTGTAGTTAAAAGCACATTAGTCTATTTTAGGAAAATGGCAGGAATTATTACTCAAAATGTGATCTCATTATATAAATTGGTGCATGTCTTCAGCTACTGATTCAGCTCTTTTCTGTCACTGCCATCACAAAAACACTGCAATTGAAATAAGCTGGAACAAAGAAAGATTCCGGTCTTGGTTAAATTTTTCCATAAAGTGAAAATTTAATTATTTGCTCTTGAACTAAGGAATGATTACCTCTAATTCTCAGAGTTCCGAGAATTAGAGCAATGACCAGTTCCTGAGAACAATATTTTGGGATAAAGGTTATATTGCTCTCTCACAATTTACAAATGGAAAAGAATGGTGGTTTTATTTTACATCCTGCTGCATATTCCACCCATTCGTTTGCAATTATAAGCTGCTGCTGCTATGGGAAACTTACTTCCTTGTGATGTGATTCCAGGCATATCTCAAAGAAGGTTGGTTTCTACCTCTGTGTTCAAGTCAGGTAACACTGTCCTCAAAACCACAGATACACAAGGCTGCTGAGTCAGAGATGCTAAAATCACGTCAGCCTTGCCCTGCACCTGAGTTTTCTCTTTGGACACCACACCTGAGCCAAAGTGCTGCCCCTGTCTGAGGCAGACCTGTCAGCCAGCCCAAGCTGCTGGCAAAGGGCAAACTTGCCTTGCAGCACTGAGCAGGAGAGACTGTTTGCCATAATCCACTGCTTCTTGGATTGTGGAAAAATCACTGAGGTTTCATGCTTGTTTATGGGCTTAGAAAAATGTTAATTCTCGGCTAATGAGACTTGAGGCATGCAGTGCTCAGTCAGCAGAACAACTTTCAAATCACTGTTTTGCTTGTAATGACTTCCTGTACATTTTTTATGGTACATCAAGTGGCATTTTTTCTCAGCTAGGTGCTGGACACTCAGGTGCTGTAATACACAGGCACAGCTGCAGGCTCCATCAGGGCACTTCCACAAGAACATGCACACCAACAGGAGTGGGGTACGCAATCATGGGATCAGGACTCTCTCACTGCTTTAGCACACTAGGGAGTCTCCACGAAACTGGGAGTCCTGAAGAACCCTACAAAAATCTCCAGTAGTGGTGCATTTGATAACACACCTATCTAGTCTGAAACTAAAGAAGAGTTCAAATCTAAACATGCTCTGTACACCTTTAGGGAGAACTGTATGTCTGAACACCTGAAATAATTACCACTTTTTGTGTGTGGAATATAATCAAAAGAAATGAATTAACAGAAGAATGAATTTAAGCACATTCCATACAAATATATACAAAGGGCTTCAATAAAATTTTTCATATCTTTAAAGAAATTAATGCAAGATTAACAAATAATGAAACATTACATTTTAAATAACTAATCCCTGCATCCTCTTTATTTGTTCTCCACTTGATAAGAAATGCACTTAATAGTTCTTTGCAGAGAACAATAGGGATTTCTGTTACAGTTCTCCTTCTCTTCTAAAATCATGCTTTTTCCCATTTCATTTGAGACTATCAGCTCACAGGTCTGATGGCCATCTTACTCCCAGCATCACAAAAAGCTGCCAGGGTCCTGCAGAGCAGCAGGCTGAGCAGCACAGAGCAGTGTATCTTTGCACCAAGGATGGCTGACTGCACGACAGGCTTTGCCAAAGCACAGCTGGAGGTTTGAGGGAGGTGTAGTCCTGGTGAGGCCATATCTGAAATGTGTGCCCAGTGTGGTGCTCCCCAGCACGAGAGACATACGGACATTGACAGAGTTGGTGGGGCAGGAGTATGATGTACCCATTTTCCACCTTGGAGATGTCCAAGTTGTTTGGACACCTGGAGAAGTCAACCAAACAAGTGCTGTTTGAACAAAATACCAGAGTTGTTCCGTGTTTCTGGAAGTGTTCACAAAGTAAGACAACATATTCCTTCAAGACATTTTAAGCTTGCAGTTTTGAATAATTAAGGTCTTTTTCATGTTCTTACCTCACTATGAGCCTTAGCCCAAATGTTTAGAAGCACAGTAAGCAAAAAAAGAATAAGAATAGTAAGCAAAGATTGAATACCAAAGGGTAATACTGGTTTTTCATTCCCTGTATTTGAAACACATTTTTAATTTTGGAGACCACTGTAAACTCCTCCAAACAACGTTTTCAGAGGTGGAAAAAAATAATTAGGTCATGCCCTACAAAACAAAGTCCTTTTCTCACCCTTTCTGAATTTCTCATTAAATACCTTCAATGGCTTCATAAAAATGTTTTTTTCTGGTGTGATGTGGAGCTTAATATTCATCAAGCTGACTACTGGGATAGACGAGATGAAACTCATACTAGCTACAGTCAGACACCTCTGAAATTGGAAACAGTGTTGTCCTCCAAGGTCAGCTCCTCGTTAGTATAGGAAAATATTTGTAAGTGCTGATTTAAGCAATTTGATAGGAGATCCAAAGGCAGAACACATTTCAGGATTACTCAAGGAAAGAGAAGAAATGAACCATGTAAATTCTTTGTCAAAGAGTTTTCTACAATCTTCAGATTTATTTTAAGGTTCAACATCTGCATGAAGGCCTTAACGTAGTTTTATTTCTTCAGACCCTCTGTGGAAATACCTTAGTTTTGGTACAGATCCAGAAACCGACCTTAGCTTGAACTGGAAATCACATGTGAAATCCTAATTCTTTGTTTCCTTTTGAACAGGGCAGTCTCTGAAAGGACAGCTCTGAGGAATCCAAAAGACTTGGACACATCTATCGTACACTCAGTTACAGCTTCCTTATCCACAGGACTTTTTTTTCAATTCTGCCTGGCACAAGTCAATTTTTAGACTTGCTTGCATTTTATATGCTTATTTATTTATTTATTTATTTAATTGGCTAGGCAGCCCCTTAGAGATTTTCCATGAAATACCTGAGTTGTCTTGCTCAGACATTCCAATGAATGGAAGGAAAACGGTTTTCTCAGCTGAAGGACTGTAATTAGCATATACTGTGGTAACTGCCTGTCCTTCTAACCTGCTGCCTACACAGCACAATTTCCTTGGGATTTTTATTTATTTTGCTTGTAAGCAGAAGTGTAATATTACTGAGAATCACCAGATGGCATTGCTGCAGATAACTCTGATATTTCTGTTCACCTAACTCTACAGAGGCTAGGTACTGAACTGCAATCTAGTGCAGAGTTTTTCCTGATGTTACTACTCAGGCCCTGTCAGAGAGATGTCATTACATATTTGTATATTATGCTATATTATATATTTGTAGGCGAGTGTGCTCATACCTGAGCCCTCACAATATCATAAGGTTTATTTGCAGCAAAGGATCATGCACAGCTACACAGGCAAAGTTTAGAAACACAGACACAACAAATGTGGGAGAAAGGTGGTCTTTGGACCACTTTAACATTTAATTGTTTCTTAATTACTGTGTTCTTCACGCTCATTGAAATGATTTACAGACTTAAAATTGTTAAAAAGCTACTTATTTAGTAACTATATTTGTTGGCCAGAGAGCTTCATCTACAATAGTTGCATCTGCAAATAACCTGGGATCAAATTATGTAATAACTCACAGCTCATTAAACTCCTCTGAAGAGATCAAATGACCTGGGTGTTAATTTTTAGTGCAGCCTATGGTGTATAACATATGTCAGCACTTCAGAGCTGCTCTCCCTCCCAGCCTGCACAGCCCTGCTCCCAGCGACGGCCCCAGACAGGATGCAGCTGCCTCCATGGGTACCACTGATGCTGAGAGAGCAAATACGAGGGTGAATGGAGCTTTTTGACTGACTAGCTTTCAAGGCATGATGAAGTTGTGACATAGAACTTATTTATAATTCCATATAAAGTGTCAACTTTGCATTTTCTCGTCCTCATTTCAAAATCCTTCATTTAAAAACAAGGATAAAAGGAGTTTGTAGTGAGGTGGGGTGTTGGGAGGAAAGGGTTAAAACTGGAAGATTTGATGAGGAGAGAATAGTTTTTGCTCAAAGTGACCTTGCAGCTGGGAATGCTAAGAATGTCAGTGTGGGAAAACTCCATTTATTATGCCTAGTGTTGTTCATCCTTTGCTGGTTTTGAGAGGTAGAATTCCTATGTAGAGACAACACACTCACAGACATGCTTGAGCTTCCTGCTGGAAGTGCAATATCATAAAAGCACAACCTTGTGATAAATTGGATGTGTGCAAAGCCCTTTGATATCTGGGGCAGGCAGTGGGTCCCCCCGTCACTGGGTGCTAGGATGAATGGAGCCTGAAGGAGCCTGTGCCCCTGTGTCTCTTCACAAGGATGAAATAAGCCTAACACAGCCCATGTCCCAGTGTGTCTCTGCTGCCCAGTGATGTTGGTGAGGTAATGAAATAACTCTACTCTTAGCACTTCAGCTGTGGTTTGGTGGTTGCCATTGTTACCTGTATGTGATGACTCACACATGGAGATTGACCTCTTCTCCCAGGGCAGCCAGAGACAGGATGAGAGGACATAGTCCTAAGCTGTGCCAGGGAAGGTTTAGGCTGGACATCAGGAGGAACTTTGGTGGCAGACTTTGGTGAGGTTAGGATTTGCCTCTCCACTCACAGTGTAACATTTCACCCCTTTGGTGACATCAGCTTTGTGCCTCCACCTCCATTTTTACACTTGGGCTTCCAGCTGCAGTCACCCCTCAGTGTTCCCACAGCAGCGCTAAGGTCAGTGCAGGCTGCAGAGGCCACCAGTGGGGAAGCCACCCTTAGGTGAGCTCTGTGCCGTAGCGAGTGCACAAGCACCAGATTTATGGTTAGATTGGGCACATCCTCAGGAACTGAGCTGGAGGTGCAGTTCCTGACTGCGGAACTAAACCACCAACACTATGTGGCAAAAGGAAATGAAAACCTACGGCTGCCACCACAATAGCAAAGGCTAACAGGCAGAGGTAATTGTAATTTTTGTCCTTAGTTCTTGCTTTCATCCAGATGCCCTGGAAAGCTGTGGATCATTGCTCTAGAGGAACAATTTTGAATCCAGTAAACAGACAGCTCTCCTGTCTTTTCCACCATAATCAAGCTGGTATTTTCCTGGACTTTCAGCAGTCAAAGAGATTGTCAATATCAGTGTATGATCACAGCTTTTTGTATTAGTGAATTAAAAGCCATGTCCTAGAGGGAATTGCTAATGTTGATGAAAGGAATCTTTCTTGGTCAAACAGGCAGAGATGCTTTAGGGGCAGGAGGACTGTTTTCTCATTTGGGGATGTTAAATCCATTTTTGGATCATAACTGCCCCCATGTCTCCCACAAAAGCATTTGCAACACCACCTCAGTGGAGATAAACCTGAGATACTGTTCTCCTTTCTTCACGTCTGCCTAGTTGTTGTGCCATTTCCCATTTTATTGAAGCAGATATTAATAGAAACCATCAATGGTGCCTTTCACGTTTCTCTTCTGTGGGCCAGGCATAGACAACACCAAGGTAGTCAATATAGATGCTTTTGGGTAGAATTAATTCAATTCTAATCCCCATTAAACAGATAGTAGTATGTAAGTCAGGTAGTAAAAGAGACAAATTGTCTGAAATGCTACCAGTGGAAGGGATGGGCCCTTGGAGCCAAAGAACTAAAAAATGAAAAAGATAACTCAGTACAATTCCCACAGCAGAAAATAGATACCTACAGCAGTCTTTAAATGTTTCTATGTACGTCCAAAGAGAGCACTGCAAATCATTCCTCTCTACTTTTAGCGGCCTGACTACAGAAGCAATAACCCAAGACATACTCACTGGATTATGTTTTTCAATATCACAGTTTTGTTCATATAATTTTTTAAATAAAGCCAGCTACCCAGAGAAAAGATCAGGCCTTTGTGGTTGCACTACAAAAAAGAGACCATAAACAAGAGATAGTTTACAGTACAGGTTTTCCTCTTTCATGTTTTCCAGTGTTTTTGTCTGGCACAAGCAGCCAACCTTCTCCATTTATACACCATCATCCCCAGACACAGGCATAATTTTCCTACGTGACAGGAACAACCTCTTACATACAGATAATGAAAAAATAGTTATTCTCTTCTGTATTAATGATCACAGTTGCTTTTATAAAGGAAAAGTGTTATCAAAGCCATTCTCACAGAACAGAAAACCCTCTTTGGGACCAACTTGAGCTGATCTAACAAAGATGAATGCACACCGAAAAATCCCTGAAAACTCATCCTTCAGCTTTTGCCTCAGAATACGTTTGACACCAACTAATACCACACAATGAAGTAGCACACACCTTATGCAAATCCTGTCTTTGTGGTTTGGTACAAACCCTGTGTGCTCACAAGTGCTATTTCTATGGCAGAAATGTCATGTGAATACTATTTCTTTAGTGATTTAGATGAGAACTGCTCTGCAGCAGTTGTTAAAAACACTCTGTGCTTGTGATGTACTGCCAATATATTTCCAACAGTATTTAAACTTGCTACTCTTAGAAAAATCTTTAATTTAGCTGAACATTTTTGGTAAAAGGATTGAAAGTGTTCTTTGATGACATAAAACAGTTGACAAGCAGCTTTAAAAAAGACTTACAAGGAATAAACAACTGCACCTGTGAGATAACACACAAAAGGACAAAAGTTTACAGAAAACAGAAATGAAAAAATACAGCAAAAGAGATAGCAGGTACAGTGAAATACATATAATAGTCAATATTAGTCAAGAATATGATTAGTATATGAACAGTATATGAATAGTAAATGATGCTTGTGTAAAATAGTGGAATGGATGCACAGAAGTCAAAAGAAAGAGGCTCTCTCTCATCCTGCCACAGGGAAGAGCACTCATATGTAATGGCTCCTGCCTCTTGCTTTCCTGAATGAGAGAGGCAGATTTGGAATTTGGTTTTACTTGTTTTTTCTTCCCCTTAAGCACTATTTTGGTGACAAAATCTGAAATTCATCATGGTTATTTCCAAAAGAAAAGCAACCTCAAACATTAAAAGGAAGGTTTGAAGTCTCATGTTTACACCAAAACCTCTCTCTCTAGCAAGGCTTGAATAGTTGGAACTGCAGAAAGAATGTAACAGCGAAATGTGAACATGCATGTTTTGACCTGCAGACTGCTTCTTCCTTTCTTCATTCTCACATCTTAGATGGGGCCTAGGGAGCTGGAACAGTCTCTCTGAGCCAGTAAAAACCACATCCAGTAACTTATAATATCACTTCAGCTTTGTGGAAAACCTCAGCAGAGGGACCCTCCTCTGCCGGTCGCAGCCAGCAGAGCTGCTAATCCAGAGCTGCCTTCTTCAGCCTTGCCAAATTGTGATTGCTCTTTTGGGCAGGATAGCGAGAGGAGACATGACCTTGGACTTCCCTTCTGTGTGCTTTTAGCTCAGAATAAATTAGCTTGGACACAGAAGGAGCCATGCATCAGCCTTTGTCTGTGTGTGGTTTGAGGCTGATTAGTCTGTCCAGCTCCCTGGTGAAACACAGACTCTCTTACAGGCTTGGCATCTGGCAGAGAAAAGCTTGATCTGATGGAGCTGCACACAGAAATACCTTCCCTTTCTGCCCCGCCTCTGGATTTCCCTTCGTGTTACTCACCAGTACTGCTCTGGATGGTCCTCACCGTGGTGGTTGTACGCGGGGGAGAGGAGGACCGCAGCGATATGCACTCGTCATCCTGGGAGCAGCCCTTCTCAATGGCTCTGACATAGCTGTGGCTCCTCATGCGGAAGCAGCCTGGCATAGGCAGATCCAGCGCTTCCACCGCCTGAGACTCGAGTTCGCTGAACACCGACTCGCAGACGGATTCGAACTGACCGTTCACCTCCATCTCACTCACCTGCAGACACAGACCGGGCAGGGTCAGCACATCCCGTACATGGATACTACACTCTACCTGCTACAAACACTCTCAAGCTACAGGGGCACAATGGCCAATATCTGTTAGGGGATCCCTCTGCATAAAGAAAGGTAAATGGGACATCTCTTAGCAGCAATTGTGAGGGAAAAAAAAACAAACCCAATGTATAAAAACGGGAGACAAAAGTGTTGGGCAAAGATTCAGCAGAGTTTGGGCTCTTGGCTCCTTTTTAAACTGGTGGGAGGCCTGGAGCCCTCATAGCAGCATCTGTTTTATGTCACCTTGGGCCCACAGCAGAGGTTGAATGTTTGGTCATTGTGATCACTTCATGTAAAACACAAATCACACTTTTACTGTGGGGTCAGGAAAAAACCAAAAAGGTCAGCTTAACCCCAGTACATAATCAATGCAACCCAGAGGCAATCACAGTGATAAATCCCAAGTGGCTGGGAAGCTGGAGGGTAACAAACAGTTGGGAAGAGGAGGTTGGTAAGAGAACCAACTTTGCTGCTGGGGGAAAAATGTTTGTAGAGCTACATCTCTGGCTGAGAGCAGATGCAAAGGAATCCTCAGACCCTTTGTGCAGCAGACACTAGGTGGTGACAAAGACTTGTGCTCACACTGGTTAAAGAACATTGAAAAACTTCCTGCAGATCTTAAGAGTCTGGAAGCCATTTACCTTGGCTTAATTAGTAATGGATGTTCATGTTTCTAAACTGACAATTGAGCCCTGAGCTTGGCATTAAAGCACAATAATTATCACTGTAGAAAACATGCAGATGGAAACCATCACTTGAGGATTCTGTTAGTTTTCAAGCATGTACAAGGCCAAGTTAGCAGGAGAAGATAAGACTAGGTTAGGATGCTAGAAAAAACCCCATTAGAAATTCTCTTCCTGGATTAACGTTACCAGGAAAAACGTTTTGCAGAGTCTGTACACATAACCAAAAAATCTTAGTGAGTAAAACATACTTTTTTCAAAGGAAAACTATTTTAAAAAGCATGGAAGAGTAGTAGGTTGTACAATAGAAAGAACAGTCTTACTATGGCAGAGAACATCCAATCCTCAAGTAAATATCTCTGAATTAATGCATTTTTAAAACAAAAAAACAGCTTCTTCACCTTGGCAAATGATAACCAGTCCTTGGCTGACAGCTTTGTGTGTTAGATGTGCAGCTAAACAAGCAACCTGACCTAATGTTTATGTAGTTGTCTCCAAGACCTGAATTTCTGTGCTGTTTTCTCCTAGATACAGCCAGACCCCACTTTTAGAGCATCAC
This sequence comes from Falcunculus frontatus, assembly GCA_013398115.1. Taxonomy (NCBI): domain Eukaryota; kingdom Metazoa; phylum Chordata; class Aves; order Passeriformes; genus Falcunculus; species Falcunculus frontatus. The sequence goes on from VZRV01002793.1 coordinate 572,647, forward strand.
CCCATGCCCTATGCAAAGTGCCTCACTACAAAATACACAGGTGAATACTCTGAAGTGTCTAAATAAAGAATAGTGCAGAAATTAAAACTACAGCTTCATATTGAATGGCACATGTATTAGTTATGGCCACAGCTGAAGTCCTGATGTCACTGATGTCACGCACTTTTTTTTTGACATTGCAATGACTTGATATGCCAGTCAAAAGGGATCAGTATTTGGCACCACAAATCCTGCCTGCTGCACTTCTGGACTAGTGTAAGGAAGTTCTTTCATCCAATTGATTTACCCAATTATCCATTTAAGCTAGCAAGCCAAAAATCATACCAAGGAGCTAGAAGATGTAGCAGGTTAACTACTGGCCCTCTGCCCTGTGGTGTGCTGGCACTTTTGCACTTCTTTTAGGTCTGTTCCCTATGAACTCAACTGTACAAGCATGCTGAATGCAAGGACAGGCTATTTTATAACATTAAAGTTCATAAACTGAATCTCTCACAATGGACTTCATTTTTCTTCTTGTTTAGGAGCATGAAGATCTCTTACAGGATTTCAGGGCAAAAATACAGGCAGATCTTTGCACTTAAAACATATACTGCAACATTTTTATTATTTAGGTGAAAAGTTTGGAGGTACACAAGGTAAAGAATGCATAAAATAGCATAAAGAAACTAAAATTTCTAGTAAAATTGTGGAATACCAATTATTAACAGCTTAATTTTCCTTTAGCATCTCACTCAGCATACGAACATTTTTTTGAGGCAATTCAAAAAATTTTGATTTGATGTACTAAGCACAAGATCCTTAAGAGAATCCTGTTTAAAGATAGTGTTGGTGAGCACCATTTAAAGCAAAATCAAATTTCTCCTATTGCAAGCAGCGTCCAGCATGACACCTACTCTCCAGGCTGCCCCAGGTGCACATCACCCACCTGGCTGATGGTGCTCATGGCTCTCATGTAGCTCTCATTGCGGGAGCGGAACTTGGGGGAGGTCAGCAGCCCTGCAGGGTCCAGACTGTCCAGGCTCCTGTTGATGGAGACTTCACTCACTGCCCTCAGGTAACTGTGGCTCCGGATCTGAAGCTTTGGCGAGTGTTCACTGGATATCCTGGCAGTTTTGGGTGGGGAAAAAAGAAAAAGAAAGAAAAAAGATATTCCATCAAATCCAAATGGCCTCATCAGGGGTGAGAATAACCAGATGTTTTTCACTGGAACAGCATGACTTGAACAAGTCATCACACATTCCTCGTATATTTATAAAATAAAGACAATGTCAGTACTTTTATTTGGACTACCCCATCCTTCTATTTAGTGGAAGGAAGAGAGAAGGAAGGAAAGGATTTTCTTTTCATGTTTTTGTAAACCATGTCTAAGCATAATGGCAAAATCACTTTAATTTTCTTTACTGACAGCAGAATGGAAAAATTTTACACTGTACTGACAATGACAGCATCCAGCTCCAGCAACCCCCCCACTATGTGGGACTTTTGAAGTGACAATACTGAAATAACTTCACAAGTTGATTTTAAAAGAGCAAGAGGAGCCATTGAGATGATCATCAGAGAAAGCCCTGTGGCCTTACAGAGATGAATGCAGCAACCACCAATACCAGATGGGGAGGAGGGTAAAGAAAGAAGAAGCCTGATAGTTATATCAGCTGGATGATTCCAAATTTATCAGCTGAACATCCTCATCTCAAAATGCTGCTGGTGATGTGACTCTGACATGTTCTCGTGTATGTACTTGTGGAACGGGACCATTTCTCACGGAGCTTTCAAGGGTGTACAGGCCAATAGGGCAGGCAGATCGTACAAACCATGCAAAATGCACTCACAGTATGCCTTAACCTGGGAAATCATTCCAACAGCACAGGCCACCTGGTAAGGTTTGATATGCTTTACATTTTATTTTAGACCTGGCTTAAGCTGCAAGTTAACAAAATGTGTGCTAGGGAAGTAGCTTTACACAATGATGGCAAATTAGAAGTTTAAAAGCCACAGTTGTATTTCTGAAGTGGTAACTTTGCCTAGTTTTTCAATACAAGTGACAGGTGAGACGTACAATTAATCAAAACCAAACAACAACTCCCCCTTTCCCCAGGGAATTTTTGCTTCTGCTGTATTCCTGCCATAAGTGCTAAGAGTCAGCTAGAAACAATCCTCCTCCCGCTAGAAACCACCTGTAAGATGTTTTATCCTCTGACTGTTCTGGCTAAGTGCTGTCTTCACAATCTGAGGCATCCTATAAAGATGTGAGTCACAGAAAATGTGTGAAATACACATTTATGAAATACAATTAATTTGGGGGATATGGCTTTTGAAAGAACTCATCAATGAATAAAGTATCAAAAAGGTGAGTCTTTGATATGTTTTTGGATTTTTTATTATTCTTCAAGTATCACAAAGCAAACTAATTAAAATATTAACTAAATTTTCCATTTTAAAATGTAAATCTCACAGAGATGTTTACAGGTATATGAAAGAAAAATCTGTAACCTAATTACAGGCTTAATCTTTGTCTCCTAGTCTTTAGAAATACATGCACAGCTGACCTGAAAGAAGAGAATCCATTTTATGTCTAATTCCTGAAGCATTTGCAGATATTTTGTATTCAAGTATCTAATGATGGTAATTAGTATCAGCAATTTCCCAGTGGCATGCACAATTCTGGTAATTGTCAATGCATTTTGGGAGGATGATTCCATTGTGTAATTGCTCACCTAAGTAGCTCAGAAACTAGGTCTGTTTCTGAATGGTCTAATAATGTAAGAAAATCGAGGCCATCTCTACAATACCACATTCTCTGGCAGCTAATTACCTGCCTAATAAAAATACATAAACTTATGTTAATTACTTGATAGTCCTGTCACAAGATGACAAGAAAGCCTTTGCTTGCCATTTTCACTGTGCATACAGTGCAATACAGCAGCCATTTCCATACTCTTTGACTCCTTACACCACTTGATTCCACATGACAAAACCTGAAGGTTTTTAGACATCAGAAAAAGTGGTGCTCCAAACAACTCAAAAAAAGGCAGAAAAAGTGGTGAAAAGACAATTGTTAGTAACGATTACATTTGTTTGCTGCATTTTGGTAACTAATGCTAACCATGTTACTCTTGAAAAAAAAATTATTGCCTGTTATTGGGTTAAAAAAAAATAGAATGAATGATTCAACAGACGTAATTTTTCTGATGCATGTGAGCAACTTCACCACACTGCAGATCTGCAAACTGATCAGCATCACCCAAAATGCATTTCCTAGCTTGATTCAAAATGTGTTTTATGATTATGATGTGAAAAGTTTGCTGCCAATATGTGACATGCAAAATTCAAATAAGCTTGATTAGCTGCCAGTTAGTCAAATACGTCACCTGGGGCTTGTGGCTGCCCACTGATTAGCTGAGCTTGCAAGAAGACTGCAGCACATCACAGATATTGCCAGACAGAAATCTCCAAGTGCTGAGGCATGTGCCCTTTAGAGAGTGGAACCTATATAACAAGATGCAAGTATCCATAGCACAAAGATTTTGCTGCGGCAGCCAGAGTAAAGATCATATAAGGTACTCATGGAAGTGTCATGGAAAGCCACCACAAAGATTATAGAGGTGAATTTTCTGTATGCATTAGTGTTGCATATTATTTTCCCAACTCTGCTTGAAACAAAGGACTTCCTCATAAAAGTAAATGTTTCCCTTTTTTTTTCAGATGTGGGTCATCAGCACAGCTGCCTTCTTTTTGTTTTTGTTCCTCACCTATGCAACTGGCCAGTTTGACACAAATCCAGAACCATATTTTACAGGTGGCTGCTTATCTTAGTCTGTGCACCCCTCCCATCTCCTGTGTAAACCAGAGGGGGTAATTGGCTGCTGTTGAAGGAGATGGCTCCTTGCTTACTGATTGCTACAATCTCTGTTTCATTGGATGTAGTGGTGGGAGAAAAAAGGGAAAATAAAAAGGATTTAAACATAGAGAAAGAAACATTGAAGGCTTGCATTTATAATGATTACTGCTGCTTTTATAGCTGTGTAATAAATCGTCACTATGTTCTACAGTAAAGTTTAATGAACAGCTGAAATGCCACTGGAAATTTTGATAATATTCCACTTAGGAATAAATCTGACTATGTATGATGTGCAAGATCTGAATGTATAATTAATTTTCTTGGAGTTACTATTACGAGTAACCTGTAAATGAAAATACCTTTTTCTTCCTCGAGGGTTCAAGTCTACCTCTTATTTATCCTGCATTACCTAAATCTCTGTTTGTGTCATTGTAATTTCCACAACCAAGTACAACATGCCAGGGACTGAGACTTTGGGACATCTCTTTGGCCAGTACAAAATGGTCTTTTGGCTCCACTCACTGCATTGGATGTATTAATTGGCAGAAGTGGGATGTGAATCATTTAGGTTCTTAAACAAGATCCTCAAGCACACTCCCATCATTTCTGTGCTGCACTCACAGGTGGCAGGTCCTCAGATTATCTGCACCACACTTTTTCCCCACACTGCTGCCCTTGCCCCAGGCCTCACCCCAGAGGATGGGAGCACCGCCACAACAGCAACACCTTGATACCACACTTGATCAACACACCGATACTGCACAGGGTGGGAGGCACAGCACTACTGGATGTGCTTCCCAAAAACCACAGCAAGGGGCACCAGGAGGAGATGAGGGCTCTGCGTTTCTGGTGCTCTGCTGATTGCCGTTGTGGGTTTCCCAAGGGGATGGACAAGAGAAGGAAACAGCCCTGAGCTGAGGTGGGTGGAAATGGAGTCTGCCGAGTCCCAGGAGATAAATAAATACTCCCCTGGGTAGAGGAAGGCAAGTGCCTCTGATCTACATTGTGCCTCAGAGAAGATCAAGGTACACTGCCAGTGAGGCCAAAATGCTACAGAAATTCCATGAGAAGCTCTGAGAGGCAGGAGAATGTTCATTTAATCAGAAAACATGGTCTAGTAAAGCATCAGCACCGGAAGATCATGTAGATTTATCAAGGAAATCTTTGCATACTGCACTGAGATTTCTGCTCTATATATTTCGATCACACTGAGGCCTATTCTCCTGTTTTCACTCAAATAGAGAAATGAAAATTCTTAAAACACACACATCTAATCACCCTACCACTGTTGCAACATGCATGTTAAGAAATACTTTTAACTCGCTGTTACAGATGTTTGTATTTACACGATATCAACATGACTTACATGATTTAACTTAGATAAAAACACATTCTGGTCCCTCATTTACTTGATTATTTGCAGAATAAGGTTGGTATAGCATTTGTGAGAGGAGCTAGACTCAGTTGCTTTGCTCTGGAGGCTACAGGGAAGCCAGAGAGGGACTCTTCATCAGGAACTGTAGTGAAAGGACAAGGAGTAAAAGCAACAAACTGAAAAAAGGAAAAATTAGGTTAGATAGTAGTAAATTCTTCACTGTGAGGGTGGTTAGACACTGGAACAGGTTGCCCAGGGAGGCTGTGGATACCCCAACCCTCGTCGTGTTCAGAACCAATTTGGATGAGGCCTTGAGCATCCAAGACTAGTGGGAGGTCCCTCTCCATGGTGGTGGGGTGAGATGATCTTTAAGGTCCATTCCAACCCCTTAATATTCTATGATTCTGTGACTCTACATCCAAGGGTTCAAAATGCAGTGTTAGCAATTAGGAGTGAAATAACTTTGAATATATTCCTGGAAGAGCTCCTGTGCCTTGAAAATGTCTTTCAAATGACAAAGAGAAGATAGACAACAGGGATTTACATGAGCAGGCAATTTTCGTTTCAAGTATTTCCTTTTAATTCAGGAATGTGCAATGTACTCTGCCGTATATGTGCTCTTTATAAAAAGTACTTCCATTTACTACATTTAATTTCTGAATGAAAAAAGGGAAAACCAAGCCTGATGATGGCTGCTTTTTTCCCCTTTAGGCCAGACACAATACAAAAAAAAAGGTAGTCCTAAGACTGTATTGTCTTCGGCAGTCAGAATTGTAGCACAAAGTACAGTGTTGTGCCAGATAGGTACTGTGCTCTGCCAACAGAAAATGACAAAGCAGAGTAAAGTGAAAGTCCAGACACATGTCCTGAATGCTTCTGTAAGCCAGCAGAGGAGCGTTCTAAAATTTGCCTTCAGACAAAGAGGAAGATCTCAAAAACACACCAAATGCAACATGAAAACAAAAAGTAATAAACCTCAAAGCCACAACTACTATTAAGTATCCGAGCTCTCAGTTTTGCTGCATACAGTGGACAGCTTGGTTCCATGGGGATTAATTATCCTCTGCTGAATATCCCCCCTCTGTCGTGGCTGGTGGGCACATCCAAGTTACATTTCTGTGCTTAATTTTAGTGCATTTTAGTGTTTCTAGAAGGTAGAAATGCAGCCTGACACAAGGTGAACACTGAAGGACATCAGAGAGGAAGATGTAGAGAACAATTTACGGATGTGCATCTGTCTGATCCTGGTCATGACATGGGTCAACCAGGCTGGGGTAATTTGCTCATGCTGGCACCTATGTTCTGCTGCTTTTTAGTGCAGTGAACACAGAGCTGTCATGTCACAGAAGGAGACAAGGGCAGCACATGAACAGTTTTTAGCATTTGCCCTCTCCACCCTGGATTTTTCTGGATTTGAAGATCTCCTTTTGTGTTCTTGTTTATAAACGACTGAACCTCTGCATGGGGATTTCCTACCTTGAAGCTAAAAAAAAATCCCAATAAAATCTCTCTTTAAGTCCAGACCCAGATAAAGAGTCAAATGTGAGAAAGAAAATTCTAAAACTTGGAGATATCCAGAAAAAGCTTATCTCCTGAAGAGCAGTTCAATGTCATCAGCACAAAAATGGCATTTCTTCCTTTTGCTTCTGCTACCAGACCACACGTTGTCCTTGCTGCATGGACCAACCAACACATACCACAAAACTGCACGGACATGCCTGTGACACAGTTTTTCCCATGCTGAGAAGAGGCAGAAATCACAGTATGGTGTATTTGTCTCTGTCTGATTTTTCAGATTCTCATAGTGATATAGAGGAAAGCACTTAAAAAGGAAAAAAACCCAATCCAAAAGTCCCCACAATTTGGTGTCATGCATCTCTAACATGTCTATCTCCAGCTGTTATGCAGTTTTTGAGTGAGCACATGGTGTCCTGCCAAAGAGCTTCTGTTTGTTTGAATGAGGGCAGCAGGAACTGGATCAATGTTTTATGGTAGAAAATGTTTCTAAAAAGCCCAGTCCATTTTAAAACTCTCCACGTCTGACTACTGCCAGCTTCAGAATAAACCATGGGACCACTTTGTGATTTTGTTACAAACCTGCTTTCCTCTCAAAGGACACAGAAGCTTTGGGGTTTTTTTTTTCTTTTTGGGATGTGGAGGTATTTAGGTTGTACGGATTTATTTAATGAGCAATCTTTAGTTATTAAAATATTAGCAAACAAAAATGACTGCTGGATAAAAATTCACATATACATTAAAACAAATCTTCCCTTTTATCTCAGAGATCCTCTCAGGTGCTTTGTACAATCAAAAAAACCACAGGCTGATGTATTTAAGGAACATTTCCCTTGTCTTTGACATACCGTATTTTCTCCTTGCTTTCTAGACATGGTGAAAGAATAGAGCACAGCATGAATGTGGCACATATGCAACTGAGTTGGCAAGAAAAGCAGATGGAGGATGATGCAGACAGACATTATACAATTCTCTTTAATCAGAAATCTGGTCTACATACTGGTTCTGATTGCCATGTGCGGGTGTGTGTGTGGGAATAGTTGTGAGCACTCTTCTCTTCCACCCTGGAGAGTGAAAAGAGATTCTGAAAGGCAGAAACAGTTCAACCCAGATGAACCAGCTCAACCCAGTGATGCCAGGGTCAGCTGCTTCTGCGTAAAACCAGACATTTTTTGTTTACACTAGAAGACAAATCCACCCTATCTTATCACAAGAAGCAGAGTAAGATATAACATGATTGAAAACAGCCAGCTTGAGAAGAATAGTTCTCCTCTCTGAAGCCCCTTTGAGGAAAGCTGCCCTAATGTCCCCCTATTGCCAGTCTTACTGGGTACATGTTCAAAGGGATTTTTGGAGGTCCTTGCTGGAGGCAAAGTTGTCTGAACCTAGACCAAATGCATGACACGAGGCTCTTACCTTTTTCAGCACAACTCTCTTTTGAGTTGGCACTAATGATCCCAGGAACCAGTGCAGCTCAACACACAGAAATATATTTACCCAAGCTGGAAAAGATCTTGCCTGCATCAGATATATGGGACTGAGAATGTAGACTGCCTGAGGGTCTGAGCCATACCCACAGCCTTGCCTGGAGCCCTTTGGACCCTGCTGGGGTGAGAATGAATCCCTGGCTGCCTTCCCTATATAACTCTCCACCACTGTTTTGATGAACTCTTACTTCGCCAGCACAAAACTCATACCCTCCTTCCTGCAGAAGCCACTCCTGTAGCTCTCCTCATCAAGGCCAGGCTCATCCACCTGATTCCACACCACTTCCCATTCTTGGTTACTTCAGCGCCACCTCTCCTTGCTAGTTAGACTTAAAAGTCATCTGTAGTCTGCTCAGATGAAATTCTAGCGATTCAAGCATTCCCCGTTGTCCTATCACTATATGCCCTGGTAAAAAGTCCCTCTCCAGCTGTCTTGTACACTCCCTTTAGGTACTGGAAGGCTGCTCTAAGATATTTCCTGTTGCAGTCCTTGTGAAATCACAGTCTCCACAAGCTCGTACCTCACCTGCTTAGCTAAATTTTCAGGTCTCCTCCATTCATACATTAAAAGTTTGATTAATTCTGCCAGTGGGAACACCAAAGAATTGCAGCTCTCTGCCAAACCACAAGAGGAACGCAGTTACTTTTCAGGAACGTCACCTGGTTGTGTGCTGAGCTGGCAGCACAACCAGCTCTGCCTGCTTAGCACCACGATTTATGCAGGAGCTCTGGCTTGCTCCTGGGAGTGGGAGGATAGAGCTCCAGCTCACTAAAAGGCATCTTCTGGGCAGATTTCCCGCAACTGAAAGGCCCTCCTGTGCTACTCCAATTTACAATACTGGGCAGTATTTATCTACAAATAATGTTTTCTAGGTAAACACTAAGAAAGTATTTGCTCTGGTGAATGTTACTGCAGTGTTTATTAAAGAGCAATTTTTTTTCTGAAAACTTGCAGTGCATTTTGAGCTTTCAGTGTCTTCAACTCCACAGGTCCTCCTGGACTTGAAACCAGGCAATGATCACCCACACACTGCATGGCCATGTGCCTGTAAGCCCTGTCATGTATCTGCATTTGAGTCACCTCCTTCATGAAGACTTTGCCAAACATCCAGATTAGATCTGCATAAACAGCTCCCAGTGAGATTAGGAAAATATCTTAGTTTTGCAAGTCAACAACATTACTCCAAAACCTTCACATACATAAGCAGCCACCTGCATTTTCCAAAAAATGCGTTTTACACATGCAGCAATTTTTCACTTCCTATTCAGTATTCTGCCATTTCAAAACTTTTAGTTACCTACTAAAGGGAAAAAAAAAAAAGCAAAAGCAGCAGATTCAACACCATCTGTACAGATGTGCAACACAAGCCAAACTACTGGAGAAACTGAAAAGCAAGCACATTTCAAAGCAATGAGGAGGGTAGGCTAGTAACTCTGCCAGGGAGAAGGGAAAAATCCCAAATCCAACTAAGCTAAGGGCCTGAGCTCACCTGCTTACTTCTCTGAGTAATAGCCCTATGTCCAAATGAAAATTTGAGGCAGCAAGATCCAACACAAGGCAAAGCATGCTACTGAAGAAATGCTGTGAGTGTCTCACCCACTGTGGGCACACTTTATTTCTTGATAACACTTGCAAATTGTTTTCCTGGAGTGTAATATGTGCTGGTGGTGACCACGGATTTTCTCTTCTCTCTTTATGGGGTCATTTTGAAGGATTGTAGATGCCCTCTTACTAAGTGGCTACTTCAGTATTCTCTATTTTAGCTGGCTTGTGTTTGAAGAACACCAAGCAGTTTAAAATGCCTGAAGAGAAGCCTGTCTTTTCTTCTTTCATAAGCAAGTGCTTCTCACTTACTACATTTTGTTTTTCTGCAGACACCTGGAAAATGGTGACTTGAAATAGGATCCAGATACTCCTGAGGCACAAGGGTTGGGGGCGGGGGTGTGATAAGACAGGGCAATGAGCTCCTGGAGAACTCTACAGACATTTTCTCGAGGTGTGTCTGGATAAGTACAGCTTGGAGCTCAGCAACTGTCTCTTCCTGATAAAAAAAGCAAAGATTTTTGGGGAAACTGACTAAGATAAAACTCTGCAATTTCTCCTGTCATACCAAAGAAGCTAGAAATAGTAACTTTTAATCTATGTTTTTATTTAAAGTAATGTCTGCGTTGCAAGTAATCTAAAAAAATGATGGTATGTGCTAGGGTTTCTGGCAAATTCTTTACTGATAATCTGGGCAGCAGTCTCCGGCTCTGGGGGATTTTCCCTTTTCTCACTGATCTTACAAAGCAAAAGCAATACTCCAGGAGCAGGGAGAATTTCTCTCCATGTAACTTTACCAGAGCTATTCCTCAGAGGAAAAGGAGAAGCTACCACTTTCCCTTCAGATGCTTTTACATCAAAAGAAATTGCTCAAAACAAGCCCAGATAATTCCAAACCCTCAGTTATCCACGTATATTTTAATATTCTCTCTTTCCATTACAAAGTCTTTCCAGTTCTGTCTCGCAGCAATTAAAAAAGGACCTGTACTGTACTGAGATACAACATGAGGTGATTACTTGTTATTTCAGGTGTATATATAGTGGTCTGGGCAAGTTGTGTTGCCAATGCTCCTATACACAGGGCCAAAGCACTAAATATCTCAAGGTGGAAGTCTGCAGTCAATTTCCATTATGAAAATATTCTAATAAATAGAAGCTTGTTGAAAAGATGTGAAATTATGCTTAACACACATTTTTAGATTTTTTTGCCTCCTTATTAAAAAATCCCATCGTATGCTTTCTGTGTTATAGGCTGTTGCTGGACCAAACTTGTACATAATAAATCCTGATAAAGTAGAACTAATTTTATTTTTGAGTATGAGAGAACCAAAGAAGTAAATGTCTTAAGAAATCTGCATAAAAATGCAAAATCCTGCTTGGGACTGAAAAGGATCTTCTTTTGCAATTCTTCAAAATAGGTATTTTTTAATCCCCTGAACCAGAAACACCCTGAAACATTTATTTTGGGTCTGTTAGTAAAGGAACGGACAACAAGTTGTAATGTCACTCATCACACTGTCAGTGTCAAGTACAATGATTCAGATGGAGGCAATGAGAATGTAAAAAATACTTCCGAAGAGTGGATGCCCTTCAGAGCTGTGGAACTTCAAAAGGGTTGTGCAGCTCATTTTAAAGGAAGAAAGCCTTAACAAGGTGGCTTCTTGACCTGTAATAGTAGGCATTCTTATGTATTTCCAAATATTTGTTTGAATTTAACTTTCATACTTGGAATTGAAATACATGGTTTACTGAATTGGTACGCTGTTCTTTTCCAATGAAAAAATAAAGCAAAAACAGTTAAAAAAGAAGGTGCAAATGTCTCTGTTGGCATTGAAGGGGATAAAGCTAGTCCCTTACAGATGACCGATTGATAGTGTGCTCTCTATCCCATATAAATCACAAAACAAATAAACACTTGGTGAATGAGTTAAGAAAACACCCCCTCACCTTTACAGAACATAATATACCTGGTATATTATAGTGAAGGATACATGGTGAAGCTGAAGATGGCCTTTGGTCCTGCTCAGAAGATGAAAATACTTGGATATCTATGCTTTTCATTAAAACACAATAAGAAGAAAAAAAAAAAAACAAACACCACAACAGAGAAACAACCCCAAAAAACCCCTCTACATTTTCTGGATAAATACCATCTACTGACATTTAAAACTACAGGCAATTGACTGTGGTTCTTGGGTTCAGATTTCAGTGTTGACTGAAATTTGCTGTGTGACATGGAGGAGAAGTCATATAAACCCTCAGTCTCAGGAAACAGGTGTGTTAACACGTCCCTACAGAACCTCTGTGGCTGTAGGTGGCTTTGTGATGCTGAACTAAAGTCAGCAAACGTAACTGAGCTTCTTTGATGGAAATGAATAGCAGCACCAAATTTTTATTGTGTTACTGGAGGCTAAGGTCTCAGAACCACTGAAATAGTAAACTTCAGCCCTAGAGACTGGTATTGTATATAAAGCAGAATACTTGGTTAATAAAGAGTAAAGAATGTTTGGAGTTATGGTCAAAGGGTACTTTAGAAGAAGTGTATTTTCTGATTAAAACCATTATTGACTACGGATGGTGATTGGTATGGATAAGATGTCATCTCAAGTCAATGGTTTTGCTGTGGTAAGACAGAACTGCTTGTAAAGATCTCCAGCCTAATAAAACTTCAGTTATCTATTGAAAAGTTTAATGCCTAAAATGTCAATTTTAAGCAAATTGTAATGAAACCTGTCATACTTTCTAAAGCCTCATCACTCTTACGAAGAGGGCCGGAATTTTGCCCTGAACTTTCGTAATTTAATTTTGTTTTATGATAAAGTACCCTCTTCCTCAGAGGACCTCTTCCTTAAATGGCTGCCGTACCTATAGCAGGTGTTTTTACTGCTCTGTCACCTTGACTAGGAAAACAACATTATGATAAAATATTAATCCATTTCTTATTGTCAGGATCATCAGGGCAGAGACCTGTGTGACGGTATTTGAACACCGGTATGTCTTTGTGTGCAGGTGGGATGCCACCTTCGAAGGTCTGCTCAGTGTCCTGGGACTCTGGTTTCTCTTGTAATGTGCTGGGTAAGGGCCAATTTGTCAATCCATTGCATTCTATCCCTCCAACTAAGTATATGTGGGGGTTGAGGCTAAGCAAAATTAGGTTGAGCATTTCAACTCTGCAGCAGCTTTACATGTTCTGGAACTATCCAGGAAGGGATGGGTCAGTTCCTACTGATATGAACACGTGTGAGCTGCCTGCTGTTGTATGGGCATGCACTGACACATCCAAGGAGATGAAAAAAGCACTAGTCTCCTGCTCACTGCCTAAACGCAGTTCTGCACCATGACTAGACAAGCTAAGCTGCTTCAAATTCATCACTTTTTCAATTTAGTGTGCATCAGAGTTCAGCTGTGATAAATCACCACGTTGGACCACAGAAATGCAGTAGAACTGGGTCGACCTTCTTTACCTGACTGCTACTGGGAATCATATAATATAATGTACAGAAGGGATTGGAAAAGTTTGAGAACACTGTGGAGGCGACCTTGAAAAACTGAAAGTCTGGTCACATAACACAGCCATGGATGTGTACACAGAGGCACCATGGATTGCCCAGCAGGCAGGGAGCTGGAGGATGCTAGCCTGAAAAAAGTTGGTTCACAGTATACTAAGGGAATAATTCCTTGAGATGTTAATAAAGGGCTCTACTTACTGTCACTGGAGCCAACCAGCCACTAGAGGGAGGAATGATCTAGTGCTGCCAAGGACTGCTACTTATTATGCTTCTGCAATTCATTATGTTTTTCTTAAAGCTCATCTCATGAGGCTTGCAAAACCTTTCCAGTTAAAGGAAAAAAATATTGAGCTTTCACAATTGGTGAAGAAAGCACACAAACACAAAGTTCAAGTGCTCAAAAAACAGCATATAAAAAGAGAATCTGCACGTCTCCTTAGAATATATACTGATTTTTATAGCCCAGATGAATTGCGGACCTGATTTTCAATTAATTAGGATTCATATGGCAATTTAATTTCATAGCATTCAGCATATCATTACAAAAATTGCAGGACTGAAAGCTTTTTTATGTGCCTTTTGTGATTCAAAGTATTTTCCTTGGTGACTAGAAAGGGCAGGGTCAGTACTGGGGTTGAAAAAGGTATTTTCCTTCTATACAGAAACCAGCAACTTGCTAAAAATGTAACTTCCATATTCTTTAGGAATAAAGCTATTTGAAAGTAGAAACCAAAGAAAAGCCCAACACAATAACACACTCTCAGTGGCTGCATTACTAATCTTGTGCTTTTCACTCCAGATTACTATGCTAAACATCCATTTATAGCAGGAAGGAAGCAATTTGGATATGTGAAACAGGGTTTTGTGTGTAGAGCTATTCACTATTCACTGATAAGAAGATATTCAGTAACAGGAAAATGCTAAGTAAAATTAAAAAGTTGTTTTTATCTGAAGAAAAGCAAGTAGTTAATGAGATAGGTAATTGCTAGATGTTTAGCTGGTCAAATCTTAGAGTTCTGCTAAAGGTCTGTCAATGGAAAAGTCTGAGTCACATTCTTTTCCTCAACTTAGACAAATTCTGCAAAGTTAGCAGGGCCAGTTCTTTCTTTCCAAATGGGAAAAAGCCAAGCTTAAACTCAGCAGAAAAGTTTTTTTCCTAAAAAGACTGTGGAAAGCTCATGGATAATCTTGTCTTGAATACACTAAGAGTTTGAGATGTAAGTAGAAAACTGCTCCTCCCCTAGCCCTTGTGGATTTTACTTTCCCTGGCTCTCATTAGGCAATTAGGCTGCCATCAGTGTAGAACCATTGGTGCTGCTGTCTACCTTCCCCAAAGAAGAGAAATCAGGAGACAATGTCAGAGAAAAATCTTTCCCACAGCCTTCCAAATGGCTTTCCATCAGAAAATTCACAGGTTTTCCAGGAATAGTCACACACAGAGCATACAGTGGGAACTCCCTCCAATCAACCAGACTGTGATTTTCAGTGTGTGGTGAGCTCGCTTCTCTGTGCAGCACACACCATGGCAGCTCAGTCTCTGAAAAGTACTAAAATATCTTTTCCTAGCTCTAAAGGCCTTCCCTACAGGGAAAAAAAATTAAAAAGACATTTTAAGATTCCCTTCTGCTATAGTGTGAAGAGTAACAAATACAAAGAAAATTTATAGAGAAGTGAGTGGGAAGCTGTGCGTTAGCATACATGGGCAGGTCGTGGAGGGAAGAGGAGATGTACGAGCAGCTGAAGGGCAGCATGCCCCCTGTGACAGTATCTGAACCACCTCTAGGACACATGGTAGCAGTGGGTGTGGGCTGCATGGTGCTAAGAGATGGGAGAGCTGTCAAGTTAGGAAAAGATTTAACCTATGAATTTCAAAAGACACAGCAAAATGCAACATTAATTAGTGTTACTCCTGGGAATACCCTGCTCCCCTCTGGGCTTTCACATGGCACAGGGAGAGCAAGGGAGAGAAGGGAAGCACAGCTGAGGAGGAGCTACAAGAATTGACCCGTTTATTCCTTGGTGGGGCCTTGCCAGTCTCTGCAATTCTTCCTCTGGCAGGGAAGCATGAGGATGATTTAACTTCTTCTCCCCATGCTGTGCCTCACTGCTCTCGTGGTATGGCGGGGCTCTTCCCAGACATCTCAGTGAGGACAAGGAAAAGCTGCCACAAGCCTCTTTTCAGGAGCCCAAAACAGGAGTCAAGAGCAAGGGGACAGTGACTAACACTGACTGTGTTACCATACCTGCAGCCTCTTCAGAAAGTTCTGTAGCTGCTGCACTAACTATAATGAATCAATCCTTGTGACAGCCCAATGTACAGGAGGTGAATGTCATTAGCCCTTCTTGCCCAGAGCTGGAGGCACACGGATAGCCGTGCCTGGAAAGGGGCCAGGCAGGGAACAGCAGCAGTGGGATGTCCTCAGCCTGTGCTCCCGAGGGCACAGCCTCCTGCCATGGAGGCACAGTACACCGGTGTGGGGGCCACACTGTCCCACCATCTCTGCTCCCCTCTGGCAGGGAAAGGGGCATGATATCTGAGAGCTTTGCAATTTCAATCCTCCATTTTAATTGCTCAACTGATCTGCCCCTTCCCTAGGGGAACAATTCAAGCCAGGCTCTCCTTCTAAGTGAACCCCTCAGGCTCTTTTGCGACCTGAGAAATACCATGCAGCAAAATCACACCTTAGAGTGCTCCTGAACTATAATTACCCGTAGTGTATCATTTTAATGGAAGAGAGAGCAGTTAAATTTGTCTGAATTCAAAAGGACTTGGAAGAAGAGTGGCAAGATAATGTGGCTGTTTCTTTAACAAGCAGCTTGATTAATTTATGGTAGAAGCTATCATCCCATTGTGTTGGGTAGGAGGCTGACATTTAAAACCTCATACCAACTTTGTCCAGGGAAGAAAAAAACCTTGATAGCTCAGATTTTAAATGCTACACTTGAGACTTGTAAACAACCCACTGGAGAATCCATCACTGAGGACCCAGATCCCAATTGCATAGTATTCCCAAGGACTATCTGAGAAACAGTCAACAACCATTTTTATGTACCTTATTCCTATTAAATCTCATGCCTTGGGGAAAAAAACCAGTGTTGATTTCATGAATGGTGCATGCCTCCCCATGGAGCATGATGCCATCCCAATGGATATCTCAGGCCTCTACTGGGAGAAGTGGGTAGCCCAGGGAGAAGGGCAAGGGATTTACATTCATCTCAGATCTAACCTGGATCTCACCTAACCTTCCCATACTGGCTGGCTTCAGTGCTGCCCATCATAGAGGCACGGAGGGAGTAACAGGATAGCACAATAGAAATTGTATGAGTCAGCTCATAAGTAAACTTCTACCTGTGTTTGGCTACTAAATAAGACTAATTTACTTTTCCTCTCTAGAAATATAAATAATCTATTTATAAGAAGGGTTTAGATTTTTAAAAAATATTGATAACTGAAAATGTTGTAAAAGAAGCTTGCAAATAAACCTCCGGAAAATCTAAAATCGGAGTTCTAAGTTTTACTTTACACATCAATTTTATTTCATCCTCTTCTGTAAAAATATCCCTTAAAAATAAAAACCTTTCCTCTATGTATTATTTACTATTCTCTATTTTGTACCTGGTTTAAAGGACTTACATAAAATAAAACACATAATCTGGAAACATATTCAAAAGAAGAATCTCTACAACATCAATGTCAAACTACAGGCCTGTTTTTAAAGAGACAGCTATTCAGGTGATTCATTGTTTGTATGAACTTCAAATGGATTATTTTATTATTCTTTGGGCTGTTGCCCTTAAGGGAATTACTTACATTAAATAACAAACTACCATTATATGGACATCCTGATTCCGAGAACAGGGGAAGAAATATAGTCATAACAGGCAATTTCAATAGAAAATGAGGGCTTGTCAATCTTCTGCCAGAGGCAAAGCACTCAGACGGACACCACAGTCATCACAGAGATATAAGGAATCTGATTAGCTTCTCAGGAGAAGGAACAATTAGAGCTGATAGGATAAAGCCTCCTCGGCGCTCACGTGTGTTTGCACAGGGATCAGTGTGCAAGGACTGCCTGACCGCTGGCCAGTGACACGGGCACCTCAGCTGCGGGGCTGTGGTTCTGAGCCACTGCAGCAACTTCTGTCTGGAGAAGTGGAGCAGGGAGAAAGCCCAGTTGCTGAGGAAATCACTCCAAAGATAGCTTGAAGCGTGACTGAGCACAGCTACCCACCGCGTGAATGGTGGCAGCAATGGAGCACCAAAACTGAAGGAAGGCAGAGCCGTTTTCAGCACAAGCTGCTCGCCTCCCCAGGGAGAAAGGATGCAAAGAGAAGGATCCAGGAGTGCTAACAACAGACTGCCTCTAGTCCGGACAAGAAACTGTGGGATGAAAGAGCTATGAAAGACTCAAAAGAATGATGTTAGTAACTGCACTAATGAAAAAAATTTAATAATTAAATGACCACTGATGAAATTCTAGCAGGAGGATGTGTAAGGATCAGGGTTGTAATAAATGAAAGCAGAAGAAGCTGCTACATACTGATTATTTTCAAAGTGTGAAATTCATTGTAAAAAGAAATAAAATAAGCAGTGGGGAGGTGGAAATATAGAAATAGTTGAGAGGACATTCATTCACTGAGTGAGGGGACAGTGACTGTAATTGTGCTGCTCTTCATGCAAGCCTTGTCTCTTTTGATGGAGAAAGGACACTTAGCTAAGTACTGAGGTTTACTAAGGAATCACTTATTAAAAAAAAGAGAGAGAAAAGAAAAGGGACAACAGAAATAGTGACATAGTGCTGACATTCATTGCAGCCACTGTCATCTTATTTATGGATAAGGCATCATCCACTCCGTCGCAATTCTAACTTGTTCATCACAGGTAAAAAACAATTAATTTGTGCCCTAAGTCAAATGACCTTTCTGTAGGGGGCAGGGAAGTGGTGGAGGGCAGGAAGTAATAGACAGAGAGTTACTGCTCTGCCAGAAATTACATCCTACCCAACAGCAAATGACTGAACAACTGCAGTAGAACAGCCTGACTCACCAGCATTTCAAACAAGTCTGAGCAACATGTCTCTGCCAAAGCCCTGTTGTCTCACAGCTCTTACAGCCACATGGCTGACATGAGTCCAACAGATCCTGTGCAAGGCTGAAATCCTTGGCTAGAGATTTAGATTGGACCTTATTGACAAGGCAGTGTCAGCGTTTCTGAGATTTCTAGTGTTTTTGATTGCAACTTCACGAGGATGGTTTAATGACGTGTTGGTTACATCCCACTAGAATAGGGAAGAAAAGACCTATTCAAAGTAGAAATTGTCTCCCCTTAAAATTTTATCTTCTATAAATATAAATTTATCACTTCTGCAACTCAGTTGGTGTCATTGACAGCATTTCACTCAGAGTGTTTCTAAGTTTTCGGCATTATGTATTTATCCATATTTTTGAGATTTATGCAAAGTTCACTACCAAACTATTACTTTAAATGCAATAAAAACAAAGTAGCAGTTTTAAGTTTTGTAAAACAGACAGGAAAAGTAATAAATGAAATAAGAACCTTATATTATTTGGCATTATAGTACATCTTCCATTATTTTTTGTGCAGACAGTACTAAATACTGTTCATTGTGAGAGAGTTTTAGTGAATGTCTGTATTGTAACTATTTTAGTGTGATAAAGTAAACATAATAACTGAAAATTTTAAGACTAACCCAATGAGGACTACCTCCCAAAAGTAGTTACTCAAGTTTTCCTTTCAAGCATAGAGTAATGAAGGCTTAGCACAGATGTGGTATAGCAATTGTCATATATAAAACAGGAGAGATTTATATACTAGTCCTGAAATCTCCTGAGATTGCCTTCAGCATGATACATCACTGTCACAGTGCAGAGCTGCACAGGCACAGCTCAAGCATGTCTGCCAGCCCAACATCACTTGAAGAAAGCGAAGGATTTGGGTGCTGTGGATGTGGCTGCTGGCATTTGGGGATGACAAAACCAGTTAGTGCTTTCTGCAGTCGCTGGGCTTGCTGAAGGCAAAGCTGCTGGGCAGCTGGGGTGCAGGCTGGTCGGGTAGCACAGCCCTTCTGGAGTGGAATGGGAAATTGCTGGGTAGCTCAGCTGCAGATGGAACCACAGAAATCTCTCACAAGAACTCAGTAGCTGCTGCAAAGGTGCTTTCAACAATTTTTTTTTCACACCAGCAAATTAAACAGTCATTGTATGATGGTTCTCTGCCCTTGTGGTGTACAATGGGTAAGAAAGCAGGTACGATGTAAAAAGACCTTTAAGGATTTCCCCTCATTTCTCCACTCCTGAAAAGATTTATAAATTCATTAGGAGGAGAGGAGATTCTAAAAAGTCAAATCTCTTCAAATGAACTTTCATTCACATGTGTCACAAGGAGCAGAGTGGTATTTGATGCTGTACCTATTACAGGGGCCATATGCTTTATTTTCTGCCCCATGCTCCCACTCTTCACCCTGTACCCAAGCCAGCAGAGAATTACTAAATTAAGCTGAAAGTTGCTCCATTTTAGCAGTAATGCAATCACAAGAAAATAGAAGAAACAAATGACTGGGTATCACATGACTTAGATAGTATTTGTAAGGGCAGAACAAGTCTTTGTTTTCATCTCTCTTTGTCTCACCCTAATATGATGCAAATTAACAGAAAATCCCAAAGCATGTCAGCAGAAATACTGTTTGTCTTGTACTTTCACATTAAAACTAAAGCAATATGCCCTATTTTAATTTTTTCCATTTTTAATATGAAAGGGCTCCACCATTTCACAGTGAAAAAATATTGCAGTTCTAGCTGATCAGATTAGAAAATTATTGTGAATAATTAAATTAATTATTGTTGCCTGTTTGCTTGTCTTATTATGTAGAATATTAAGGACACCAGAGTGATTTTTTTTTTGCAAATGCACATCTCATTTTACGCCTCTGAATTTTCTGCATGGCAGATTCAATACATCAGCTGAGCTCCCCTCAGCAAACTAAACCAGATAGTACAAGATCACATACCAAGGGTCAAGCATGGTATGGCTGGCAGCAGTGGGAACATGATTTCAAAATGCTAGCAATGAAATAACATTTAAAGAACATGAAAGAATTGCACAGCACTGCTGTGGGTGGGATATCTAAATTTACTGTTCAACAGCAGGCCTTCAGGAATAATTTGATCCTGATGAGAGATTTATTTTTATATTTAAAAAATAAGTTAAGAAAAGGAAGTAAGAACAGTGACAGTGGGTATATTCAATAGCCTGAAAAAGACACATAGAGAATAAAAAAAGATAAGTCTGGAGGGGTCTTCAAGAGGTCATTTGGTCCCTCCTTCCACCCTAAAGCAGGATCAGCAATACCTAAATTTGTCCTGACAGTCATTTTTTACCCTTTTCTTGAATATGTCCAGTGAAGTGATTTCTTTTGGCAATCCACTCCCACGCTTAACTATCATTACTGCTAGGAAATTCTCATAACATACAGCTTGTGTATGCCCTTGCAGTCTTAGGCAATATTTTTTGTTCCTGTCTCCACTGGACATTATTAACCCCCTTTCTGAGGCGGCATTTTAAGTATGTGGGAAGAAGTAGGGCTAAAAATAAAGAAGAGCAGTTTTGCACACAAACACGCATGTTGGCTCTGTAAAGACAATACACTGAAAGAGATGGCTGAAAAACACATTTTGCTTCAGTAATTATAATTATGTTTCTTAACACAAACCCTAGGAATGCCCATTTGATACATAAAGTACAGTGGAAGGCTTTGCTTTTTAAGAGACAACAGTCTTACCTTGCATTCATCAACATCATTTGCTGTAAAATGCATAAATGTTTCTAGGATTTAATTGAGAGAAGCCAAGATGTTGGAAGTCCTAACTTTCATCTGTAGCTATGTTCCATATGAAGCTAAATCTTGCATAAAAGTGAAGGAGATGACTAGATACAGGACAAGGATTTTCATGTCTGCAAGTAAGACAACCATCTAAATGAGGTTGCTGCTTTTCTTTTACAGATTACTGGCTTCCAGAATTTTTCTATAGTATTGCCAAAAAAATCACATTTTGGCTAGAAAAGTTATAGGCTTTTTCTTTTTTTTTTTGTCAATGTTTATGCCTGGAGAAGAGAAAACTCTGGGGTGACCTTAAAGCAGCCTTCCAGTACCTAAAGGAGGCCTACAAGAGAGCTGTAGAGGGACTTTTTACCAGAGCATGTAGTGATACGACCAGGGGGAATGGCTTCAAACTGAAAAAAAGCAAATTTAGATTAGAAAGACATTCTTCAGTATGCCTGTGGTGAGACATGGGAAGAGGTTCCCCAGAGAAGCTGTGAATGCCACATTCCTGTAAGTGTTTAAGGCCAGGTTGGACAGGGCTTTGAGCAACCTGGTCTAGTGAAAGGTGTCTCTGCCCATGGCAGGGGGGGTTGGAACTTAATGATCTTTAAAGTCCTGTCTAACCCAAACCATTCTATGATTCCATAGATATTCTCATATAAGTTTATTGTGACAGTATGACTGCCTCAAATTTCAGCAAGTTAAGGTGAAAGTACTAGTGGGACAACAACAATAGAATACGTCACAGATTTCAACAAAATTTTCACTTCATATCCTAGAGAAACAAGGAATAATATTTATACAAATGTGGTAATACTGATGTAACAGAGCACATGTAGCTAGGTGTGGACTAACAGAAGGTTAAGTTTTACAATGTGGTAAGCAATGACTGCTACCAGTGAGACTGTAATATCTAGGGAATCTCAGTTTCATTGTGAGATAAACTGGTGGGGATCACCGCAGAAGCAGAGAGGAGGAGTGTTCATCCTACCCATGTCCTGTGCAGTGAAATGTAAGGATGTCCTGTCTCCACAGCCAACTGTGGGTTCATTTCTGTGCTGTAAAGGCATCCATACCTCTGTGCATGGGGGACACAAAACCTTGAAGGGAAGCAGCCATTGGGCACAAGATTTCTCTCATGCCTGTCAGTGATAGTTAGCCTTAACTGACTGAATGTGCTTTATAAGTCCATCGCTAGCAACTGTTCATTAAAAGCTCCAAGTTCCTCCAATGAATCAATATCCTCTCCTCCTTAAATATTATATACACAAAATAGACGTCAGCTGCCATAAAGAAACCATTAGCTGCAGAAGTATGACCATCTACTACCTCAAAATAAATATATTTTTCATTGTCTTGCCTTTCAAATTCTTTTCTGACATAAATTATTCACTGAACTTAATCATACCTGACACACAAGCCTGCAAAGTGAGAAATGTGTCCAACAGCTTCTCCCTAGTTTCAGAGAGAAGAGAGAATGGATTGCAATTGTATGAATAAAAAGTTAAGTAATATATCATGCATCAGTGAATGTGAGCTGGGAAAGTTACTACCTAGGCCAGTAATAGTTCCAGAATACTATTCCTTAGGCTGCATGTCCAAAGCTCATGGAGATGCTTCGGTCTCTTTAATGCAAAATTTAAAAAAACTCTCTGTTCAAGAAAAGAAACAAAACACACCTCAAGGAACATGGAAAAAATTCCTTTGCTAGCTACAGGTTTGATAAAAATGAAAAAGACTGCAACATGAAACAATTACACCAGCTGTACTGAAAACATACTGTAAAACACTAGTAAAAGATTTATCAGACTTATTCCTTTTGTACTAATTAGCAAAGTCATCGTTCCCTAATTGGAAGTCACTCAGCAAGAAAGAAAATTAACAAGCTTCCCTGCATGTGTCTAAAAATATTCACCATAATGAAAATGTGGTATTGCACCACCTCTCCCTTCCCCCTGTCTGTGATCTGGGTCAGATCACTTTAGCAGAATGAGGACACCACCTCAATTTAAAAAAAGAAGAAAAAAAAAAAAAGAAAAAAAAAAAAAAAAAGAAAAACAAAAAGAAAAAAGAAGTGTGCTTTTGTTTATTTGACACCCTTTTTTTTTTTTTTCCTGGATATTTTGGTGTATATTATAGTAATATAGAAACACCTCAAAGTAAATAGGCACTTATTCCCAAGACTGGGATGGTTTTCATACCTAAGGATTTATGATGTGCCGTATGGTGAAGTGTAGTCGAAGGACATCAGCTTCAGTTTGCTCAAATGACAGACCAGCCTGGGCACTGTTTCAGGCTAAAATTATCCATACAATCCTTGTAGTGCAGACACTTCCCAAGGATCACTTTTACAAGAACCAAGGAATTTCCTATCTTGAAATATGTCTTATACTAAGTAACAGTGGAGTGGTTTGATTTTCCTTCCAAGTCGTCCTAGCAGAGCTGGTCCTGCAACTCTGTCAAGATTTGGTTAGTAATATAGGTTGATTCCAGCCTGATGGTTTGTCCTCCAGGAATTGACTCGATCAGTTCTCAGTGAGATGATGTAAAAGTTTGAGTTCAAGATGTATAAAGCAGATCTACCTCTTTCTTCTTGCTTTTGTCACTGCTACTAAGCTTGCTTAGAGATTCTACCACTTAATTGAGCTTGATCATTTATTGTGATTTGCTTTTCAAACCAATTTTATCTCCAGATTCCCATAAACATACAAGTAGAAAGTACTTACGCTATTTGTATTAACACATAAAAATAAAAGCGTGGGTGTAAACAAATAACATGGCTCTCTTTTGAGATAGTATTTTTGGAATGTCTCTAATAAACTTTAAAGTTAGGAATTGTTTGGTTTATTCTAAGTATCATTCATCTATGCATAGGAATAGATGCAGCTATGATGGAAGTTATATGGAAAAAATCTTTACCGTGGGATAAAAAGGAGAAAAGTCTAATGCTTATATGCTCCCATAGTCTCTTCATCATCAGTGGTGAAACTTGGTGTGCATTAAAAAGTGGTTTTGGTGTTTATAATTGAGTTTCTCCTAATCACTGCTGACTGGAAAAACACCACATGCCTAGTAAAATACTTGAAAATAAAGATTTGCTAAGAAAAAAACCTCATTTCTGTTCTTCCTTCTATCCTTCTTGCATAAATTCTACAAATGCACGTACAAAGTATCAAGATCATTAAAATTTTCGATTCACTAGTGATCACAGAGTACTTGTCTCAGAAAAAAGTTTGTGATCAAATATGAGTTCAAAAGAAAAATTCTGCAACTGTATTTAACCCAAAATCCATGTCTACAAATAAATTACCATTAAGTTCTGCAATATGTTACAAAACCCCCCTCCAAACAAACAAACAAAAAATCCCCCAAATAAAAGATTCAAGTGGATGAAGTCCCCATGATAGCAGCAATAATGAGCTAGGAAGCATAATCTGAATCTGTATTTTAGGCAGTGAATGTGCCCGAAGTGGAGAAGAGGAAAGGGGGAAAATAAAGTAGAAGACCTCTGGTGACAGGATCCATCTCTCAGACCTCTTGTCCTCAACAGAGTTTTCCAGTGCCTTCCATATTTCTTATCTTTTTAGGCTGGGAAAATGCTCCCATCATGTTATTCCTTGTGCTGACCCACCAGTTACTTTGCCCATAGTCCTTCAAAAGAACAAAAGGGATGGCTGCAGATCCTTCTTTGTCTTATCCAGCTACAGATCTTGATAAAGTTTGCTGGAACCTCTTATCTTTCAGATTCCAGTCTCTCTAGCAAGCTTGGTTTTAGTTGGCCAATAGACTTAAAAATGACTGCGAGCTGGAGGTGACAGGTTGGCATACGGACAGCAATGTAATTGCAATGTAATTGCATTTTTCCCAACAAAACATGAACAAGGTACATATAGATAGTGAAGGAATTTGTCCTGAATCAAGGTCAGCTGTAACAGAATTGTCCATTATCTGTTGTCTGCACCTTCTTTAGAAGTTTGCTAACCAGTCCATTTTCAATCTACTTACAAGTAAAAGACAAACTTTTCCCACTTTTCAGGAATGGCAAGAAAACACAACCTCTTTTTTCCAGCTGAATCAGTTTATCTAGACTGTGAAAGCTTAAACACCGAGAGCATACTGCCAGCAAAGACAGAGAAAAAAAAAATCTGCTTACTTCCTGATAGGATAATGAGAATGCAGCAGCGGAGGTGTGTATTTCAAAATCACAGCAAGCTGTGCTGTATCCAAAATGGTACCACAGCATTTGACACATGTGCTGTAACCACATGGAAACCATGGCAATGGAGGAAAATTGTAGGAGGGAGATTGTATGGTATAGCAAGGAAAAAATCCTCGGTGAAACCAGGAAAATAAATTTGTATTATGTAAAGGAGATATGACACAGTTGTGCTGTTCAAAGGTTATTCCTTATATAAAAAGAAACATTGGTAATAATGAAAATCCTTTCTTAGAAGAGTAGGCGCATGAGCAATGGTAGGTAGGTAGGTGGGAGGAACAGTGTGGGTTGTGAGACCAATATTAGACTTAAAGGAGTCAGAGAGGAAAAGTCCCAAAAGATGAAAAATCCCTTCAAAAACAACAGTGAAAGCAAAAGGGAACATGTTTTTAGGTTCTTTGCTCTGCCAGAGATGAAAGTGCAGCCAGCTAGAGACTGCATACAGCAAACCGAGAAAGAGAGTAGCAGAAAGAAGCACATCAGGAAGATCCCTGACAATTAGTGCTGTAGAAACAATGCTTTCACAGCGTGCTTTAATTAGGGGTTTTTTCTGTCCGTGAAGAACAAAGGAGTGAAATACCATTCAGCTTTAGGGTGTTAATAATACCCTGAGAGGTCAACTAGAAGGTCCACTAGCGACAGTAAAAGGCTGCCTGCTGCCCAGAGCAGCCTTTGGCTCACTTCCACAAAGCTCTTATTCAGGTGCAAATTGAACCCAAGTCAACAGCAAGCCAAGAAAATAACTTGTTACCACACATCACACAATTACTTGATGACCTATATTTAGTGAGTTAGGGGCCCTAGTTAAGTCTCTGTCCAACACACCTGCAAAACTCTATCACAACTCTCAGAGTAATCAGGGTAGCCCTGGGATGAAAAACTAATGTCATTGTGAAGGTCAAGTCACACTGTTAAGAAAGTATGAAGAAGTCTGCAAACAAAGACTTAGCTTAATAGAAGACTTCATTTCCCAGAGCAAGCACTCAGCTGTTTCTCATAAAACCCCCAGAAATTATCATGTTCAGCAGAAAGGAATGAAAGCACTGCATAATTATGTGTTAAGACAAATTGTCTCTGAAAGTGAAAGGCTTCCCAGGAAGAGATATTTCTTTAAAATATCAGCATAGTTTAAAAGAAATAATTCTGCTTCATCCCAGTTTATGATGAAAAGACATTGAAAAAGAAAAGTTATTTCATGCTTTCTCCTCTTTTTTGTTTTACTATCATTTACCATTTTCCCTTCCTTCTTCTACCCTGCGATTTGCATCCTACTTCTGGACAGTTCCTAAACTTACGTGAATTTTATAGAGTGCAGTTTAAAATTAGGCACATTCCTAAAAGCTTTCCTGAATAGGAAGGGATTAAAAAACATGGGAAATTAAGTATTTGTACAAGCATTTTGCTGAATTACAATGACTTGAAAGCTAAAAGCTTCTGCTGCTTGGCATCCCCAGTCTAACATCCTCTGTGGGTGAACAGTGATGTGCAGGACTTTTGATTTTTCAAAAATCTGTATTCTTTTGTGAATCTTGTATCTACAGAGAACAGAAATAACCAAGAGCAAATGCACTCATTGTGATGCATTGTTCTTCACATATGCTATGGAACTCTGGAAAGCATGCTTCTAAAAACTCAAAAAAAAATACGCTTTGTGCCTGGAAGTGTGTCCCTGCATGCAGCAAGGCTGGATGCAGTTTGTGGTGGCAAATAACATTCATGTTCACCTTGCAGAGGTTGCAATAACACAGGAGTTTTGGCTCAGGATAGGATGTGGTAAAGTCTTCCGGATGATGAAAGGAATCACTAGATCCCTTGAGCAAAGGCCAGCTAGATTATGAAAATCCCTGCAGAAAATGAGATTGCTTTCTCCTTTGGACACTACTGGAAAGACAGAGAAGAAGCAATCCCTGGCTTCCCTTGAGACAAAGTCAGGCAGGCTGCTATGGGGAGCTGCAATAAGCTTGCTTTTTTCTGCTGGTCTATTCATCACTGATGTCAAGAGCATGACATTCTTAATAAGGATCAAATGCTTTTCTCTAAATTCTGTTTCTCAGACAGGGTCTCTGGGAAAAAATGGGGTAGAGGAGGACAAGGAAGGAGAAGAAATTAATGAGGGAAATGCAGAAGGAGTCTTTTGTCACTGATCATGGATACTAGAAGACATAGATCCTTTTAATTTTTTTTTCTCCCAATTTTAAAGCTATAGCCTTAGGCAAGTTATACTAAAATTGGGTTACTTTTGTTTCAGTGAACTATGATACACTATTATAGCTAAGAATTTTGTAAAAGACAGACAGAAACAATTGTTGATTTTAAATCCACACTATGTTCCTTTATGGATATAATTTATTTTCTTGCTTTAAGAAAATGAATGGAAAGCTTTCTTGCTTTCCATTTTAGAATCAATTAAAATAAAACACTAATATAAAATTGTCCATTTGTGCAATTTTCCTGAGAATTTGAGTGGCTTTTTTAAACACAAATGAAGGAAATACAAATAGTGACATTTAAAAAACCATAAACTCATGATTCTTTTTGAATAAAGCTTTCATAAACAATTTTTAAAAATCAATTTTTGGTTCTCCACAAAATACAGTGCAATTCTGAGTGGAAAACATGGGTTTGTCTACTTTCAGACAGTCTTTGTTCTTTTCAATTAAATGTCAGATGCTCTCTGGAGTTGCAAAGATTATCTTGGGGCTAATTTCACTTGTTGAGTATATGTAAATACACAGTTATGCAAAGCTTTTGCAGGCCAAAGCTGTAATTTAGCAAAGCATTCAAAGAGCAGACCTACAGTACATAACTGGATGCTCACTTAACACTAACAGGTTAAAATATTTTGCAAATTCATAGTGCAGGTCCCTTTTCAGAATAACATTGAAATACACTCCCAGACTTACTCTTGTTCAGAAAAAAAAACCATGCAAAGATAAGCATGCCTGAACACACTCGTTCAAATACTTTCCTGAACTGGTAGCTAGAAGTAAAGAGAAGAAACAAACATAGAAAATGCATGTTTTAATGGAGAGCTGTATGTAATGTAGTAGAACATGGACTTACTTGAGGGTGGTGAGCTCTGTAAGGGACGGCTGGGTGGCCTTGAGATAACTCTCTCTCCGTGCAGCAATCTTTGGAGATGGCTTCGGACTTGTGTCTGAGTCTCCACTGTCATCGTCCCCCATGGCTTTGATGTAACTGCCACTGCGCATTCGGCGGCAGGGAATCTCGTCGTCTTTTCCTCGTGGAGTGTAGCCAGTCCATTCATCCTGAGGAACCTGAAGTGATAAACACAATTCTCTTATTAGTACACTCTTCCCAGATGTTATTGGTAAACCACAACAGAGCCATAACAAAAACTCTTGATGGTCAAAGGCCCATCCTCAATCCCATTGGACCACGGGTTGCTGTTGGAATGGGGGCCCTCTTCTCACCCTGCATAGTCACAAGCATCTCTGGAGTTCTTTGCTATTTTCTATTACTTATCTGGGCAGTTTCTAGCAAACATGCTGACACAGAAACCTTGGTTAGGTTTAATACTGGGCTGAATAAATCTGGATTTTTTTTTAGGTATTTTCACTCAAAGCGTTTATATACCAGATCAGGGTATTTTTGGTTCAGCTCAACATATTGAACATCTTTGGGGAGGCAGAAAAGCTGAAATACGAATCCCTATATGACAATCTTTTCTGACAGAGTGTACATAGGAACGCTCACCAGGATGATTTTGGCTCAAGATACATTTCAGATTAGTGGAGCTATGTGCTAATCATCACAAAAGTAGGTTTGCAAGAGTGAAATTTTACTACCATTGCTTCTATAGCTTAATTGGTGCAACTGCACACCCGCAGCTTGCAGTGAGCCTCCTTTTGAATTCTGTTAGTCTGAGTGTCTGAGTCATACAACTCTTTATTCCCTGCTTTTTCTTCTTAATGATGTGCTTTATTTCTTTTGATCTAAAGTCAGTGCTGTCCCTTCTTTGTATCGGAAATCTGGAATGGTGGGAAGGTGCATTCATGAGATTTTGAGACATAACAAAGGACAGTCCAAGAGCAGAGTGCTCTTGCCCACCCATTGTCTCCCTTGCTCTGCTCCTGGGGTTTCTGACCGTGTAAACCAACATCATCCTTCTCTTTCCTGTAACTGCAGAAACAACCTGCGGTGGAGCAGGACCTTTGAAGCTATTTTGCAGAAACACCATTTTTATCTAAAGGTGAACCTGCAAAAGGGGTTTTTAGTTAAACGCGTTTTGTGTTAGACTTAAATACAAGCAGTTGCGAATTTTTAGTTTGCTGCTTCTCTGATTCTTCTCAGTGAATCAACTCCATGAACCAGCCATAGCTATAATGCTTAGAAAACCTTACACGCCACATTAAATAAGGAGGCATGAATCTGGGTTACCAGATTTGTCTTGCAACTTACAAATACTCTCACATACCAGAATAATCTTTTCTATGGGAAGTTTGTTCTTCATCAACATTTACCTTCTGCTGAGGATCTTGTGAATCCCATTGCAGATTTCAGCCAGAGCATTTACATGCCAGTTTGTTTAGACAACCACAACTGAAACATTGGAATGTTTGCTAACATCTTAGCTGTTGATTCCCACAACAAACATAACTCTCAGTCCGGAGGCTGTAAGGCCTTTCAAATGTTACTGTTAATATAAATGAATTTTTACGGCCTTTTTATGGCTATTTATCAATCTACACTGCTATAAACTGCAACCCTAAATCCACTGTGCTCTACAGAAGAGCAAAGATATTTAATGGTCCTAAGCCCATATAGGCTTATTACTAGTTATAATTAATAAATTAGATTAATTTTATTAACTAAACTATTCACAACCTATGCATTTGCTTTGTTTCCTGATGATTTCAAAACTCAAGACCTTGCCAACCTTCTTCTTTCATTGATTTTTCTTTCCCTGCTCCTGACATAATGATTTAGGGCCTTCCTTAAACTGCCAGCCTCAAACAGTCCTCCTTTCCTCTTGCGTCCTCTTCTTCCCATTCTCTCTTAATCAAGTCCAGTCTTGAAACTCACTTGGAGCTTCAGTATTTCCCTCAAAGGACTGGAGATTTAATCCTGGAAATCTACGCTAGTTTGCACCTTTATCAATATTCTTTGTTAAAACACAGCCTTCCTTCTCAGGACTTAGTCGTTCACAATTGCTCCATGTTTTATTTAACTAATTCTTTCATTGTGCCTTTTAAAAGTAAATTTCTATGTTATCTTTAAATATTCTTAAGTTAATGGCTCTACAATTCTTACCTTCCAGCAGCATGCAAAGTTTGTTGTTACGGGTTTGGGGGTTTTTTTGCATGTGTGTGGTTTTTTGTTTGTTTGTTTTGTTTATTTTAAAATTTATTTTCTTGGGCTCCAAGAATCTAAGTTCCTTAACACAGAAATATAGTTCTAAGTCCCATTTTCTTATTGAATGATGACATGAAGAATGGGGCATCTACAGGATATTACTGAATAAATACTCCTAAAAACACCTGAAATATTCTTCTAGGATAGGGTAAAGCTTTAACTAAGAGTACTAACAGAATCTACTGGAAGAACAGGACTGAATGAACAGTTCTAGTAGTTTTCCACATTAAAAAAAAAAAAAAAAAAAAAAAAGAAAGAAGAGCAATATTTCCATTCTGTGACTTCTAAGTTTATGCCTAGACACCAGATCTGGAATGCTGATGCTATCAAATGAAGGTAACACCCAGTAGAGGTTTTGATTTTTGATATAGAAGAGTACAGAACATTTTACACTCCTCCCTTAGCCACTTATGACAGACAGAGCACAACATTTTTTTCAGGTCTTATTCTTGCATTAGTTCTAGCCCTGGAACATCATCAAATGATGAGTATGCAATCTATATTCATACCACCTCTCACACACATTTTGGAATCTACAGCTTCTGCTTGTCACTGTAAAACCTTGACTTTTCAAGTCACTCATACAAAAAAGAATTTAAGACAAGTTTAGTAAAATCAAGCTCTGCTGACATTTTGATGACATGCTCAGACTTCAGTCAGAAGTTTAAAACCTGTAATGGTGTATTTCCAATCAGTTTTTAGGCAGCTATTAGATATCAAAGTCAGAGTATGTAGAGAATCTGTGAATTCTCAGAGGATATGCACTTTGATCTGTTTAATATTTTATTCATTATGCTTTAATTGAAGATCTTTGCTTTTTCTCACTAAGATAAATTAGTGAATTAATCTTTAATGCACTAAATAAAATATGTTAGTATATTGTTAAGGTTGGTGTCTTTAACAGAGAAAAAGTCAGGGGAGATAAAGTTACAATGTTCATACAGCGCCCATAATTCAGGCAAGCTGAACACTTGTAGTTTTATTAAATCATAGATACACTGTTAAATTTAATGCCATAGTTTACAGATGCAATACAAGTGAGGAGATACAGTTACTGTGGAAATACTTATTTTGGAATTATTGACTTCGGTTATCAATAACCCCATGTATAAGCACAAGACCTTTTATCCCAAAGATTCTCAAAATTATTTAGATACAGTAGGCCAGGTTTTGAATGCTGATTGCATTGGATTTACCCCAAAACTTTCTATTTACACATGCAAACCCTGTGTACCATGCTGAGATTTGAATGCATTGCTCTAGTCCCTCAATTTGTATGATATGATTGGAAGTTTCCAGTTTGAGCTCTGCTCATATCAGCGGAGCGAGCAATCACTGAAAAACAACCTCTACCTTTTTAGTAGCTTTTCCACTTTTTAAAAAGCACTAGTTTCAGGGAAAGAAAGCTGAGCTGTTCACACAGAGACCAGGGCAAGGCAGTCTGAGTGAGTGCCAGAAACCCACTGACTGGTTTGGGCATTGTAAGTCACCTGCATGTGCAAAACTAAAGGAAATAATACAAAAGCGACCCAACTTCCATTTCCATGTTATGGGTTTAAGGGTAAACTCTGTATGCATCAAAGAGAAAAGGATGGCTGTGGTTAAAAAGCCATCCAGATTTAGAGAAGAGCCTGAAATACCTACCCAGATATGCTTCTAATTTCACAGAACACATTGAGGAAGTCAGAGTGTTCATACAAACTACCTTACCTGTCTAGATAGAGCTGCAATACAAGAATGCAATGGATATTTGATTAAAAAGCAATTTTAGTTAAACGGTTTGACCATGGGGATTTTGTGCAGGTATTTAAGTCTGGCTTGTTTTTCTTTAAATCTTGCTTTTACTCTTTATTGTTTGTTTGTTTACAGTAATGTCTCTGTGTATAAGCGATTTTGTGGAAAAAAAATTGGGTCCAGCTCCCCTTTATCTTATTTCTTTTTTTTCTTATACCATATTCACAAGAGCAAGAAACCCTGATTTCAGAATCTGGTGTAGCAGAAAACTGTAAGGCATCATGTAACTGATAAAGAGCATTTGCAGGGTAAAGAAACACTTTAGAAGTTCTGCCTTGGCTATTAACAATTGTAATACTTTTTATGAAAGGGTCTCTGCCTGTGTATTATTTGAGTAGGACAAACAACCCTTAAAGCTCAGCATTTCCTTTCATTTCAGGCAGATAAAATAATGTCAACATTTTAATACTGCTGTGCCTATAGTCAAACACCTCAAGCAATACCTACTGAAAGAAGTGACCTGATTTTCAGAGTGCTTTTTGGTGCCTAAAAAGTATTGGCTGTAACAGACATGGCTGTAACAGCTCATGCAGACAGTGCAGTTTACTGTCTCAACAAAGTGTTTCATATCATGAGAAAAAAGTAAAACATAAAGCCCTCTCCAAAATAAAAACTCCAAAAATAAAATCAATCAGATTATTTCATATGTTCTGTTTGTACACATTTGGTACCACACATCCTGGAGTGTGGTTTCTTCTGCTGGTCTGGAAAAAATGCTGGGAGAAGTGTCTATATGAACCTCCAGCTCTCTTATTTTATTTCAGTCAGGGGGTCTGCACAGATTTTCCCACAGGCTCTCACTTTGTTTTAATGGCCAATATTCTGCCTTGGAAGGTCACATACTACACTGCACACAAGTGCAAATGCATGGTATCTGCTGCCTTGGAGGATTAATGGGATTAAGACTGACATGCCTGAGATAAAGCTGTTTCACGCTTTCAAGAAAATCATATTATCCAATTACCTTGGCAATACCATTTTTCCAGTATCAGAAAATCAAGAGGGAACATCACTTGCATGACTGTTTTTACTCCCATAAAAAAAAGGGAAGAGCTAAACTCAAATCTAACAATGAACATAATTGTTTATCTTAAAATAGAACTATTATTATTCACAGTATCAAAGTAATAATGATCCTGGAAACATTTCATTTTCTAAATGATCTTTAAGCTCATATACAAATCTTTACAAGCTTAAAAATCAGGAGTGTCCTTCACTTATACAAAAAGCATAGTGAAACAGAACACCATTATTACTTGAATAGACATAGAAAATACTCAGCAAAGGCCTCTGAGCCACGCAGCTTACTGAAACTTAAAACTTGAGTAAACCCCTGGAAATAAATTGTTACATGTATGAACACTAAGCCTGATAACAGTTTCTTTCTTTTGATTAAGTGGCTGATGCAACATTCTTTTGTAAACAGAGCAGACTATAAAGATGAAGAACTGCTACTAGCCAACATCTTACCTGGATTCAGCATCATTTAGTGTATAGATTAACTGTCCCAATCTTTAACTAAATTTATGTTGCTCTGCAAGTGTTCACACTTTGTCATTAGCCAGGTTGTACTCCCTTATAATTTCCTTTAATGCATTTTTTGATATAAAGTAACTGGATTTTTTAATAGATAGTCTAGGACCCCAAATAAAGAAACTAAACAAACAGGTGTACTGGCCCCACAGTTTTCAAACATTACTTCATAAGCTCACATGTTGCAGTATGTGAAATAAGCGCAGACTGTAATGAAAAAGGTAAAGAAAACATTTTTTAAATTCAATTTCTAAACAATTAAATTAGAATATCTAATTTCCTTCTTTTTTTTTCTTTTTTCCCCCCAAATAGCTATTAACTTACCTTGCAGGATGAAATAGCAAACAGACTGTCTCTATAGCAAATTAAGTTCATTACTGATCTCTAGTTTGCTTTGGTTTATTGCAGCTGAAATCATTAAAGCTTCTCCCTGCGCTTTGCCAAAGCAATGTGGATGACTATAGAAGTAAACAAAAGGACTGGAAGGAGTGGCTAACCATCGCTCACAGCAGCAGTCTTGTAACCTTAGCTTTCTATTAGTATGCAAATACTTAATGAAATGAAATCACACAACTGAAGAACAATGCCTAATGACTGCTCAGTGCAGATTTTTCAAACCCATGCAATTTGGTCTTCTTAGCTATTATCACGCCTCTTCTGCGTGCTGTAAAGGAAGTTCCAATTGTCATCTTCCACTTACTGAGCCTATTCCTAGCACTCATGAATATTGAATTAATCAGACCAATAAGGATGAGTAGCATTTCTTTCTACCAGTCTGCATATGTTAAGAATCATTGAAGTATGCAAAAAAAGAAGAAGCCTTAGAAAGCAGAAAAAAAAATATATGTTTAATAAGCCTCAAGTGTTTTCAAAAAGGCAGTTAGGAGGGTTGCCTTTATTTAGGAAAAATTTAATATGCTCAGTGTCTGCAGCAACATTTGCTTTAGCTTGTAGTATTTGAGCAATCATGTTCTACTATAACTTAATTTAATTTAGCTGACTTGTCTCCATATTTTTTTACAAGAGGGGAATTAATACCAGAATAAAGACCTGTCCAAGATGGAGCATTACTTCTTCTATCCTGTGCCCGCCCCTTGTATCAAACCTGAACAAACAGGGTGAAGAACTGAAATCTTCCTTCACGTAACAGTAGTTTGAGAAGTCTTCTAAAACAATATGAATCCTGAGAGAGTCAGCCAATAGACAAAATTCTTCAAGCACCACTCCAGTTTACAATATTCATTCACCAAAAGGTGTCTTGACCACTGGCTTGTCAATCTAATTCACAGTCTTTTATGAAGAGGAATGCGTGTCTTCTAAATGAAACTACGTCTTGATTCCAGATAAATTTTCTCCTTCTGCTTTATGTGTGAAAATCCAACTGATCATGAAGAGGGACACACCAATACAATGATTCCAGCCACTGCCTTGCCAGTTTTGGCACCCTTAAACACCTTCTGCAGAAAGGAAGCCAAACAGCAACTACCACATCCATTAGCTGAGGTAAACATAACTGAAGGTCACAGAGCAGGGCTCTTGGCCAGGACCTCAAACTAGAACTGCTTCAGTGATACTCATGGATGATATTCTCCAGTGGCAGAGGGCAGACATTCATTCTCATCTTCTGCAGTACCCTTGAAGCATTCAATGCCATTGGTTATAATGACATATGGTTCCTTGCCCAATTAAGGATGACAGGATGACTGCTAACATGAATAACAATCCCTGAAAGGACACTCTCAGTGACTAGCAATAGAGAAATATTCTCTCATTTCATCTTTATATCTTTTTTTGTGGTGAGTCACTTCAACACCTGCATACAGTGACTGGTTGGCATCCAAAGCAATACTGTTAGATGAGATGCCATTTTACCTTTCTTTCACTACACACATGCACTATCAAGCAGACAGCAGGAAACTGGCTAGTGGGTGGAGAACATGTAGCTGATTCTGTATCCTTGGAAGAAAACAGATGTGGTGAGGAGAGCATTTTGAGAAGCAGCCCTTATGCTGTTTCTTTTGGCTGCCTGTAACTCAGTAATCTCTGGTGCTTTGCTAACGCTGTGCTCTCACAGGCAGCAGCTCCAAATGATGCCCTTAAACTGCCATCTCCTGCTGGCTGTTGGCCTCTGTCACATTTTAGTGGCCAGTGGACAAACTTCACTGACACTTTCACAATGCTTTCTTTTGGATTACAGCAATGCTATACACCTGGGAAAGAAGCTTTCATTTGGCTGCAAGGAAACTTTCCTGGTTTCAGAACATCACAGCGTGTCTTCTCAGCAACTCCAAATGGTCACCTGTGTTCTACAGTAGTGCCCTATAGGATGTGAAATCAAGGTCATAGTCTTGACTCTCATCTGCTGGAAAATGAATTGCTACAGACCAGGAAACCTCAAAGATTTTCTAACAAATTGGTTAGCAGGCTGGGGCTATGTCAGTAATTCAACATTAGACACAAACTTATCCGCATAAAAGACTCCTGGACACAATTCAGAGACTGTCTTTGGAAGCCCTGGCCCATCAGAACTTTCACAATGCCATATCCAACCGCATGACACATTGTTAGTCTTTGGTGAGAGAAATGCATATCTATCAGAAGCCCAAAGAAGACTGTCCATTGCACAGTTTCCGGGTAAGAGGATGAAAGGACAAACAAAATAAACAAAATACAACAGATTGATGTTCTTATTGCTTAATTCACTAGGACAGAAGCTCACCTGTGCAAGAAGAACAGCACAAGGGCATTTGTAAGGCAGAACAAAAACTGTGGCCAGCTAACCCAGCTCAAACTACTCTTCTGGCACTGTAGGATTTCCTCACTTAAGATCTGTACTATGAATTCCATTCTTGAAAAAAACCACAAAACCCCAACCCAGTAACTGGATGAAGGGAAATATTACTTTGCACTGACTGAGGAAAATGTATCATTGCTCAATGTTTTCTTCCCCACCTTCTTCATGTGCTTCCACAATAAAAGTTAAGGTTTCAAACTCAGATGGAGATTGAAATGACCCCCTCTGCTGGAGTTGACTTATCTTGAAGATTTTTTGGTTTACTCCTTTTTTTTTTTTTTTTTTTCCCCCCCACAACTTTCCAGATTTACGTCTTTTATCCTGCTTGGNAATCACTGAAAAGAGTAAGACTAGAACACTCCAAACATTTAAGGCTACAGAAAAAAGTCAGATCCAGGACTGAAACAAATCTTATCCGTGAAGGAACTGAAATAGATACCAAATGCCAGCTGCTGTATGCAGCCATAATTTTAATAAGCATTTCTGACATAACAGTATATGTAATGTCGTCTCACCCAAGTATGCTGCTAAATCCTATAAATAGTATGCCAGCAACAGGTTCCAGCTGCCAGAATTGTGTTCCTTAATGGATGCACTATTAGAATGTAGGCTAAAAGAATGGACTGACAGTAATTCAAGTTAATCTGGAAAAAATAAGGTCAGTACCAGTATGTTCAATACTTAGAAGTTACAGGATGACAACAAAACTAAAGGACAGAAAATTAAGGAACACGGGTAGATAAAATTGCAGCTGACATTGCTGTAGAACAGCTCTCTTTGTCCTTAGGAGACCCCACTACTCAGGACACCAAAGGTCAGCACAGCTTTCAATTAAGCAAATAAGAACGCACCAGTTGTTAAGGTGAAATGAGCGGCAAGATCATTATCACCAACACAGATGCCAGTTTTGGGGGTTTTTTGTTTGTTTTACTTTTTAGCTAAATTAAAGGACTGCAAAAATGAGGAAGATGACTATACTGAAACACTCTCCTACATATTGTCTCAGTCTAGCAATCACATCTTGGGTGGGTTTACAGGTAGGCTAAATAACCAAGATGCCAATTTAATGGAATTATCTGTTATATACCTTTTGTAAATAAGCTGTTTTCTGCTTTATTTATATTTCCCACAAATTCCCTAGATCTAGCCATTATTCATATTACCCATCTCACAATTTAAAAACCAAAATAAATTAGCTTTCTGGGAATATTTTTTTCAGTATTTATATTCTTAGATACTAGTTCATTTTAAAAGTCAAGAACATTTAAGAATTTCCAAATGTTTTCATGATGATTATTGCCTTACCAGGAAGTTAACTTAGAATATATTAAAACATTTGACACATTATTTCACATTTGTCCAAATTGTTTCACTAGCTTTATTAAGAATTATGTTTGGCATCAGCTCAGTAAAAAAACTTGAAACTTATACCTCATATACTTTGTAGTTCTGACTGGAAAATTGAAAGAGAAATAACATGGGCTTCATTAATTTACAATGTATAATGGAATATGAGTTAAAAAAAAGCAAGCCATCAGATACATGAAAAATGGAAGATCTATATTAATGGATGTTAGTACAACTTTCATATGTATGTAAACAAGGATATACTGGAAGATTAATTTGAATATGGTAGTTACATCTGAAATGCAAGCACCATAAACGAAGAAAACATAAACTTGAAAATGCAGATAAACTTGTGTAGATAAACCCAGTATAACAGATCTAACATAAATTGCTGTGTCATAAGGATAAACACTTTGTAATGTAACATACCATATTAACAAACCACATTACACTTACTGGTCCTTATTAACACCCTGACCCTTAAGACTATTTGGTCATCCATGGACACAGGCAACAAAAAGAGGCTGGCTGGGACTGGGATTCAGCAGTATTTCCTAAGAAACCGTGTTTGTCCTGAGACTGGGAAACAAGTTGTTTAGTTGATGAGTTTCTTAGCACTACACATTGTATAACAGTGCATGTTACAGGCAACCTTCACACAGGAAACTGAGCACAGTACTAACCACAACCCTTTGTCACCAGAAAATTCTTATTACACCCAGAAACTTGGCTTATATTTTTTTGTAGTATTTCTCACAGTATCCCACTAAAGGACAAGCAAAACAAATGTGGAACTTGAATGACTGCACTGTTGCCCCCACCTTCTGCACTTCAGTTTTCAGAAGAAAAATTAGCCTCAAGTGTCTGACACAACTGATACGAGTCTCATCAGTTGCAATGAAAAGAAAACTTATGACTGACCTACATAAGAAGAAAAGAAAATTAATATGAAAAACGTCATTCTTCGTATTTTTTTCAATCTCTTAACAAATGAACCAAGGACAACAGGAGTAGTAATTACAGGGAACATTAAATGGCAAAACTATAAATAGAGATAGACTGCAGTGTATTTGATACACTTTAGCTCCAAAAATCACGAATTCATAGAAAACAAGAGTGTGAAAAATATCTACCCATGTATTTAGATCCTATCGTTTGCAGCAAAGGACTGCTGCTTACATTTTGCCTTTGATAATTTTGCTTAATTTCAATTTTTTCCAGAGGAGAAGCTACCAGAGAAGTTGAGGCTGTCCACTGCTTTATAATTTTTTCTTTCAAGGGAGGGAAACCGTTTTGAAGAAGCATTTTGATAAAACATGAACAATTCCTTCTCACCTTCCTTCACTGTAGTCCAACTGTAAAGCTGGATCAAATAGTAGCACTTTCCTGAAGTAAAAATCAGCTCAAAAAAGGAACCTTATCTTTCTACTATCCAGCTGCTCGCTCTTGAAAGGAGAAATAGAAGATAAAAATGCAATTCCATTCCCAAAATGCAGGTAACAGGAAGAGATTTGCTTGACAGTCTTTATACTATTCTAGGATAATATCTGTTTCTGAGGATGCACAGTGTTGACCCAAGCGTCCCCTAGAACTCCAAGGATGGACACTGTGTCTCAGCATCAGGGCTGGAAGTGGAGCCTGATGGGGTAAAGAAAGACAGTGCAATGCAGGAGGACTCTGCACTTGATTCAAATTCCAAATTATGAGAAATAAGCCCATCTGTAATATGAACTACTGCCAACTCCTTCCCCAGAACAGTTAAGTGGAAAATATCACAGCAAGTGAAATAATTGTTTGTTATTTCCATGTCTTCACACTGAGAATTCATGCAGATACTTCCGTGATAAAAGCCCTTAGAAACAAATCAAAGTCAATGTCACCTGTGATCTCTGATACACTCAGATCTATCAGGATAAAGAAAATTATCCTGAGTACCCTGAGTTGAAAATAAGTCACTCCTTCATTGAATTCAGATACAGTCACAAGAAGAGACTGCATGAACAAGTAGCTGCTCTTTGAAGGATCAGAGTTTATGTCCTGGACCACAGACAACAACTTAAATAACAAGCAAGTTAATAAAAGCATCTATTTTACATTTAGTGAGTTAAAGAAAGCAACAAAGAAGCATCATAATAATGAAATTAAATTATCAGGGTTGTCCAGTGTTGTCACAAATTTGCAGCTTTCATCTCATTTTGTGCCTTTCCAATTGTTCTAACACAGGACACCAGCCTTTTGGTACAATAATGAGAAGGGCACCTGGAAAATAACACGCACAGAGTAACTCTACAACCCACTAACAGAGTAGTACTTTGCTGCTGTTAATATATATTTATATAGCAGGACGGACAAAAGGCCTCAATTAGGTGCTGTGCCCTTTGTGCTGGGCATTGTGGAAACACAAAAGGGAAAAAAGTCCAAGCCCCAAAGGGCTTGCAGTGTAAAAAGATAAGTGATACAGTGAAGAGAAAAGCAATGGCATGCATTCAAAATTGACTGACTTTTTTAATACCTATATGCATTTGTCATCCTTTCAAGCTGCCAAGAGAGAGGAATAATCCTGACCTGCTTCCTCAAATCTACTGTACTCTGAATATTACTTCCAATGTTAACTGATGCCTGGTTAAGATTCTCCTTTTTTTAAAAAAAACCAGTTTCAAACCAATTATATTTCCCTTGATTTTACAACGGCATGCAATTAGAAAGAATGAAACAAAATTAAGTGAAAACTGAAATAAAACTACCAGTGAGAATGTAGTTATTCTAAGTGAGAATTTAGTTATTCTTGCCCTTGACAATTGTTGGACATATTTTCATACAGACACAGATAATGCCCTCTAATTCCACTTCAGGAGCCTATTCCTGTCAGTTAAACATTATCTAAAGGTCCCTATGGAGGTGTTCATTTAAAGCCGATGCTGGCACAGTTTTTCACTCTTTTCTAGCCATCTGGTCACATACTGAATTGTCAGCTATTTTATCTAAACCCAAGAGAAGGCTGAAGGAGTAAACAAAAACACCAACAAAAGAAATCTCAGGATTCAAAGTAACCACAACAATCATGCCTAAAGTTATGATTTCTTCTCACTCACAAAATTCACACAAAAGAGACTTAATAAAAAACCCACAAAACCTGAAAAGGTTGCAACCTGAGGCTATTTTGAAACCCCTCTCCCTCCCCATGCCATACGCAGAGCTGTAAACACATTGAGCATTTGTATTGCCCCCTCTTCCCCCACCCCACTCTTCTAAACAATTGATAGAAAATATACATATCCATTCCTTTACATTTAAGACTTAGAATCCCAGAGGCTGACATTCAAAATTATTTTGCATGACACTCCATAAAACCTTTTAAGATCAATTTTTAAATGCTGATGCCTCAGTCCTACGCTTTCTCTGCATACTGACTTAAACAACAGAATGTGGAAGCTGACTGTCTCGTTAAAGCACCCATATGAGAGAACTTGCTACAGTTCTATACAAATAGACAAGAGTTCCACTACATTAAAATGAAACCGAATCATCTTAGCAAACCTCTTTTTTCCTCATGGTCTTCTCTCTTCTCTGTGCAACGTTGTTCCATCTTACACACACACTTAGATGTGCCATAAGTGCTTCGTTTAAAGTGCATAAAAGCTATTCACAGCTCTCCTAAGAACGAAACAGTTTTAATATTTTCTGATCCATGTTCCTGCCACAAACATTCACCGGCAGTATGATAGCTCCAAGAGGAGACATCTGATTCTTGACATTTAAAGATACAATACTGGTGAAAAATAGTGACGCTGTATTAACTGCAAACAGCTTGTGAGGGAGTAGGTGATGTACTCCTAAAATGTATAATCAGAACAAGCAATAATTTCAACCTTTTGATTTTTTATTTTTGACTCAGAGCCATGAAAAAGAGGAATAGCCTGATAAACAAATCTGGACACATTACAATAACTGTTTTAAGAGAATTTATATTCTATGGCAAAAAGAAAAGTAGGTTGTTTTCCTGCTGGAGAAAGTATTAAGGTACCCCTAAGTTTCTCAAAAGGGTCTCAAAAGCTTTCATAAAAAAAGAACAGTAAATAAAAGCAAAATTGAAATTACAGAAATCAAAGAATTTGTATCCTAGTAACATTCAGTTAATTGACATTGTAATGCTAAATGAAAGCACTACAACATCAAATTCCCTATACCCCTACTGTTACAGACTTATAAATTCAAAAGGTACACAGAAAGGTCTTATTTTTCTCACATGAAAAAGAAAATGATCCTGTTCTAACATGAACTGTTTCTTTGAAATACTGAATTCTGGACCAAAAAAAAAAAAAAAAAAGAGCTGATTTATTTTTAATTTTAGCAGCAGCACCCCATGTTTGGTGACCAGTGACCTCTGGGGAAAGTTGAGACATCAGAGCAAACCTCCATCCCCCACAAACACCTGAGACAAGGCAGAGCACAGTTAACAGCAATCAGTTCTCCACACTGTACCTGGAGGTACTGACATGACCGTTCCTGTTGACACGTCTCTGCCTTCACCACTGTCTGGTCCATGTTAACTGATGCTTTCTGGTAAACTTCACGGGCTCTGCTCACGGTTAATGTAGAGGACCAAGAGCTTTTCTTCATTAACTGGGAGTCCAAATTCACAGGCAGGTTTGCACAGGTAGAGCATTTGACATCATTATTGCTTCTGGAGGACTTCACAGTATGTTCGCTAATAGTGTTATAGGCTTCCATAAAGTATTGGGAAGAAGAGCGATCAGGGCATCTTCCCATGGTCATGACCCCACTGGGACCATGATAAATGCAAACATCATTGTCCAAGTTGTCATCTGAACTCCACCATCCCGATGCATTGGATCTGGGCTTACCTTCTGATCGCCTTTCTTTACTCTTGCTGCGCTTCCCATACCTCATCGTCTGTGATTCCTCCGGGCTTGCTTTCCCCCCATTGACGCTCCCCTTGGATGGCCCTTCCAGCGAATGAGACTTGGTAAAGAGCTTTTGGACAGAATGAACCAGATGCCGGATCCTGCCCGGGCTGTCGCTGCGGTGCTCCATGGCAGTTCTCTTGTACTGCAGGGTGTGGTAGCCATCCCGATTCAGAGGCAGCTGCCGCTCAAACTGGTCCAAAAGGTTGGCAGGAATGCGGTTGGTCTTGTTGGCAGTTCCGTGGGGAACCAGAGCACACTCGTCCTTGAGTTCGTGGTGGGAGCTGTAATGCCTCCGGGGAAATGTGCTGCTGGCAATTTGATCATTGTAGGGCACCATGCACTCGGCCTGAAAAGAGTTCCTTTGAGTGTAGTAGGGGTGGTCTGCGGGGTGGGGGTCCACCGGGTTTAACAAATATGGCTTCCTGTCCTGGTGGTGTGGCAGGCTGTCACATGCAGGGTCACAGGCAACCCCGTGATGGTGACTACGGTTGCCAGATAATCCCTTCATCACTGATGTAAAACGAGTCCCAAAGTCATCTAATACGTATGGCTGTGCGACAGGCAGATCTCAGAGAAAGG
This sequence comes from Falcunculus frontatus, assembly GCA_013398115.1. Taxonomy (NCBI): domain Eukaryota; kingdom Metazoa; phylum Chordata; class Aves; order Passeriformes; genus Falcunculus; species Falcunculus frontatus. Next base: position 616,322 of record VZRV01002793.1, read on the forward strand.
CCTAGAAGAATGAAACACAACAGAAGCCATAAGATATTCAAGCTGAGAGAATAAACAGCATGTGCATGCTTAGCATACTTTGTTTCTTATTGTGAAAATAACTGGAATAAACGTTCTCAGACGTTCTATAATTTAATCTTTCCCATGTCCAACATGGTGATAAGGATACCTAAGTAGTACACAAGAAAAATGATCTTGTTCCATTAGCTGCAAAACAGATGCAAAATTTTTTCCAATATGAAAAGCAAGATAAGTATTGTCACCTCTACTCTAAAACCTCAGTCCTGAAAACATTCATGGACAGGGGTCTCCCATGATGCCTTAACTGCTCATCTGCATGTCTTCAAGGACAAATAGACAGGTTAAAAAAGATCTTTTCTTTAATGGAGCACTTTCTGGGCTTCTTTGGGCCAAGCACAAAGCATGGTGCAATTAATGGGAAACTTTTCCCTAACGTCAATGAATATTTTTATTCAATCTCCATTTGTCTCCCTAGACTGTAAGCATCTCATGACAATAGCAATACATTATTTCTGTTATTATTTTCAAATAAGGAAAAAAATAACAATAAATTACTCTAACTGTCAAAACAAAGCCAAACCAACTATTTAACAACCTATATATCTGTGGGGTTTGTATTCACTATTTGCTGGCTCCTACTCACTAAAAAAAAATCACCTTATTCTGCTAATGCATGGTTGATTTATTTCTCAATAGTTTTTCAGTGTACTAAGCAGTGTTCAAATATCCCTACATACTCCTACCATGAAAAGAACTGGGATAGCCAAACTTTGCACACAACAATAACAGTGTCACACTTAATTCTTGGTTGGAGTTATTTATCCCTGAAGTGACTCACAATTGTGTAGAATTTGGATTACAACAAGTTGAAAATGGAAATCTTCATCCCAGGTGACATAATAATCACTCTATTTGAGGCCAGATGCCCTCACTTCAGCCCTCAACTCTAGCAAAAGTCTGGATGCAACCTATGAGCTACTAACGTGTAAATTATGGGGTTTCGGGTGTGGCAAAGCAGTCTCATGGTGCCGTCTCAGCAGCTGAGGGGCAGAGGACTCCTTAGAGGATGCTTTATTGTACTGCACTGAAATGAGAGTCACTCAGCTACTTTACTCCTTTCTTGCACGGCTAATCACATAATACTTTGGGAAATGCAGCTCTTGTGATCTTTCTTGGAGTAAGGATAAACATACATAGCAAACAGGTTTCCACTATTCTCCTCCAGCGTTCTCCCAGCTAAAGTTCATGTTTTAACAGGTTGTAGACATTACTGGCAAATTGGTAACAATGACGTTTTCTAAAATAGCACGAAGTTAATATCAGTCTGGAAAAGCATGCGCTGCACTTCATCAGAACTTATTTTATATTTTCTTCTGAACCTGCAGAGAGCCAGCGAGTTTTTTTCAGTATGCTTCTAATGTAATCTGGATGTCCTGCACTTTTTTCCCCCTCACTGGATCCCTGCAATGCAGAAAATGTTCCTTCTCAAGAGACCTTGAATTCCAAAAAAAGAGTTTCCAAAATACCACAAAAGGCTCTTGAAATATTCCAAATGGATAGCTGACTGATTTACCTAAAGAGAATGGCTAAAGGCACCTTTAAAAGCATGAAAATAATATATTCAGAGAGCTGGACTTGTCAATTATACTGTAGTGATGACCCTTCTAAAGAGAATTTTATATCTCTACCAACAGTTTTAAAAATATGTTTTATTTTTAATTGAGAAACTTTGAGAAAATACTCTGTGTAATCGAGAAACATCCAGAGGGATGGAGTAGTAGATTAATTACTTAGGTAATTGAAAATGTGACTTGAACAAAGATAACCCATCAGTGAGAGTACTTCTAAAGAATATAAAGACCAAACAAAAAATACTCCAATCGTTGCTACCTATGAATATCTTTCACACATCAAGGTTTATGAAAACAAAACTTCAGCCAGTTAATTTTTACTTAAATCCATTTGCAATCATGCAACAGTCCTTATGATGATTGATAAATTCTCTTAAGGCTAAAAATAGACTAGTGTACTATATAAGATACAAAAAATGTAAACCTTACCTCAAAGATAGGAGAAAGATATGAAAGAGTACAATTAACTGGGACATGCCCTAAACCAGTGATTATTTTCACTTTTCTCCTATTTGAATGGCTATGAAATTTTCATTTACTATGGAAAAAAGACTATATGTAGGCAAAGAACCAAAAGGACCAATAATACACAGCATAGTGAAGTCATGACAGGCACAGGGGATGCCATGGAATTATAAAGAAAATGTAGCCTTAATATACTGATAGAGCAAAATGGCTAGGATTAGGAAACACTCGATCTGATTTAGAGACTGGGACAGAATATCGTGGAAAACCTTGAAACTAAAAATGGACTTAAAAGATGCAGCTATGGTTTGACCAATGAGAACAGCCATGTTACCAGCTGTGTTTGGGATGGGCTGGCAATACGGATGCTAAGGAGGATGTGCAAGAAGTGGTAAAAAGTGAAAAAGCTTATGAAAAGTGACATTTGTCTGTATAGAGAGAAAGCGACAGGCTTTCAAAAAAAATTGTGGAGGAAGATTGGCTAAGCACTGCTGTAAGAGCTTGGATGGCAAGTAGGATGGAAATGTTTAGGAGAAAAATGCATGTATTTCTACACCTATTTTGAGTCTGAGCTGTCAATGGATTTTTATGAGGAAGTACTGGAGAAAAAAGCAGAAGATAGATAGGATGATCTACCCAAAAGGAATCAGATGAACAGATAAGGAGAATAACAGAGAAAATATGTTTGTGAAAGCAAAAGATCATAGGATTATGAGAAATCAGATTTAAAAGAGGAGGAAAAAAAGAAGAAACAAACAAATAAGCAAAAACCAAAGAGTGATAGAAAAATGAAGCCAAAACCAAAAGAGAGAAACCAACCTGTGTAACCAAAAGGAGTGGTGGCAATTTATTCCCAACTCCTAGACTGCTAGATGCATTAAGAGAGGGTTTCCTTGTGCAACAGCACTGAAAACATTTATTTTATCATGACAATTGTGATTAAAAAACTCCACATAAACAGTTACTAGAATGTAGCTTCATTTTACCTTAACTTCATTACTGCTGCCACAGTACTGAAAGTGCAATGAAGTAGGAAAAAACCCAATCAGGTATCATTTTGCACCTTCCAGGAAGGAAAGAATAAGTATAATGTGCTCAACATTGAAGAAAGGAGTGTTGCTTTTGTTAAATATTTAGTGGACAATTCTTCTGCACAAAATTGCCCCAAACACGAAATCTAAATCACTCTCACACCTCAATCCTGTTTTAGTATGTTAATACATGTCTAGAAAAATTTCTATCTTACTCTCTGATTTCATCAGTATTTTTCAAAGAATAGGCATCATTTTCCATAACTGTGTTGGCTGAACCTATATATCAATGTTTAGTGCAATTAACAGCCGGAGATAGGGCTATCTGATCATGCCATGAGTAGCTGAGAGGAAGCCAATTAAGGCTTTTATTGTATCGGCATTTTTTGGCCAAAATAGGAACATTTAATTACTCATGAAATAGGGCAAGACAACTGATTAAGACATTATTAAACAGTGCAAATAGCAATTCTATAGAGAGCAGACCAAAGCTACATGATGGCATAGGAATAAATGAGATGTTAAATTCTTCAGCATTGTAAGGCTGAAGAATGCTTACTACATTCAACATTCATGTTACATTTGTTTTTGTTTTCATGAGGATGCCCTGGGTAAGAAGGATACAAATATATTCATCCTTGTCCCTAATGTGGTGTCTCTAATGCATAACAATTTCCTGGAATAACCTAGTGGCTAGAAAAATGCCTATTTAAATCCTATGTAATTAAAATGAAAATGAATACAAAATAACAAAATCTGAATGCAGAAATCACCTTCCTTTTTACAAATTTAATTTAACTGTATTTTTTACTCACGTGTTCCAAATTGACTCATAAAACACATCTTTGAGAAACATATTCTTTCCCTTAGATATATATGCAACCTTCTGTCTTATAAAAGATTTACTGACATGCCCCAGAGCCCCTCCAAATTTATCCAACAAGACTGCAGAATGCAGAATATGTTGGAACAGAGGAAGGACTCCTCTTCTTGAGCAGCAGCACTCCCCGTCTCCATGTGCCATTGGGGGGGAGGAGGTAGAGCTCAGGAAGGAGGGAGGGGTGGGAGGATGATATTTTACTTCTCATTATCCTGTTCTGATTTTGACTGGTAATAAATTCAATTAACTTCCCCAAGTTGAATCTGTTTTGACTGCTACGCATGATGGTAATCAGTTTGTGATCTCTCCCTGTCCTTATCTCAACTCATGAGACTTTTGTTTTTCTCTCCCCAGCCCAGTCATGGAAGAAAGTGATAGAACAACTTTGGTGGGCACATGCCATCCTGCCAGGGCCAACACCCCACAGACTGATGGACCTGTGGTTGCCTGGGTCCTTCTTCTAGCCCTTTTTGAAGGCTGGGGTAACATTTGCTTTCTTCCAGTCCTCAGGTACCTCTCCTGACTGCCATGACCTTTCTAAGATGATTGAGAGTGATCTAACGATGATGTCCACCAGTTGCCTCCATGCTCATGGGTGCATCCCATCAGGGCCCATGGACTTCTGGATGTCAGGCTTGACTCCATGATCTCTAACCCAATCCTCTTCAACCATGGGGAAGTCCTCTTTGCTCCAACAGAGAAGTTACCAACAGAGACACCCTAATTAGGCATAATCAGGGCCAAAGCACCTTGGGTCTAATATCCTTGTCTGTTCAGAAACCAAGGAGTGAGAGACATCTATTTTTTTTATTGTTTGGTGACAGTGGTTCTTCTAAGATACCATTCAGTGAGTCAGAAGACACTTCTGAATCTTCAGGTGTCTGCCAGCACCAGAAAATCAAGTGCTGGGACAGAGGTGGAGGGCAATGTAAACACATCATGTGTTCACATGTATGTACTGCTCTGAGTGAGGAGGGCATTTAATCATGTGCATAAATTGAACCACACCAAATTGGTACTTACACCTCAGACTGCAGTAGTCTTTTCAAAGAAATGCTGAGTTACTGTTCGAAGTGAGAGGACATAAATGATGCTTTTCCCCAGTACTGTTTATAGTTGTGCTCTCGTTTCATGCTCTGCGGTAAACAAATATAGGTTCTGATTTCCATACTGAACTCCAAAGAGTCTCAGAAATTGCTTATTTATTTAATCCCACACTATGGAATGTTCTCAGTGAAATTCCTTTCCCCAGTTCTCAAACTTTTACAAACAAATGGAAAATATGATTATGCTGAGAATCAAACTTCTACACGCTCCTCAAGAAGGATATTGCTTTATCCCAAAGGTCTTGATATTTTGCAGCCATTATGTGTGGCCTTTTTGTCACACTGCATCACATTAATGAAAATCTAGACATCAATAAAAGGATACATATTCTAAAACTCGTCTATCCACATATTTTATTAAAGGTGTTCAGAAGAAAACGAGGTCTCAAATTATCTTCCTAATACATTTTGGCATGTAATATGGACAATTCAGTGCCTTGGGTAAAACTCCCAAGAGAACATTGAATTTTTGTTTCTGTGTCAGCAATCACACCAGTAAGTGATATTTACAATATAATTTAATCTTGAACAGTGGACAGGGAGTCATATTGGCCAGTCAACTCATTCCAAGTTCGTGGAGAGATCAGTAAGTGGGAGTAACTGGGGAAAAAACATAATTAAGCTTTAGCTGATCTGTGAGGAGGCCCTTGTGAATGGTATGCATACAGAAAAAAACAAAAAGAGAGGCATGTCACCAAAAGCATAATAAAAATGGGTGGGTTTTTTTCCTGTCTGCATCCAGCAATCTTTAGTTTGCATATACTTTTGGTGACAGGTTTACATTTGACTACTGTTTCCATCGATGTGCTTCTGGTAAGCAACTGTGGTGGCTGGTACAAGGACAGTATGTGCCTGAAAGTTTTGGAGTTGGCTTTCCTTTCTTCATCCCTGTGGCTAAAAGCAAGCTGATTCGCCACTAGGATTGTCACGAAATCTATAGTCACTAAAGTAACCTAACACATAATTAATCTCTGAGTCATATTGAAATACATTACAAAGTCTGCAAGAATTCTAGCAGTAATATGTCAGCAAAATTTTGACACAAAGAGACTGATTTTTTCAATCCTCTTAGGAGTGTGACTGGCAATATGCAGGATTACATGTAAAGATCTTGGCTCTGCAAAAAAAAATACTAAACTGTGATTGTCTGCTCTTCCACTCTCCTGATTTGCACACAAATTAACAGTCAATTTTTAAAAAATTCTGATCTGCTTCAGTGAGTAATAATAAACAGTGCAATTAGACTGCTCATTACTTTCCTGTGGTGTAGGATAGAGTCTGACTCGATAAGGTACAGCACATCAGCTGGAGAGCCTGTTGTGAATTCAGAACTGCCAATGGACATTTTCTTCTCCCAGAAAGAAAACAAACAGGATATTACATCTGTATAATGTGCAAGTAAAGTAAGATATTAAATGGAATCATTTAATAAATGTCATATAGGCAGTGTTGAAGCATATACCTCATACCCAAATTTAGATGTTGCATTTTAACCTTCTCAGTCTGTGGGATGATGAACTTTGTGATCTTAACATTTTTTTTTTTTAAGCAGAACTTGCAATGAATTAGCAGAATGCTTTGTCTGGGGGAACAGCAAAAGGGAATGAAAAGGAAGATACACCAAAATTGGGAATGAGGTTAACATGTACTCATCTGAGTTGCTCTCTTTTAGGCACCCTACTGTTGCACCTAAGTTTGAAACTCTGTTTTGCTTGCTTTCTTCACAGAAGATTTCTTAAAATAAAAGGATTACAGTCCCTACTTTCTATCAATAGCAGATAATCAATATGATATGGATGTCTTATATTATCTCTGGATAACAAAAGGTATGAGGGACAGGTCCAACATTCCTACAGCACTGGCATCTGATAAAAACAGAGAGGCTATCACAGTGGCACAAAACATACACCATTAAATGACTAATACAGATGCAGAGATATCAGGTATGTATCTAGATTCCTGCAAGCCAGGCAGTTACGAATGTCAAAGGTTTATTTCCCTAGTAGGAATGAGGTGATCAGCAGATCACCTACCCTACATTCAATGGGTACTTTTCCTGTCAAACTCAAAAAAATTCATGGTCTTCAATATGGTCAAATAGTGAAAATGGACATTCTTGTACTAAAAGAAGCACTTCATCTTCATTGCAGGGACACCAGAGTGACTAAGTCAAGGAGCCACTATAGCAACTAGTGACTGACAGGGATCTAATGGAAGATGCTAATGAGACCTTGCATCAACATTACACAAACCCCATCTGCATGGGTCATTAACTCATTTTCTACCATTTTTTTAAGTGTTTTGCAATTCTGTAGCATGGCAATGTGACAGGTATCACAGTTAAATTATTGCCTGAGCTACAGGTTTTCATGCTCTCCAGAGGTTTTCTACATGTATATTGAAAGAACAATATTCACTGTAAACTGGGGAACTGGCATTAGTCCTATGCACTACACTTTACTCAAGACACCTGAGAATCCATACTTTGATTCTATGATGGCAGTGACAGTGTGGTTGTGTAATTACATGACTTTGCTGCTCTTGACCAGCAAATCTCATGATTCAAACTGTTTCTAAGATTTTTATTCCTTGCTACTTAGAAATCAAATGCAACATTATGTTAAGTATTTCTTGCTCCATGAAAAATCACTCAACTCGATTTAATGAAACATAGTTTTACAAAACTCTTTCTATAGCTTCAGTCTTACTAACCCCGACCTCGTTTAGCAGAAATAGAGATGATTTCTTTAAAAAAATATTCTTCCAAGTACACTATGATATTTTAAGTCAAAGCAAAAGTGGATGCTACAGAAACATAAAAGCACCAGAATCTCTGTGCTTGCAGATGGTCTCCCATCTTGGCTTTCAATTGGTAGCTCTATTTGAATGGTGCCTTCCCCTGAACATCTGTTGTCAGCCCAGAAACTAATGAAAAACTGTCTTAGTGGAGAAACTCCATGGAAATGCTACAGAAGCTCTGTGAAGACCGAGGGTAAGAGTTGTGAAAACACTGCTTTTAACAGAATGACGATACAGGCCATATTAATCACCACACTAGCCCACTGGTTACCCCCACTAGCCCCCCAGAAAGAGCATGCAAAGCCTCAGAGAAACTGTCCCACATTGTAACTATGAGTAAGAGCTTCCTGGAAAATTCCCTTCATAGTCATTTTGGTATTATGGAGCTTTGACTGTATCAACAAATGTCACCACTATGATCGCCCTGCTCGGTCATGGATATGTTCCAGGTTCTGTGTGCCCAAGCCAGGTTTCTCCAGCGAGGCAGTAGGAAAAGAGAAGAGGCATACAGTGCCAAGAACGTTCTGCTCATACGCAAGACCAGCAAACTCCTCCATGGGAGAAGACTGACTCCTGGGAGAAAAAAGAAAAAGCCCTCTCTGAAGGTGTGAGATAAAAGAGCTCAGCCAGCAGGGCAGAAAACTCATTGGGTTGGTAGAAAACAGTCATGCTTAGATCAAAACCTAATCTTTCTCATTCCAACCTGTTCTCTCAACCCAATCTAAAAGTAAAAACCAGCAATTGTGAGCTCAGTTTGGCACTGAATATGAAACATCTGACTAAAACTTAGAGAGTAACAGGATTATTTATTCCCTAAAACATGTCTATAGCACTGAATTTAAGGTTTAAAAAACCCACAAACAACCAAATTTGAACCAAATCTTCATATTTGCTGTGGTATATAAATGTAGTTAAATAATTTTAACCACCTTATCTTTGATGGCTACAGTAACTGATCAATATTTGTTGTTACAGAGTAGATGAAATGGAAATAATTTCTAGTTTTATAGCAATGCTATGAAATAGAGTTAGATTTGGCAGAAATCTTAAGCTTCTTGTTCAAATCAACTCATCTCATTTCATTCCTAGTGGCATAAAAAATAACAAGAAACATAAAAATCTTCTTTGCAGAGGAAAATATTCACTACAAATATTTTCTCACATGACTGTAGTTATGAAGAGATTGAAATAGCAATCATTTTTAAAGAGGACTGTTTTCCACAGAATTCCATGAAATGTTTTTGAGCTATGGCAAACTGCAAAATAAATCCTAATTTATGAAGAATGTCTGAAAAAAATTACCGGTACTTTCAAAAAGCTACTTAACAAGTAGGTCATAGAGTAAAATGTGACAGCAAAAGGAAGAGAAAGTCTGTGAGCAAAATGTTCTTCCCCAGGCACGGCACAAGATAGTGGTTGTATCCCCTCTGGGAGACAATTCTGCCCTTGAACAGAGGATACAACTTCTCATCTTCTGCTTTGAGCCTTCATTCAGTTCCACCTAAACCACTGAACCACCAGCTACATTTAATCTATTAATTTACAACAGCAATAATTTAAAAGTTTTACAAAAAACCCATAATAGTAACTTTCATTTTTGGATACAATTCTGATTGTAGACAAAAGATGTAAAAAAAGGATATCTCAGAGTTTTCTGCTATTATTTGTGCACATGGAATTTGTTTCTACTGTGTTCATGGCTCTTTCTTGTTGGTTTTTTTTAGGGGTTTTGTTTGTTTTTTTGTTTTTTCTTGGTTTGGGTTTTTTTTTGGTGCATTTTTCAATAAATAGAACCAATGATATGTACATGTCTAGAAACAAGCAGATTTAAAGATTAAAGAATACTTTTGAGAAATTTATCTTGAACTTCATTTGTGTATGTTGAAGTATGCATAAAAATGGCACATGATAAGATCTGATTGTAGGAACTATGTTTATCCAATAAATAATCAGAAAAGGATTCTATTAATATACAGGTAAAATCAAAACAAAACTTAATTACTGCATACAAACTAATGAACCCCTGCAAGCAGGCTAAAAACTATTCAGAGAAATAATATTCTCTAAACAGTGAATATGGCTTAAACATTTCAGAAAAGGCTTTCAGAACAGCTTTTAGATCAGGAAGAGGCAAAAATAACAGAAAAAAATTATTTGATTAAATGAATTATTATGAATAATAAACTGATGTTGGGTGGCCAAAAAGGAAAACTGAAGAAACATGCTTATTAGCTTGAATCGCACAGGTCAGCTTTGCAATGTCACAGAATTTAACTGTGACTTGTTTAGTTCAACAGTTTGTGACTGATCTTTTATCAGTTTGATAAGGCCACACAGGATTCACTCTGAGACTTTGACATCATGAGGAATATGGTGGTGGTACCCTTATATTAGGTGCCACCTAAAATCTTGTGCATGTACTTCACATCCATGTTTCTAAGAAACTCAGATTTGAAGACTATTTCTCTTCACTATGTGCATTCTGTACAGAAGCTCATCACAAATCACTGTGCTGAGATACACAATATGGTAAATGAACATCTTACTGCTGAAGGATGTTTGACTTCATCAGCACATTAGGCCTTTATACACTGCATGTTTCGCTCCTGGGGGCTCAGAGGGAATACCAAAGCACCAGACTCCGTTATTTTATACTAGCCTTGTCTGAACTTCAAACATTGTTGGCAAGAAACACAATAATAAAAAATGGAAATAAAACTTTCCTTTATACAGAGAGAATAAAGAAGTCAAAATCAAGGAAACTATAGCCAAGAATATTTTCATTTCACTTGAACTTTTAAGGATTAAGTATTAAGGAGCATTCACTGATACAGAAAAATTGAAGTGAGGGAGGGAGTGGAAGAGAAAGCACTAAATGGAAAGGATGAAGTATGAGCTTAATTCCCTTTTTTTTTTTTTTGCATGTTACTATTTCCAGCAATGCCCCAATTGATGTAACTTCACAGATCTCAATGGAATTGCTCCTGAGTGAGACCAACACAAATATCATGAAAGTGAATAGAATGAACTTAATCTCTGCTTTTAATATTTGCTGGTTTAAAGTAATAGTATAGAGTAAGTATTCTCCATAATACCAGTAGGTAGAATTTTAAAACTATTAATAATGGACTTTAGAAGAGAATGCTCATAGCTCATTGCTTCATCACACAGAACAACCATTAACAAAATACACTTTAAGGAACTCCTGGAATTTATTTTACATGTAATTGCAAATGATAGAGCGTTCATATACTGGAATGCCGCGCACTTTAAAGTGAAAAACTTTATTTCTAGGTTCTACTGCAAAGCATCTTGTCCTGAGTATTTAAAAGAAATCACTGAAGTAATGTATTTGAAGTTATTTTTAATTACATTAAGTTCTAATACTCTTTAAAAACTACCTGCAGAGTAATATTCAAGTGTGCAATAAATATTTCTACAGCATTGAAAACACTTCCCAAAAATGATTCTTTAAAAGAGTAACACCATAAGCAGACTACTATATATGTCAAACTGGTGATATACACAGAATGTCTGGTTAAGTCCTTGTTGCTTACTTCTCTCAATTTAATTTCATTTTGAGGTGAAGGGTAAGTGGTTTCATAGAATCTACTTTAATTTCCATACTAAAAAGACATACTCCCTTAAAACTGAATGGAAAGCACACAGCCTTTTCACTTTATTACATCTTTCAGCTATTCAGCTGAAATCTCATCTTTCCCCTCAAAACATGAGGTTCATCATACGTTAAATGTCAGCATTACTGTGCTAGTTCAGGAGGAGCCACAGAGGGCTAGGCTGCTTGTCCTCATACATAATATGAGGCTTATTTAAACCATCCATAACGGCTACTGTGGAGCCACAATTTATTGCTGACGTAGAGTACACCCTGTGGAAAGACAGCAAGTCTGATTTTAAAGCTATGAAGTAACAGAACCTGCCTCATTTCCAAGAAAATTGTTCTGATAATTAGCCACTGATACATAGCTGCAGCTAAATGTGTCCAGTATCCACTTCCAGCTAATAGCTCTGGAGAATTTTCAATAAACCTTTTCAGAAGCCCTTACCATGAGCCACGTTTCCTCCTGCTGCTTTGAGACAGAACTATTTCATGCCCTTATATATCTTAAACTAAAATGACTGTGTTTCTCAATCACATCTGAAGGTAGATTTTCAGGCCTTTAGTAACTCCAGAAGCTTCGTTCCATTCAGCCTTCGGCTACTTTATACATTTCTTATCAGATACAGTTCTTATCAGATATGCAATGAAGTTTTTAGGCTGTACCAGTAACGGCAGATTGGTTCTTGCAAATTCCTCAGTCTACAAAGAATTTAACTGAGACTAGACACGTTAACCTTTGTTTTCACAAAGGTAACTCAGAATCACTCCCAATGTTCAAGTAAACTAATTTTATTTTTCTTTCGTATTTTAAGCCACTACTTTTTATCAATGTTAAATCTCTACTGAAGAAACAAAATTACACTCGCTCCATAGAACAGTAGCTAATCTTAAAATTTCATGTCTACCCTCTCTCTTGGAAAGTTCACAGTAAAGCCAGACCTGGTGATGGCTATCTACTCTGACAGTCAGGCTGACCCCTGCCGAAACAGCAATTCATGTGAGCAGTGGCAAAGAAACAGGACACGTCACTTAGAATAACTGCACTACTGCAACTGTAATATTCAGTGTACTTTCAGAATATACATTTTAAGGCACTGTAGAGAAGATCCAAAGAGGGAATATTGTAAGATAACATGGATGATTGCTTTCAGAAATGTATGATTTTGATAGTACTACTTTCCAGCAGATGAATGAAGAACACTGGTTTCAGTAATATCCATTTTGAAACTATTTGAGCATGAATCTTATTTAAAATTTAAATATTTTAGCTTCTTTTAAAAAGCTTATTTTAGCTTGCAGATGACAGCCACTTAAAGGATATTAGTAAACTAATTGTATTATTTTTATTGCAATGATAATGTTTATGCATTGATATTCTGAAACTATTTAAAAGACTAGTAGCCTTTAGGGTAGAGTTTAGTTCTGCTTGAGGCTATAAAATCCCTCATTATTATCTAAATTACTGAAGGTAAAACAGCAGCAGAACAGAAGTCAATGATGACGTAGATTGAATCTTGTGTTGTGGTGGGCAGAGTCCAGGGATCTTCAATACTGTACAGTCACAGGGAGTCTGGCCATTAGCATTTTGAATTCCTTTGCTTCCATCCTAGAATGCCTGTATGGAATAAGGTGCGCTTCAGCAATATTGGGAAACATATTTCTTTTATCCTGTCTCTTCCCTACATTTTATTTCAGGTTTAAGAAGAACTGTGGTTAAGATGAGAGGAGAGGAAGGTCCTTAATTTTATTTCACCATCTTCCATAAATAGTTTTTGTAGAACAGTGTGAAACAGAAGAGAGAACAAAACCCATATACTCCACAAACTCACTGAAATCACACCAAATAAGAACACACATTTAGATCCAACAAACACAGTTAATCTTTACATGAGTGAATGACCCTGGCTGGATGCCAGACATCCACCAAAGCCTCTCTAACACTCCCCTCTGCAACTGGACAGGGGAGAGAAAATAGAATGAAGGGTTCATGAGTTGAGATAAGGACCAGGAGAGATCACTCATCAAATACTGTCGTGGGCAAAACAGACTCAAATTGGGGATATTAATTGAATTTATCACTATCAAAATCAGAGCAGGAAAATGAGAAGTAAAATAAGATCTTCAAAAAACTTTCCACCCACTCCTCTTTCCTTCTCATCTTTACCTCCTCCTGCTGGTGGTGCAGGGAGATGGGGAATGGAAGTTATGGTCAGTTCATCACGCACTGTTCCTGAGGCTGCTCAAGGAGAGGAGTCCTTCCCCTGCTCCAGCATGGGATCCCTCCCAAGGGAGAAAGCTCTCCATGATCCTCTCCAACATGAGCCCATCCCACGGGAAACAGTTCTTCACAAACTGCTGCCACGTGGGTCACTCTTCCATGGGGTGCAGTTCTGCCATTCCTCAGGCACAGACTGTTCCAGCATGGGTACTGGATCACAAATCCTGCCAAGAAAACTGTTTTAGCATGAGCTCCTGTCTCCACGGCTCTGCAGGCCCCTGGCAGGACCCTGCTCCAGTATGAGCCTCCCACGGGTTCACAGCCTCCTCTCAGGCATCCAGCTGTGCCAGCACTGATGTCCTCCATGGGCTCCAGGTGGATCTCGGCATCCCCATGGATCTCCATGGGCTGCAGGAGCACAGCTGCCTCACCACGATCTGCACCATGGGCTGCAGAGGAATCTTTTCCCCGACTCCTCCTTCCCCTCCTTCTCCACTGACGTTGGTGTCTGCAGAGTTGTTCCTCTCACATATTCTCACCCTGATCTTCTCTGGCTGCAATTACATCTGCACAATAACTTCTCTTCCTTTTAAAATATGCTATCACAGAGGTGTTGCCCCCGTTTTTGATTGGCCCAGCCTTGGGCAGTGGCGCATCCATCTTTGGAGCTGCCAAGGATTGGCTCTGCTGGACATGGAGGAAGCTTCTGGCAGCTTCTCACAGAAGCCACCCCTGTAGTCCCCATGCTACCAAAACCTGGCCATGCAAACCCAATACATTCCACTCCTCACCTCTGCATATCATATAGATAAGAATTATCACTAAAATGCACAGTCACCACACAACCTGCCCTTGCATCAACAAAAACAACCAAACCAAACAAAACAAAATTCCCTTCACAAAACCCCAAATAACATCATCACAACACAGAAAAAAAATTGGACAATTTACACAAAATTCACCCCTTGTCCATTCACCACAATTACAACAAAAATTCCCCATGATCAATCCACTCTCTAACATTGTTCAGTACTTGTTTTGCCCATTACTTCTCCCAATTACTATCTTTATCTCAAAATCCTCATGATCCCATGTTTTGGCACCAAAACCACTATAGTGGGTTGACCCTGGCTGGATGCCAGACACCCACCCAAGCCTCTCTATTACTCCCCTTTGCAACTGGACAGGGGAGAGAAAATATAAAGGTGTTATCAACACCTTTCTAGCTACCAGTGGAAAGCACAACACTGAGAGCTGCTATGCGAAAATGAACTCCATTTCAACCAGACTCAATACAGAGAATATGTCAAAAGTTAAAAAGAGATAATCCTACTGTTCTTTCAAATTTTTTTCATTATTAGGATAAGTACTTTATTGGCTGACAATAAAGCTGTGTTTAGAAGAGCCTTGCATACTTTTAAAAAGTCATTCCTCTCTTTTCCTGAATGAAAAGAGGCTTGCAGGTCAAGTGCATACGTAGAGAAAGTTCAGAATAAAACTGCAAGCAGCATGAAGAGGTCTGTGATGTCTTCTACCCTAAGTGAGCAGGAAAAAACCTGCCAGGCCTTGCTAAGTCTGTTAACATTGCTTTAGTTCCATAAGACTATGATTTAAAAGGAAGTTTTTATGGTTTTTATAGAGCAGTTAAGAGTATGATCTCAGACAGTTACAAAGTGCATCTTTGAAGTCTACGGAAGAGACGGTGTACAGCAACAATAATGATCTGTTAAGCATTATTTGCCAGGATTCCTCAATAATAAGGTTTATACAATCCCCCATCTGTGCACTCATGCCCATTCTTCCACCCACTACCCTACCTCCTGCCCTGCCTCCCTGCTTCAAATTTAAACGGGGAGGAATTGAAATACAAGACTTGTACAACCCCTGGAAGTTTTGGAAAAAGAGGCAAATCCCACATGTTTCCTGACAGTGGGAAAAACCATAAAAGAAGCTGAATCTTCTCTAGACATGAAAGAATCTTATTTTTGGCTCTTTTTTGGCTCTAGTGGCATGAGGTACCCTGGACACAATCCAGAGACAGGACATTGCCAAGACGCACAGTGTTGGAAATGGTGGCATCTGAAGATAATAAGAGCAAAAGACACAGAGGGCATCATGCATCCTCCAAGCTCTCCCTTCTTTTTCTTTCAGTATCCACTGGCCTCCCAAGTATGCTGCTTGGGAACCTGGAAAAGTCAAGGAGCTCAATGGATTGTTCCCATCTGAGGTTTCTTGCAATCAGCCCTCAAGGTCTGCCTGATGCAGGAACTGCTGTCAGGCTTAGATGGGGACACCTAATTTATTTCCTTTGGTCCTGCAGTTTGAATCCTCTGAGCTGACTGAGCACCTCCTACTTTACTCTTACAGCAGACCTGGGAAACTTCCTCCATGTGCTCAGGTTGATTTGACCTCTGTTAATTCTCACCTTACTGGGAAGTGGGAAAAAGAACATTTTTTTTTTTTGAAGAGTGTGTGATTATCAGGACCGAGTGCACAGCTGTATTTTCTGCCATTTTCGCACAAAATTTTGAACTCAAATCTGATTGAGGCAACCACAGTACCTGTATAGATGATTACATTCTTACAGGTCTCATAAAAAAATAGAACTCACACCAGGACTGAACATTTAGAAGAGCACTTCTCATAACTTTTTATTCCTGCGTCTGATTACTCCGGCTGAAGAAAACAGCCTGTCTGCTGCTGCCAAAAAAAGGATATGGGAAAAGACTAAAGATACATATGGAGTACCAAAACCACTATCATGAGTCAATGAAGTATTCAAAGAGTTGTCACACACAAAGCTATAGAAAGTCACATTTCCCAGTCAAGCTGTTCAAAGTGACCTTGACAGGCTTGAGACGTGGGTCCATGAGGACCTAATGAAGTTCAGTTAGGCTCAGTGCAAGATCCTGCATGTGTGTTGGGGTGATTCCAGGAACAAATACAGGTTGGGTGAAGAACTGATTGTGAGCAGCCCTGAAGAGAACTTGGAAGTGTTGGTTGATGAGAAGCTCAACACGACTCAGCAATGTGCATTTGCAGACCAGGCGGCCAACCCACATCCTGGGCTGCATCCAAAGCAGCGCGGGCAGCAGGGTGAGAGGGATGATTCTCCCCCTCTGCTCTGCTCTGCTCTGCTGAGACCCCACCTGCAATATGGCATCTCTGGGGACCCCAACATAAGAAGGACATATACCTGTTGGAATGAGTCCAAAGGTGGGCGATGTGGATAGTCAGAGGGCTGAAACAGCTCTCCTATGAAGACATGCTGAGATTTGGGGTTGTTCAGCCTGGAGAAGACGCACAGTACCTAAAGGGCATGGAGTGATAGAACAAGGGTGAAAATTCAAGGAGTGTAGGTTTAGATTAGACACTAGGAAGACATTCTTTACTGTGAGGGTAGGGAGGCACTGGAACAGGTTGTCCCGAGAAGTTGTGGATGTCCCATCCCTGGATGTGTTTGAGGCCAGGCTGGATGGGCCTCTGAGCAATCTGGTCTAGTGAAAGGTGTCCCTGCCTGTGGCAGGGGGTTGGAACGAAACAATTTTTAAGGCCCCTCCCAACTGAAATCATTCTATGGTGCTGTGAATTATGACAATTGTAAAAAGCATTATGTCTATTTCCCTTTCATTAATGTTCCTGGGTTTTTTCAAAGACAGATGCTCAAAAAACCGGAACGTGTTGTAGTAGAAAGATTTTCGGACCAGAATTCTACAGTAAAGTTTTAAAAATGGATGTTCTAATTCCAAAATTGTACTAATAGAAACGCTTCTATTAACATATCTATTAGTCTTCTACTAAAACAGCATGTTATTATAGCATGAATATCCCACAGTCTGAATATCCTACGGCCATGCAGGTAATAAAACAAAAACATTTTTTGTACTTCCAATTTCAGTTCACCCATATTCTTATAAGTAGCTGAACCAATCCCTGACATCTGGAAAAGCAAGCTGTCAAAATTTATCAGTCTTTGTTTCACACATTCTAAACCTTATCCAAAGGGAGAAGTTGTGAAGGTTGTAATATTGTCTTGCTCTGCTCAGACTGGAGTGATTCTGCACTGAATGATGCCTGTGTTCCTCAGCACAACCTTCGACCTCCTGGAGGTTATGACACCCCCTTCTCAAAGTGACAAGTTTGCTGTAGCCGCCTGCTCTGGTTAGTTTGGTGAGGTTGTACTCACTCTTAATAGGCAAACAGTGGAAATCTTAGACAAGCTAGTCACAGGCTTCTGCCTACTCCTTCTCACATGGCAAATAAAACTGTTGTTACCAAACTTTGTGGTTGCCACTCTCCCATGACCTGAAGTCCCCAGCCATTTTTCATGTTGGTTTTCCTCAGCACTAGTTGTGATTAGAGAACAGGTTGAAAGCAAAAATGCAAAGAAAGAAGATTTCATAAAAATGCACTGAATAACAAAGTTACTGGCAATTTTCATGCCGCTGGTCATCAATAGTATGGCTAAAAGCAAGATGTCATAGATGAAATTTACCTGGAATGCAATCACTCTGCAGGAATATTTAGCAATGAACTTAACACAAGACTCCTGTTTCACATTTCTTCTAATGACCAACTAGATGCCCTTTGTGAAACTAGAATAATCAGCAAATAGTTTACTATTTGTCAGTAACTGGATATTTTTTGTTAAACACTTAATGATAGGACTTATTTTCAAGCTCTTTGCATTCCTTAATGAACTCCATAGTATTTTCTTTTTATGACACAAGGGATATTATTCTTCCCTTTTGTTCCAAAGAAACTTCAGCACACGGATAATTTTCCCTGGCTTTAAGATGATTTGCCCTCAGAAGTACGCTCTCAGGGACACATAAGCAGCACCATGTTTCTAAAGAGTAATGTTCTGGTTGAAAGAGAAGATGTAACCAAGTACGATAAGAAACATGAAGAGAAGTTAGAGGAATATGAAATGCTTGATGGCTAACAGAGCTTGGCTGCTTTAGAGACAAAGATGACAATCATAAGCAAAGAAACTGAATGGTGGTATTATACTACTGGCCAATGAAAACCTTTCCTGTTTTACCTCCTGGTCTGTTACAGCTCGTGGTACATATTCTTAACTTCTTGGACTTCAGGGTCTGTAATGTCATTCTCCTTGAAGCATGAAGAAACAGAATGTGCACAGCTTCCCAGAACATCATATGATGATGAAGAGAAGAAGCGAAGCAGGAATGTCTCAGTGACGCCCACAGGAACAGTCACCATTGCCAAATTGTCAGCATGCCTCTGCAATGCCAGACCACAGTGAGCATATGGATAGTTTAGGCTTCCTGCCATTAGACTGGATTAGCGAAGCACATGGTTCATGCATATCTAGTCTAGCTTTGTGTCAGTGGAAGAAAAATTTCCACTACACACAGCCTACCAGACCTAAGGAACAAGGGCTAGTTCTCAGGCAACTTCCATGGAAAAAGCATGCTGCATTCATCAGGTTCTGTGGTACCACCCTGGAGAAACCCTTCATGTGATCTGTGATTACACCCCTGAGACCATGAACTGAGGTGTGAAACAAGAATACCCTTCCCTTCTGTCGAGCAAACATGACTGACAGCTCTGAAAAATCCCTCCAGCAGATGACACTACCAGGGATTTTCATTCTGTTACAACTCACGCAGGCTGCATGGCAGCAATTTGTGCAAAGCCTGCTCTCCACAGCCTCTCCAGGCAAGAGGGCTTTAGTGAGAGACACACCCAGTGAAAGATACCCCCAGAACCTTCAGTGAAAAAATGTTCCGCATCATTTGATGACCAAATATCCAATTCCACCAGACTTCAAGTCTGGTGGAATTGGATACTTCAGGTTTCATTTTCTTTAGAAAAACATTAAATCCAAGCCACAAAAAATCCACTGTGTGAATAACACAGTGGATTACCAAACTTTGATCTCTTTAGTAGCAGATTCTGGGACAGTTGGCAGGGCTGTTGTCTCTGCTGCAAAATGACCAAGGCATTTACTACATTTTCATGTATTTTCCTTATGGAAGATTATTCCAGCAAAAATTTAGTGTTGAAATTTGCAGTATATTGACAAAATAAAGAAAACTATAATATACTATCCTGTATTGCAGTTAACTAAGTAGCTAATTTTCATCAGTCCTGAATGATCTAAAAATATGGTTATATAAAATATTCTTCCTTTTGAAGCTGACATGGTTATTTATATCCCTGTTCATAGCTCATATTACAAATCTGAGATCTAGGAAGGGTTCCAACTAATATGTTATGGAGATAACATAATATACCTGTACATTTGTTTCACTTCAAACAGGAAGCAAAATATAAAATTGGACAGCAGTTAAATAGCAAGTTAAATACTGGTTAATATATACATCTATCATTCTGCAAACACACATGATTAATTATACTAACTTGAATAATCCTATGCAAATTCATCTATTTGCAAATAAAAATTCATAATACTAAATATTTGTGAAATAGAGGACAAAATGTTCATGCCAATTGCACAGTTGAATACAGTGCTTAAAACATTCTTTTCATGTTTGCCTTTCATTTTTTGGCATATTAATTGAATTTTCTTTTGTACTGGCAGCATGCAGGAATGATTTGATCAAGAACTCTTTAAATATTAGCAATGAGCCAGAGGAGCCTCAGAGGAAGGAATCTTTTTAGTTGCAATGTAAATGCAAACACATGCAATGTTTATTTCTGGCATAATACTCTTGCAGTCTCTCATGTAGGCCAAAACCATTATTACCCAACATAGTATAACTAGATGTATTTTCAATTAACACAGACAAATGCCTTTTTAAAGCTAGTTAATCTTCATGTCAGGTATCAACGTATGTTTTTCTTAATACTTGTAATTTAACTCGATATATATAACTTGAATATATTGTAAAACTGAAAATAACAATTACCTCTGTAAAATTTCAGTAAAAGATTATTTCTAATTATCTTACCTCCCTTATAAACTCTCAGGCCAGAGTTAAAAAAGAAACTACACATCACTATGCAGGCTCACTCCAGCAAAAAAATGCCATTTTGCATCCTGCAAAACTGATCACATTCTTCGCCAAAGATATTATTCAATGCTGTCAACTACCGGTAATTTTATATAATAAAAATTATTCCAAGTAAAATACCTTTAAAATATCCCCTGGAAACATTCTCTTTATAATCTACAAATATGAAAATACACATTTGTGATTTAACATATTAATTATAGGAATCTAACTGTTCTGGCAATCCTTCACATCCCTCTTGTTTGTTCCTACACATAAAACTTAGTCACTGCTTGCACAAGGAAATATTGGAATGAAGATTATTCCAGACTGGGTGCGCAAAAAATAGGTATGTTTAAATAGGTCATAGCAAGATGCTGTTGGTAGAGACTGAGTAACCACTTTTATAAAATCTGACTTTGTACACACACATATTTTCCTAACACCTCTTTTTTATGCTGGATATTGTGTTCTCAATCATAATTTTATCATTTATAACAAAGGTACTTCCACACATACTCCACTGCTGAAACCAGGCCATGGAATGAAATGAATTATACTGCCAGCTTCTTTATGGTTCATTTACACTAATCCTTCAATGTACTGGATGAAGTTGTAACCCTATAAAAGAACATGTCATTGATGCCACTGTGAATTTCATAGGGTTTAAGGTGTTACGACCATGCATGATAAATTGTAAGACACTGGAAGAATTACAGATATTGCAATTTCTAAGAACTAGAAAATTCATACAATGGTTTGGGTTGGAAGGGACCTTAAAAATTATCTTGTGCTAATTCCCTGGACATGCATTTAACTCATTAACAATTATTAATCTAAGAATGTACACATATACTGTATTCACATGAGGCAGACATAATTGTGGTTTATGCATTACATTATTTTGAAAATATCTGCTTGCCATATTCATGACAATGCAAACACAGTCACATGTGTTCTTACTCATCCTCTTCATAAATATTAATTTACCCAACTGATGTGGAAGTACTGTTTTTCTAAGCATTAGATAATCCTTCAGACAATTTTGCATTCTGAAATGGAAATAGTCTTTTTCCCCTAGACAATAGTCAGTGATCAGAATAAAGGTAAAACTTGCAAATTCATCCTTCATTCAAGACCACCATAACCTATGCATAAATAAAAATGAAATGAAACATGAGCTCAGCATTCTCTTATTGCTATTCATTATTCAATGAAGTTTGTTATTGTATGTTTATGGAAGATTTTCTTTAGTAAGGACTTACTGTTCAACTAACTTCTGTCCTGAATCCAAAATTATCAATAGAACAGCAGATCCCCTCACCAGCTCAACAGATATCAAAGGGACTCCTAGGTATTGAGAAGACAGGATACAGACCAAAAATGGGATTCACAGTTTCTTACACACTGCTCATTGCACTCCGTGTGATGCCATGATGCTTTTTTTGATTTTTATATATACCCCCCATACATACTCTTTTGTATAACTTTTATGTATTCTTAAGGGCCTTTTAGCCCACATACTTCTAATTCTTCAGGTTTGATAACTAGCATAGGCCCAGTATTCCGTTGAGCAGGGAGACCAAACATCTGAGAAGCCTCAGACACCAAGGCCTTCTCTGGAACACATTTTGTAAACGAAGATAGGCCTGTCCAGGGGGTGAAAGTTCCTCAGAGAGGAGGGTTCACTCAGCCTCTCACCGCAGAATCTTTGATAGATATGCTAATTGGTAAAGCCTATAACTTTATACCCAAACTATTGTGGGTGTGCATTTCGGGGGTACCCACGGGGGTGCATTTTGGTGTGCATTTGGATGTGCATTCCAGCGTGTTCCACCTGGATGGGGTGCACCAAGGATCCTTAAAATAAATACCAAGGTAAAATCCCTTTTTCCCCTCTAACCGTGTTTGGCTCTTGATTTTAAGACCAAGAAAAAGCATCACGTGCTGCCCATCTGTTCCCCTCCTAACCTTGACATGGCAACTTTCAAACAGCAGTGGTGCAATGCAATCATAAGGAGCTCCATACGACCTCCTGTGAAGCAAATCGTGACAAAGGGGAACATCCCCATTGGTAGGAGGCTTACAAGAATTGGCAGCTAGTATTTTGGAAGGCTGCTTTAAAATTCCCATTCCTTGCACTGCAAGGAAGAAAATCTCACTTCTCCAAAGTCATATAGTGTTGGATTATGGCTACTTGTGCAGTGACAAGTACCATTGCCTGTAATCTCTGGTTGTGTTTCAACAGTTGGGATGTGCAATATGAATGAGTCTGCAATATTATACCTCAGACGTAAAAAAGAAGGAAAAAAGATAATTGTCTTCTGTCTTTTACCACTTCTGGAGACTACATTTAAGACGGTTTGGGAAAGAAATTAATTGAAAAAATTATTTGTGTTAAAGAAGAAGAAAAAACATCCTTCTTATCAAGTGAGACAACAAAATAGTTTTACTGTAGTACATTTATATCACTAAAATATTTGCATCAATTTTATGAGATTAGGCTAAAAATGAATCTATTCATCATATTTTAATGCTGTGGAAAACTATGTTTGCATGTAAATTACTGCAACAGCCACAATGACTTGTGTTTTCACCCTACAGAAAAAAAAGCCAGACTTCCATAAGCATATTTATAGTGCCTAAAACCAGGCTGGTGTTTTGTAAGGAAAAAAAAAAGAAATCTTGATACGTTATCAGCTGCAACTGAGGAATAACTGGAAAGGAAGGAGAAGTGAACTGTGACAGATGATAACAGCAGGTTGCTGAATTTTTCAGTTACTTGCAGACTGCTTGTGGGAAGAGGTCGTGGCAGCGTGCTCTCAGCTGTGCCACATTTCCTCAGTGACATTCGTGAAGCACTCCTGTTGAACTTGAGGGAATTAGACAGGGGCACAACCTGCCCTGGCTTTCACGCAGCTCAAGAACTTACTTGGAAATAGTGACAAGAATGCAGTAGGAACTACAGCTGACTTCATTAAGTTTGCCATCACGTCAAACAGGTGGTACTAAAGCTCTACGGATCACAATGGTATGTTTTCTACATGAGCATAGAGCCCCACTTACTATGTAGACTGCCAAATACCTTATAAACCTTCCTGATAACCTTAACACACCTCTGTGGGTATGGGCTGATATTTTCTGTTCCTGGGAGCTTTCCTTTGAAATATTCTTTAAAAATTTTAGCCGAAAGAATCCCACTATAAACAAAACTAGTGAAAATATTTTTCTTTGCTTATAAAAAAAAAAAAAAAAACAAAAGGGAAAAAAAAGGAAAAAATTCCTCTTAGCTTCAGTCTTCTTTCAGTCCCCACTCTTCTATTTGTCCCCACTTGCTCAGGGGCAAGGGGAATGGGGCCTGTGGTCAGTTTGTATTGGTTTTCTCTGCTGCCTCACACTCTTCCGCTGCTCCATTCCTTCCCGCAGGCTGCAGTCATACAAGAACTGCTCCAATTGTCTCCTTTCCATAGGGTACAGTCCTTCAGGCACAGACGCTCCAGCGAAACATGATCCTGCACAGGCTTCTCTCCATGGGCTGCAGCTTCCCCCAGGGCATGTCAGCCTCCTGCAGTGTGGGGTCATGCACAGGCAGCAGGAGGATCTCTGCTCCACCATGGACCTCCATGGGCTGCAGGGGCACAGCTGCCTAACCATGGTCTGTACCACAGGCTGCAGGGGAATCTCTGCTCTGGTGCCTGGGGCACCTCCTCCCCTCCTCCCTTGCTGATGCTGGTGTCTGCAGGGCTGTTTCTCTCACATTTTTCTCACTTGTTACTATCAAAACGCTAACTTAAATTTTGGGGGAAATAGAAAATAAATCGTGCTTATGATTGATCTTCATCTTAGTCAATATGGTCTCAATTACGGTGTACTCAAGAGGTCTTTCTAGAGGGCAATACAGTACACTCCTTTAATCACTGATAAAAAACCCACAAGCAAGACCTGGCCTTGGCTTCTCTCTAGCTTTGCCTCTCTTCATGCAGTTCACTAATTTAGTCCTACATGTTTCCCAGAACACAGCTTTCAACACCATGAATATCCAGATACTCCCATATTTGCCATTTTTTGAGAAACGAGGACTAAATCAAATAATTAGGCAAAGCCCTGCTGTGACCGAATAATTTTTCATGCTATGTATTGAGGACCCCCCTCCCCATTTTATCAGGGTCTAACACATCAACATTTGCAGCCAGATTCTCTGATCCATTCTGCAGATTCAACTGAGTTTGAATTCAAATTCAGTTGTACTGGCAACTGTACCTGAACTGTGGAGTAATTCAGGCTATGCTGCAAGCAGAACTTTATTGTATCCCATCTCTGTAATGCAGCGTGAAGAGGGAGGGTTTATATGATGCCAAAATGATTTTTGCTTTTATATTGCCTTCATACATATTTGTAGCTCTGCAGACTATTGTTGTACAGTTATATAGTTCCTAGCTAGCTCGAGTACTTTTCCCTACCTTTTCCCTACCCTGACTGGCAGAAAGACAAAACACATTCCAGAAGCTCCAGGCCCTGAGGGGTCCAAGGTCCCTGTTCTATCTAGGTTCTTCCTGGGAGCCAAGGTTGAAACCAGCTCTTCAAGACACATTTCCATAAACAAAGTTTAGTTCCTATCTAGACGGGGGCTACAGAAGAGGTGGAACCTAAAGCGGGGGGAATTCATAATCTGTGCTTCTAATTGGGGATTCTTTTCAAGTATGCTAATTTGCCAAACTTATAAAACTGTATTCACCCCATGTGGGGTGGGTATTTTTCCATATCTGCCCCTTGGAGGCCTCCAGTAAAGACCACTCTTTATATTACCTCCTATACTAATATTGTCTCGAAAGTGTGTTGTTTTATTTCTAAGTCTTTAAGGCATCAATATATTATCTGTAGGTTTTCTAGTTATATACCCCAACCCCCTGAAATTATCACATAGCAGAAGGATTTCAGCCTGCCCCTCCCCTTCTTTGCAATAGGATCATGTTTTTTAACAAAGGCACTGATAACTGCCTGTCCTCTAATAGAGCAAAGACACTGTCCTGTGACCAAAAGGGCTGTGCAGTGCTCTTTTCCTTCACTGCTATACCTAAATAGATTGCAAAGCTGATCAATTCACTAAAGAGGGAATTGAACTCCCGTTGCAATTGTTCTGGTTTTAATCCCGGCTTGTTTCTCAGCATTTCCCACATAATAACACCCCATGCTCTGTTAGAAATGTCGTTCTCATTTCTAAGCCACTCCGCTGAGACACTGAGTTGAGAGATTGTTCTAATTACTAGTGGTGAAAATGTCCAAGCGGACTTGGATATAGGCAATAAATTTACAAATTTATTTATTCTGGTTCATTCTAACAATGCTTAGGTACTCTAAGTTCTGAGTTTTTTCACAGGTTTAATTGACAGAGTTTTCTTTCTTTTGTTAGCAGTCACAAAACCAACATAATCATGAATACTTACAGAATGCAGGTTTTTAGAATGTGCGTATGTGGGAATATGCGTTGAGTGTTGTATTTTATTTAGTATTTGAGGGACAGAAGGACCTGAAGCCTCACCTTATTTTTATCTAAATGCATGAAAGATATCACATGTCTCAGAACTTGGCCCAAGTTTTCTTTTCTTTTTTCTCTGAAAGCCAAATGAAACACTCGACAATAATTCATCTCAATGGTTGCTCTTGGTGTTCTCACCATTTCATACAAGGGACTGGGCTGTAATGGGCAATAAAATTTTCTTTAAAAGATGCATGGCAATGGATATATTTAATAGAATTACATTTTTCTGCAGCTGATTACTTCTAATTTGGCCAGGCACTGATAGTGCTAAATGTATTATTGTGGTTGTCTTGGAATAGGGTGGGGTGGGGAGGAAAGAAGTGAAAATTGAAGAAGTATCAAAAACTAAGCTATGATATTACAACAGAGTAATCTCCCTCCTTTCTCAAGATTTCAGATGACCTTTTATGTCCTTTATTTTGTTCCCAAAGCACTTCTGCAAGGCTACCAATGGGCAGTGTTGCTTTTTTTGCATGATTTCCAAGTTAATTCTTTGTTCCCAAAAAGTAATGCCATTATTTCTTTCCTCTGGGGGGAAAAAAAATCACAATATGAGGGATAGGGATAATTAGACTAAATCGTGGCATACAACACAATGGGAAAAATATCTTTTATGTAGACCACCTGTCTACTTATTTTTGTAGCCTGAATGATGTTTTGTTTTGTTCAGGGAAACAAATTCACTTAATAAAATCCAAAACACAGATGGCAGCTGCTAGGAAAAACCCATACAAGATTTTGTTGCAAAGGGTATAGAAGTGATCTGAGCTCTGAATGGAAGAATGAAAAATTTTGTCTCTGCCTGTCAACAGAGCTGTTTTCCAAGAGCTCTCTCTCATGCAGTCTGGGATTTGGTTAGAGCAGAAATCCTGATCCAGAATGTTAGAAATAAGGCTTTCTTTCATGTCACTCTAAGCTATTTCTTACATATTTCTTTTCATGAATCTTCATTATTTTATTGAAAACTATTTGAAAAATAATGCTTGACTCTACATAGTATTTGTTTAGATTTGTTTAAAATGGATCAGGAGAAAATTCTTAGATCTCCATTCCTCTTACAGGTTCAAATGCATATTTCAATGCAAAATCATCTAAGTTTAAGGAAAGATACTGTTATTTTTTAGATAGTAATGACCTTTATTAGACTAAGTCCACATCTCAGATTAAATTCACAGATTCACATCTACATCAAATGCTGATATCCTGTTTGGCTGAAAACATACCTGACCTATCTACAAATAATAAGAGCAAGAGCTACTCAGAGAATTACTAAGAAAGTACAATTTTACGCATTCAAAGTCTCTCCTTGCAAAGTCCACAGAGCCAGAAAAACAGACTTGTTATTAATTCAAACTGGTACTGCATGGGAGTTTGGGAAGACAGGGGCTCGACTGAGGACATTTCTAGATGGCAGGTCAGAAACACATGAGGCATCTCAGGATTGTTTCAATCTGGCCTAAGTCCTTCAAGCACATTTATCTAAATATGCAGTTTAAGTGGGGGGATGAAACAAGGACTGTGAACAGCCAATGAATTTTATGATTTAGATCCGAAAATAATCTTCTCCCAAAGAGGATTATCTTTCAAGGAATGAAAACTTTAGTCATGTTGGGGGCCTACTCGATCCTTTTCTCTTAGAAAGGGACCCTCTTCCATGGGAATCTTATCTGTCCTTAGCGAGGAGAGCAGATGCTTCCAGAACTGCCATTCCCCCAGAAAACAGAACCCCATCCAGAGGGAGCAAACAGCATAAAGACTAGTGCAGACATCTGCTATCGCACAGTGAAGTTCTCCGATGATAGAATAACAGTAAAACAGTCTCTAAAAGATTCACTTTTCTGGAGCCACTCTTTGGAGAAGACCAGTGTCTGTCAGATGGATTCTGGCTGAGCATCAGAAAGGGCAGTGCCAATACAGATTATGAAAGTAGGTGGTCTCGAAGATCCAGTTGATCATCACAGAATCAGATGATTAACATAGGATTGGCTTCTCATAGAATTCTGTTGATTATCAGAGAATTCAGTTAATGATGATAGAATGATAGAATGGTATGGGTTAGAGGAAACTGTAAAGATATTTTAGTTTGAACCCCCTACCATGAGCAGGGACACCTTCCACTGGACCAGGCTGCTTAAAGCCCCATCCAATCTGCTCTTGGAAATTAGAAAATTTTCTATTTGCTTGCCTATTACATATATAAATTTAAAAAAAAAACAAAACAAAAAAAATTCCTCTTAAAATAGCTTTCCCAGGAACAATTCCACAAAGTTTCTTACCAAATTAGCAAAGTGAAAATGACATACAAGTTGCAGATATGCTACGTTCTTAGTTAAAACATCACTTGGAATTGAAAAAAAAGGTGGAAACCACACAGGGAACGTGACGGAATTTTCCCGCTGAAATCATACAAATCAATATAATTTTTCTCACAACTGAGGATAATTGGATTGTAAGCCACTGCTTAACAGGAGTAAATCAGGGTTGTTAGTAAGCAACTTTTAATTTAAAATAAATGGACATACATCATACAAAGCTCAATTCTCATCTGATTGAAAGCTTTTACTACTCTGGCAGCAGATCCACTGTGGAAACATGAGAATGTAGCCTCAGGGAGTACAGGCTTGCCAAATGTCATTGCCAATGTATGCTCTGATCAGATCTATTACATGCATTGAGGGCCTCACCAGTTTGTTCTGTGAGAAGGGATAACTTATCTATAAGGAAATTCTAGCAGACACATGAAAAACACATTTTGTCTTACTTTCATTAATGCTGAATCTCAACAAATCAAGCCCAAATTTTGAAAGTAACCTCCAATGAAATCTGGATGAAAGCTCTGCAAGCTATTAAATGATGGATTTATACCTTCTTCAAAATCATTTACTGAAAAGCAGGAGTAGACTTTGACCGATTACCTGAGCTGTGAGTTTTTGTTATAGCTAGGAGACAATTAATTTCATAGCTTCTTTTGAAGAATTCATTTACGACTTCTAGAGCATGCGAATTTCCAGTGTCTACAACATCTGCATTAACAGGCACTTTAAATCTCTGAGTCAATCAAAGAACGGAGTTGAAAGTAACTTCCCTGTTTGAGGCAATTTCTCCATAATATATCATGTTAAAAATTCTTTTGAGTTTCTACATTCCCCTATGTTGTTAAGACTGAGTACGACCAAGTCTACTAAATCAGGAGTGGCAGGTGGTATGTTAATGCCAGACCTCCTCCTCTCTTACCTGCAAGGGCCCACAGGTCCAGTTCCCTCCAGCTTCAGGGTTCTGAAGTTACAGCTTTCCTTCCTGCTAGCACTCCAAAGATTGAAGAAAATCTGAACACACCACTGCCATCATTAGCAGCATCTGTGTGAGAAAATATTACTTCCTTTGAGGTAATAGCAGCAGGTATCTTTTTGTTTGACAACATCTTTGCTGAGTGATTTTTATTGCTGAGCATCTCTGATACCACAGCATGCCGGTTCTTTGTGTTGTACTTCATTTGTTTTCTTGGCAAACAAAAATACAATGCATTTGACTGGGCGAAGCCTGAGGTTCACAATCAGAAAAATGACTGATTTAATTTACTGTATGTTTTCAAGAAGCAGACTACTTGTGCTTCAAACAAAGTAATGCAATGGGCTGAATGCCATTTCATAAAAGGAAAGTTCAGGTACAATGGCATTGCACAGAAGCAAAACTTGTTTTGGCATTACTCTCTGCTTTAACAATTGATCCTTTTGTCCAATGAATCCACTAGACTCTGCCACAAAGACATTTCTAGATTTAGTATTTTAGTAGCATGGCTGTTAATTAAGGTATCAATAAAACAAATAGAGGCATTTCAGTAAGGTGATTTAGCTGCTTAAACTTACTGTAATTTCACTTTTTAAAAAAGGAAATTGTAACACTAGACTCCTAAAATGAAGAAAGCATAATTCTCAAAATACCAAGGGAGAAAAGTTACTATTGTAATACTTCTATGAAGAGTCTTTAAGGGAGTTTTAAGGTAATAAACCCCTAGAATTGAAGCATCTTCAGAATTTTCTTACTAGGCTGACAATTTTCGCTGACAAAGATTATTCATGAGCCTATCACCTCTGCCAAAGAACCATAATGCTGAGGTGATATTGATAAAATTGTATATAGGGATATATATCTACTCCCCTTTTTATATATAAATATATGTATGTCTACGTGTACACACCTGTGTATATGGAGTGTCTCCAATGTGATGCCTCATGCACAAGTTGTATAGGCAAGCATGTAAGAAATGAACTGGACAGATCACAAGATCTGGATGGAAAACCAGCTAACCCACTTGACTGAAAGGGTGGTAAGCAAGGGCTTGAAGTTCAGGTGTCAGCTGGTTACCACTCAGTGGTTTGTCAGGGTGGATACCGGCCCCGATACTATTCAATGTCTTAGGAATGATCTGGGTGACAGGAGTGACTGCACCCTCACCAAGCTTGTGGGTGGTACCAAAATGGAAGGAGGTCAGCCTAGTAGAAGAGCCACCACACAAACACATCAACCAGCTGGCAGATGGGGGCAAGAAGATTTGTACAATGTTTAACAAAGATAAATGTGAACTCCTGCATCCCGAATAACTCAAAGAGCAGTATGGGCTGGGGTCCAACTGTGTGGTGAACAGCTCTGTGGAAAAAGCCCTGCAGGTCCTGGTGTACATGGACTTGTTTACATTCAAGCTGAACATGAACCTGCAGGCAAATATGTCCTACGCTGCATCAACAGGAGGAGTACAGCCAGCAGATGCAGGGGTGTGGGAACATTCTATCTGCCCTGCACTTGTAAGGTCAAAGTTGAAACACTGTTTACCCTGCTCTGCTGTACCAAGTCCTGGTCGCCAGAGTTCATGAGCGGCATGGAAAACTTGAGGGAATTCAGCAGAGAGTCACCAAGATGATGAGAGGGTTGGAGAAGCTGACATAGGAAGAAAGGTTGCTGGAACTGGCTGTGTTCAGTTAGAGAAGAGAAGGCTCAGGGGGATAAAACCACAGTCTTGCAATATCTAAAAGGTAGTTATAGAGCAGACTGAGTCACTCTCTTCACAAGGATGTCCACTGATAAGATAAGAGGTGACTGGCTTCACAAGTGGTGCAATTACATCGGTCTAAATTCCATAAGAAAAGAAATTCTACACTGCAAAAACAATTAAACACTGGAACAGGTTTCCCAGAGAAGTCGTGGAATCTCCTTCATGAGAAACATTCAAGACAGATTAACAGGTCCTTGGGAAGCCTAACCCAAGCCTTGCTCTGAGCACAACCCAGCAGGTTGAACCAGATGGTTATCAGAGGTTCCTTCTAACCTTGACCCTTCTGTGATTATGCATGTGAATGAATCAATCGAGTGCTACAAGGATTTCAAATGCACAATGGTTAGGATGGATTTTTCACTATATGAAAATTTTACTTGAGTTTATCATGAGCAACCAAGCCATGTCTGAGATATGCTATCTATTCCAAAGTGTAGACAAAGTCTCTAAATAAAGTCTTAAACAAACAAGTTTGGTGTCATATTTATTGTGAAAGGGGAAAAACTTTGAAATGTTAATGGCATTTTCTAACTGTAAAAA
The DNA here is from genome assembly GCA_013398115.1 of Falcunculus frontatus. NCBI lineage: Eukaryota > Metazoa > Chordata > Aves > Passeriformes > Falcunculus > Falcunculus frontatus. Next base: position 648,207 of record VZRV01002793.1, read on the forward strand.
ATCTTTACTGTGCTATTCCTCTATGCACATTTCTAGGCTCTGTATCTTGTAAACTTAATACTGGAGGATTGAGACAGAAAAAGTACGAATACATAATTTACAAAACAGTCTAAAACCATCATAATCTAAAGTGATATCTCGGGTACTTCTATGCAGTAATGCAAATGCTTCTGAGACTGTATTTATCAACCTTATAAACTACAAGATATTGTCCATTGGAACGAGACTGAATATTGACCATTTTGGATCTTGAATTAGAGCAAATATAGGCAGCAAAATCAAGCAAAGTCAGGCATCTCGGCACTGAAAATATGAAACAGCTCCTACCTGACCATGCTCAGAATCTTGAAAGTATGTAAACAGCTGGAGTAAAGTCGCAGCACAAGAAAACACTTTCATTTTCTTTGCATATCGTTGCAATGGATATACTGTATTTTATGACAGATAGGCCTTTCACTTGAGTAATGTAACATCATGAGTTACATCGACTGAGGTACTCAGCACTTCGGTTTGTCCTTTTCCAAAATTGTTTTTTCCCACCAGACCTAAAAATGCGTCGCTTCAGTCATTGACTACATTCTTTTCTGGTGGCCAACCACACGTCCTTTCTGTCTGGGTAGCATAAGAAATCCCTGTCCTGTCATTTCAGTGGTACCAATCTAGATTATCCTCTCAGGATCAACACCTGCTAACAGACTGAAATGATAAATGCAACTCTGCCACACTGTTACAGATAGACTATAGCATTACTCTTGGTTTTCAGTTTTTAACGACCTATGAGAAAGAAGGAATTCCTTATGTTTCAAGTCACAAGACAGCACACACATCTTTCCACTCCTACAGGGAAGGGAACAGGTAATTTCATCCAAACCCAAAAAGGATTTGCATGTGTACTTTCCTAAAATACTGCACAGAGGCTTTACTTATGCAAAACAAAATGAAAATCAAGCACTACAAATAAGTCAGTACAAATACATAAATTTAACTTGGAAACTTTTTAATGAAGTCTTATGTTCCACAAAACTTACTCTCCTGCTGAAATAGTGCTGGCTGCTTCATATTTGAAAGAAACATGCAAAGAGGCTGCTTGAAGCTACAATTAAATAATAGATGATGCTCTTCCCAATGGAAAACCAGTAAGTGCTGTAGAAATACAGCAAAATGAAGAAAATCTGTGCTAAGAAGTTGCATGGATCCAGGATTTCACATGAAAAGGAAGTGCTATTGTGTTTAAGTTTGTAAATTATCACTATATTTCTGGGTCAGTGTCCATTCCTGAGTCAGAGTAACTTTTGACACAATTTAAAGTGTTATTCACAGAACTTCAAAGAGAATACAGGAAAAAGAAAGAGCTTTCAAAGAAAAAAAGAGCACAAACGAATCCCTTTCTCTAGTGTTGCATTAAGTAAATATCTTTGCACATTTGAAAAAGACATGGTAACTTAATATGAACAGGTTAGACTTTACTCCGTTACACGGAAAAACATTTTCTTTCCTGGTTAATTTTTAAATAAAGACACAAAATGCAGTCCGTTCTCCTGAGACCAGGCAAAGATTTCCTTTCCAAGCATGAGAGAAAGAGATCTCTATTGTATTCAGCCTAACTATAGAGGAGGTACTAAAATTTAGGGATTTAATGAATAAGAGTAATTAAACATACCTCTGCATTCAAGAGTGAAAAGCTAAGGAACACAGGCATTAGTCAAGTAAGGAATGACAAACAACAGATTCCAGTTACTTAGCACCTCCTGGAGTAAAAGCCAGAAAATTGCTTTGGTTTCCATCATAGCACTGTTGTGAAAAGCCCAAATCAGCAATTTGCTGAAAAACCTTGTAAGTGGAAGGGGAACATTTTGTAAGAAATTCTCTTCTCTCATAGCAAAGGAGCTCTCTCTGAGAGCCGATCTTTTCCAACTCCTCTCCAGACAATTCAAAAACAGGCAGTCTGTTGTCTTCTTCCAAAGGCTATATCTATCATATCTCACAGCTGCTGAGAAGTTTTCTAGGAAAATTTGTCCCCTAAAATTAGATTTGAGACATATGTAAGGGAGACTCAGAAGAATACACACAGTCTCTCTCTCTCTCTCTTTCTCCTTCCCCCCCCCATATGCTCCATGAGGATGTGTGTGCACAAGAAAACAACAGGAATAAGAAGCAACGTCTTCAGTCTTATTCTATGCATTTATATATCTTGTTCCTATTTCTATTACAAAGCCTTTGTTGTCTTTACCAGAAGGTACATAATTTGTTGTATTTGAATAGATTTAACAGTTCAGGCATGTCAGTCCACTTGCACTGGTGCCACAATAAACTATTCCCCGTGAAGCAACACCACTGAATCTGTGCAACCCAACATCATAATTTAACTGCTGACAGTCTCACCTGGGCCAGTATTTTTGTTCTTAGCATAGGCTTGTTCATGTCACTTTTAACAATTAATTATGATACTCTTCAGAGATTATTTTGGTATCTACCGGTATTAAGGTAACTGTCACACCTAATCAAACCTAAACTGTATTTACAAAATTTTGAAGAGAATTCTTTCATTGTAATCACTGAAAGAAATCGGGATACAAAATGCAGAACCTGCATTCCCCATTCTCGACAAATATCCCAAACTGGTCCCCCATACTGCTTCTTTCCGGCTTCATTCCTCAAAATTTGCATTCTTGATTGCACAGGGACGCTGTGAGCTCAGCAGAGAAAAGGGGAAGTGCGGGGCAGTTGGGGTACTCAACACAGATCATGTGTCTGAGGGAAGTCTAACATCCAGGTATCATATCTCCTAGGTGAGTACTCTAATGAGGTTACTAGCAAAAACTTGTATCATCACCCAAAACACCCTTATTATCTTCTTATATAAACATTATCTTATTTTATTTATTTTTAGATTGGCCCAGCATGTTCCAAGTAGGCTCTCAGTCTACCTAACATATCAGGATCTTCTGGAGATGCTTAGTTTGGGGATCCCGCTGTTGGTCCAGCCAAGACACTGACTGTGTAAAACCACATAAAACCACAGGTTTGGATATGTGAAATGGAGGGGTGGAAATCTGACACCTGTGGTGCAGCATTTTACTGGTCAGTTGTGCTCTTGTTTCCCAGACCGTGGACTGCATTTGCTTCAGTTGCATTTTAAGTACACGAGGAACACCTTGCATCTTATGTTTTCTCTAGAAATATTCTTATAGCACAAAATGCATTAACTTTGAGTGTCTGTTCTTCCTGCTAACAGCATATAACAGATTATAGAATACCAAGAAACTGTCCTATCATGAAACAAGTACTGAAATTTATGGACACTACTTATTTTCATCCCAATACCACAGCAGTTGTCACATAACAACTTTGTATCTCACTTTTCATCTCACTTTAAGTAAGCTCTAGATATTTGCTCCTGTTTTCACAAGCAACTGCATGCATCATTGGAAACAAGTAACATTAATCCAGTATATGAATCTATCAAAAACTTGAAAAAATTTGTAAGTTTACCTACATATTGAAATATATTCATTTAAAGACAAGGTTTCCAACAGTTCAGGTCCCAGATACAGATTTTTCATTATGTAATAAGTAATAAATATGCAGAACCAAGGCATAGTACACAGGTAACAAATAAACCTTAGATTTTATGCATGCTATTTCACATCAGGTACCAACACTATTACTTCTATCAAATGGCAAAATAACATCTTGTGCCTGAATACTGAACTAAGAAGTGCAAACATATTACTAAGAAACCAGGCTCTCTCCCCACTCTGCTGCAACAATTTCCATGGCAGCATCAAATTACTAACAGTTTCTAATAAAACCACAAACTTTTTGGGGAAAAAGTACCTTGGCCAATCCCTCAAGTAAGTTCATGCTGATAGAGTGCTGCAACAGAACTCTGCATTACAGAAGCTGTTCCTAACAAAGTATGACAACTTCCTATCCTCACTGAAGAACGAAATAATAAATAAATCTATGTGCAAGTGAATCAGATAGATTTTAAAGTGTAATCAGGAAAATAATTGGAGTTGGAAAGATTAAAAATTGCTATTTCATTGTGAAATTCCTATCTTGCTACCTTTCAGTGTCCTTGCTACCTGTTTAGAGTTCAGTGGCACTTGAAAAACCGTAGGTTGCCAAACTGCCTACTCAGAGACCAGATTATGTTGTCCACTAAGTTGACAAAAAGCGTAATTTTAGAGTTCAGATGGTGTGGAGTTTGTGGTTTTTTTGAGAATTTAGAAGGTTTTACTTTCTTCTAAAGGCTGATCTAACCCTCACCCTTATACTGCTAGGATTTCCTTGGAATAGTATTGTTTTTAATGTGGAAAAATGCACAGGACAGAGAGAACACACCTTTGAAGTACCAGAGCAACCACACCAAAATACTGTAATCCCAGGAGGCATGCACCTCCTGGGCCAGGTAAGTTACTGCTTCAGCATACTTCAACGCTGAAATACTTTATGCAGAGGGAAATCTCGCTGTCAATTTCTAGTTTCCTATCAGTTGTTAAAGAGTCTTAATCTCTTTAAATTAGAGACATAACTGACCAAGCCATTTGTTTGAAAGGAAATGGCAAATAATTTTATATTTACTGTGCAGAGCATACAATTTAGTACTTTTGGCTCAATGTTTGGAGCTGAATTAGCCCACAAATGAGCTTTCACTGTGCTCTAATAAAATATACAAAAGAAAATACTGTAATCAGTTAAAGATTAGAATTTAAAGCACTGGTATAATAAAGAATCTTGAATAACATTTTTTTTGTCCAAGTGACATGAACAATAACTTAAGATTTTGGGTCTCCACTGAGACTACCTGCTGACAGTGGGATGAGCCTTCAGCTAAACTGTCTCTGTGCTGTAAGGGAGCAAACAGCTCCAAATTTAGCTGCTTCACTATTTCAATTAAAAACATAATTGTAAAAGTGGCCTGATTCACTCTGCTTCTTTTGCAGTCTCAGCAAGGCCACCTACCCACTGTACAGATTTCTTTACTATCTCCTCTCCTGTTCCTACTACAAATTTGCTCTAGGGAAGACTCTTGTTTTCAAATGATGAATATTGAAGTTTTGCAAGAAAGGGGCTTTTCGCTTGAATGTGGAATAAAATACACCCAAAGAAAAAATCATTTAATGGCTGGTATGAACCCTCATTATTCCTCTGTATTGCTACTTTCTGCAACTATTCATGGTACTCCTGCAAGATGTTCAGTATTGATAAGAAGGGTGAAAAATGCTAATAGAGAAGCATCCTGAGAAGTCAGTCACTGTTATGAACCCAACAGATGATAGTTTTCTGTGCTCCCTGAGGCTAAGGAATTATTTATTTATAGAATGTATAACTTAAATTGACAAGTGTCTTATACTGAGGCTTCGAAAAACCCCATATTCTATTTTACCTCTGTATGTAGTGCACTAAGAAAAGGGCGAACCTGCTTATATTGAAATCTAGGTGGAAATTTCATTAACTTTTCATTTGAAACTAGCCTTTCCAGATGGTGTATGGATTCAAAACCTGGTCTTTAGGTCAGCTCCAGATAAATCTGAGGAGCTGCCAGCTGAACCACCCGTCATAACAGCAGAAATATGATGGCTTGGATTTGCAATGTTTTGCTGCTGTAACTCAAGTTATCCTTGAAAACCCACCAGATTAATTTTACTTTTTTGTATCTTGAAGTCAAAGGATATTTTGCCGTCAACTTCAATGAAGCCAGACACTCTATCAAGTATTTAGTCTGATAATATATTTCATTATTAAAATGTGCTTTGAAAAACTTTTGCGTGGAGTTGCAAAGACACATCATTAATACTTACAATATTCAAAACACCTTAAGGAATAAAAAATTACACTGCATTGATTCCAAAAGTGCAATTTTCTTTCCTGTCTTAGCAGAAGAGATTTCATAAATAATGTAAGCAAAAATATGTGCAAGAAGATAAGAGTTTCATAATCTAAATTCATATTTCTTTGCATAACAAGTGACCACTTAGAAAAATGCCACCTATGAATTTCAGTGATGCTTTTGAAACTGTCAGTGCACTGGAAAAAAAGGAAAAAAAATATCCTTTACATATTTGTAATTTTTGTTCAGGATTTGGGAAAAGTCAAGATGCTTGGGCTAAAGTATCCAATCTTTCTCTGCATTGTAAGTGATAGATTTCTATCAAAGATGCATTTTATTAGGAAATAATCTATTTTCTGCCTTGACATGAACATCTGAGCTTATCATCTGGAATTTTGTGCAAAGCCAAAATGTGATATAAAGCCTAGTTGTTTTACTCAAGATGGGAGGTTGGCTGATTGGACTCACACATTTAGAAACATAGTAACATTATACTTCAGAGAAGAATGACAGTTTTTCCCCCCATATTATTTTTCAGGGCAGACACAGGGAATAAAGTTAAAGCCCTTTTCAATATCAAGCTGTTCCCAGCCCGTTATGAATAGCAAAACTGGACATCAGTGTCTTTCCCATGCTTTTGCACAAAATACAGGTTGTCTAAGAATTACTGGAGACTGGTAATTACTGGGTCTCATTACACTCTTGTAATACTTCCACTGGTATCCTGGGCCATGAAATTCATAGATATACGTAGATTAGCTTACGATATAAGCTAATTTTACAACCAGCTGTAGCTTGAAACTACTTATTTGCCCTCTGCAACCTACATGGGAGATACATGCACAAAGATAAGGCTCAATAACAGTAAGACTAACTTAAAAATGGTTATGTATGAACTTTAAAAGAGAGAGATGAGCTGGTAGGGAGGAATGAGAAATAAAAAAAAAACAAACCTCACCAAAAATGAAAGAGATAAACTTAAAAATTCAAAATACTTGGCTTTCTTCCCTGTTTTTAAACACAGTAATAGATAACAATTCTAGAACTAGGTATCTGTTATCTGAGCAAGATAAAAAAAATATCCATTGGAAGAATTTAGGAGGGCAAAATACGCTCACACAATCTGAATTTACCAGGTCATCAGAGCTATTATTATTAATACACTTCCAAAATTGTGTAAGATCACAGAATAATAGAATCACAGAACAGTTTAGTTCAGAAGGAACTTTGAAAATTCATCTAGTCCCCACCCCCCTGCCATGGACAGGGACATCTTCCACCTCACAAGGTTGCCCTAAGCCTCATCCAATCCGCCCTTGAACACTTCCAGGTTGGATGGGGCATCCATACCTTCTCAGGGCAGCCTGTTCCAGTGCCTCAGCACCCTCACTGTGAAAAATGTCTTCCTTACATCCGATCTAATTTACCCTTTTTCAGTTTGAAGCTATTTCCCCTTGTCCTGCCACTAAAAGCAGGTTTAAAGTGATTGCACTGTGCTTGACTAGGATTTGCAGTCAACCTGCTCTTCTGAGTTTAGAGTACGGGGAGTCACCTCGCAGGACCTCTTAAACTCTGCTTGCATTATAGATTCATACAAACTGTGTTTCGCTCCAGTTGTGTAACCTGAATTTTATCCTCAGTAGCACTTGGGCTGTTGCTAGTGTTCACTCCTATGGGAGCTCTGACTAAAAAGGAATTTCTGCTACTTTCACACAGAAAAAAACCCCTAAACTTTTTCCTAAAAGGAAAACAGAAATGCTCAGGTATTACTAACGTTACTGCGGAAAACCCAAAGATGTTAAAAAAGATTTGCAGCCACCATCCTCTAGACCACTCAGCATCCCAGCTATATGCAAAGTTGACATTCTTCCTTTGTAAATAAGTCCTAACTTTTCTGACATATATTAAATGTTGACATATGGTGACAAAAGTATTGCCAGAAAGAGCAGTACCTGAATAATTCAACAACAGAGTCATGGCCAAAGAACCTGAAAGAAGTCATATTTAAAATAGATGTTTAAGGATGTATTCTTGGAGTTTTTCCTACAGTGATGTCACCTGACACTGTGCCACTTGCTGTCTGCCAGCATGAACAAAAACAGGGTACACTACTGCATTTATTTCAGTGATAAATAAGGTTACTTTGCTGATTTCTTAAGTGAGGTTTTGACTTTATCCAATACTTCTAGTGAGATGGATTGGGCAAAATACCTCCCAGAGGTAATGGCTGCTAATTTGATAAGGTTAAATTTCTGATGGAGGACACAATTTTTGATTGTTAACTTGTCTATTGATTCAGATTTTCTGAGAAAAATGTGGGGTAATTTGAATGTTTGCAGTATGTATCTCTAGCATTTCACGAATGGCCAGTACAGTGATAAAACTAAAAACTAATAGTGAAGTTAAAATGAAATATGATGGCTGAATAAGTGCACAAATTGTTTTCCTATAGATATCTAAATTCTCAAGAAATCAAGGGTTTTCTGCATGATATGTGGAGGTAGATATGTCCTAAGTTAATTTGTGAGCTTGTTCTAACTATTCACTATATGAAAAAATAATATTTTTGACAACATCTATATTTTGACAGGCCTGGCTTAAAACCCATCGAATTTGGCAATAAGTGTTCTGACTTATTTTGAAACGTTGTATTTGCTGCTTGGATATTCCACTTACAGAGTCTAAAAGACAGCATTTCAAAATTTGGGAAGAAAATCAACAGGCTCATTTGGTCCAAAAGCAAACTTGAATGGGATTTGTTCTCATTTCTGTCAGTCAATATGCTACACAAGAATAAAGTCATGTTATTTGTTATACAAGCATATACTGCTTAAGAAGGGGTAAAAGCCATGTGTTTCGTTACACATGCATGGGACCTGGTACCTTCAGAAACCGTTCCAACTATTGCCAAGTGGACAAAAGGCTCATATATATGTATATGTATATATATCACAGTGATAGATGTCTAAAAACTAATCTTCTATCTGTGAAAGAGAAACCTGGGAATGACATTTATATATTTTTCATGAAGGTGCAGGGACTAGTGCACCTCTTGTCATTTCTCCTCTGTCTTGAAGTGAAGCTTCCAAACGACAAACATAATGAGGCTCTTAACTTGCACTGAAAAAAAATGGGGTTTAGATTTTTTTTGTAAAGGAATTTAATTTCTAAAATAGAGAATTCACAGATAGAAAAACTTTGAGAGTCTCCTCTTAAGCCTGGAGCTATAGATTGGGAATGATTAAAACAGACTGCAGTCACAAAATTCTGGAGATCCTGAATTCCCAATACAAAACAGTCTCTTGGCCTGTAGTATGTCATCTTCAAAGCATCCATTTGTTGTTATTACAGTTAACTGGCAGTTTAGCTACCAAAAGGAACACCTTCCTGTACACAGTCCTTTCATGACACACAAATACTTACACATCAGCTTATACACCCTCCCACATAAAAGATATTTTTCTTTTTGCAAAGCAGTTCTGGTAATGATTACATATATAGTCACATACATTCCCAGAATGTGACAAATACAAAATCCAAGTGTAGCCATGTCCTAAAGTCCCTGTTTAGCTGAAATACTAGTGACCTTTTAGGCTGGTAGATCCTGGCCCAGTGTGAATCCAAACTATTCAGCAGAAAGGTCAGCAACTCATTTCTCATGCTCACCAAACCCCGGGTTCAAAACACTTTTAGTCCTCACTGTCCACTGTTTGGTCTTGAACAGAAAGGAATTACTTACTGCATAAGGTCTAGTGGCTGTTTAAACAGTCTTGTATGCATGACTGGGATATTGCCTACTGCTGATAGCCTGCAAAATAATTCATTTTCTGAGGCTGACGCTTCAGTTACTGTAGATGTACGAAGGGAAGAAAAAGATAAATTACTGAAAACTAGACAAAATTGAGGTTTATTTGGCAAGGGATTACAAAACTGTGGCTATTTTTAAAGGAGAAAAATAGGTTTATTCATAGAATCATAGAACCATTTGGGCTGAAAAAGATGTGCAGAGGCACACAGTGGCCACCTACAGCTAAGTTTCACAGAACTTACATGCTTTTCCTATCATAAACGTAAAGAAGGATGCTATGAAAAACAATGGGAGCCAATTTCCCATTTGAGGAACCTGGAGCAGAGTCAAAGAGATAAAAATAACCCACTATCTGAGCTAGAGGGACGAGACACATGTATCCTTGCACCACTTTAACAACTCCCCAGAAATATGTTTATGGAGATTTACCAAATAAAGCTATCAATCATGTACTTAGGCTAAAGTAATCAGGCAGTTTTGCTGGAACTTTGGGAAATAACTAGAAATTGTGTTAAATCATTTATTCCCTAGAATTACTTCATAGGTCCAGCAGGGAAAAGCAAATGAAACTCTTCTTATCATGCATTTCCCTCAATTTCTCTAAGCAGACAGTAACAGGCAATATTGCCATTTGTCCTAAAGCTTTCCTTGGGGGAAGCTTTCCTTGGGGAAGGGATATTTTAGGCTATGCAGAGGTACTGAAAGGAAACACAGAGTAGCAGCCCCAGCCCCACTGGTTTCTGGCAAGACAGACTTCTCTCTGCAGTGTTTAGCTGGTGGCTCTCCAGAGCCTTTCTCAGCCAAGTGGAACTGCACCTGTTTTCCATTGCAAATAACCACAAGAGCTAAGCCTCCCTGTTGCCAAACTCTTAAACCTGTGTTTTTGTTCTCTAGCTCAGTGTAACACCAAATGGTCTATGTAACAGGAGTAATTCCTGTTGGTAATTAGTTCTTTTCAAGTTGGTTTTTAGAAAGCTCTCTTTTCCTGTGAGAAATCCTGCCATCCATGAGTAGAAACTTGAAATGTCCCCTCACAGATTGCCTTTATGTTTTAGAGCTCTGCCTGCCAGCAGTCATCTCACTGTTTTGAAGTGGCCTGGTCTAGACCGAATGCATCTATATTAAGAAAGTCTTTCAATTCATTATGTTGGCAATCAAGGCCAAGGATATCTGTGCACTGAAAAACCCTGTGGTTTGTGTATTGTTGTTAATCCTTTATTACTTTGGATGGCAGATCCATAAAACTTTAGGCCTTCTGCCTGTCTTATACAGCAACGGTGTATTTAACAAACCTAGTGTTTCCTAAATTGCTGCTCAAGTGATTAATGTTTAATTAATCTTCGCCTATAAATAAAAAAATAAAGCCCTCTGTGTCACTGCACCTAGAAGAGGTACTGGTCTAATCTAGTGATGGAAGACTGCTTTTTGAAAGCAAGAATATTATGCTTAATCTGACATGGAGGCACTCAGTTGTCACTGTACTACTTCTCAATTAAGCAACTTCACCTGAAATTGGTAAATTCACAGAACACTTCTACAAAGAGCGAGAATTATGAAACTGCAGGTTTAAAAAATATATGTAGTATTCAGCTTCTTTTAAAGGTTTTATAAGAAGTACTGAAGCCTGAGAAAGATGTGAGCAAGCTCACAGGTTTCTCACATGGTCTCTGTATACTCAGTCTGGAGATTGTCCCCTCTTTACCTTGGATCCTCTTCAGATTTTAGGTGCTATTTATTCACCTCAGATAACATTCTAATAGTGAATACCAGGAATCTCTTCTTCTCCATCTCATTCTCATAATCTCTGTATGCATAAAATATCGGAGTCAATGTACTTGTTCAGTAGATGCTTTAATTTTGTCTCTTCAGTATGTGAGCAATTTAATTCTCATTATTTTTTTCCTCTTCCAACTTACTGTATTTGCAGTTTGCTACTCTTGTATGTCATGTTTTGCACATGGTCTATTTGAATTCAAACCCACTTTGACAAATGGCAGTTTTATTTTAAAGGATTTGTGAGCTTAAATCCACCATCTCAAATGTACCTTATGGAGCTTTTTATTTTTCTTTGATGAGAAGTAATATATTTTCTACTAAAAAAAATGCTGCAATGAAGTGTGCTGCAGAGTTGATCATTATATTTGCCACAAAAAGCCAAATACCAGATTAGTTTTTCTCCTTTATAAATTCTTTTTTTTTTTTTTTTTTTTTTTTTTTTTTTTTTTGGTGCTGAACAAACTCCTATCTTATTTGCTTAGATATATACTAATGGAGCAACAGGTATCAATAGCTGAAAGTGCATTCCTTCCCAAACTCAATCTAGTTTCATTAATAATGCAAGTTTATCTGAGGAAGACGTTCCCAAGTACTCTACGTGCTGCCAGCTCACTGAATGCATGCCTGGACTGCATAAAGGCAGTAAATTTCAAATAAGATGGAAAAAATATTGCATCTTTCCTGGAAGCCTTAAAATTTATCTCTCTAACAAAAAAATGAACATGTAAGTTTTACTAGAAATTGTTAAGCAAAGATTTGTGTTCCAATGGAGATATGGTATTTCATATTAAATCTCAGCGATTTAATGTTTTTCTATTAAAAAATACAGAAATGAAGTCAGAAAAAATAACTGTTGAATCACAGAATCACAGAATCATTAAGGTTGAAAAAGACATCCAAGGTCATGGAGTCCAACCTTTGACCAAACACCACCATGGCAACTAAACCCCAGCACCAAGTGCCACATCCACTCATTTCTTGAACATCTCCAGGGATGGTGACTCCACCACCTCCCTGGGGAGCCTGTTCCAGTGCTTAAACAGCCTTCAGGTAAAAAATTCTTCATGATGTCCAGTCTGAACCTACCTTTGTGCCACTTGAAACTAGGTTCTCTAATCCTCTCATTGCCTGGGAGGTCGATTCCCTCCTGGCTACAACCTCCTTTCAGGCAGTTGTAAAGAGTGGTATGTAGAGAGCTTCTCATTCTGGACAGCATTATAGATGAGCCACCCAGCAGATAATTCTGCTACCTGCTAAGGATAACTCACCATACCATATTTCTAATAAAATTTATTTAGTATTTTTCAGTTCAACTGCTGCCTGATTTGTGTCAATCTTCCAAGTCAAATAACATTCAGGGAAATGAGAAAGCCACTATGTACTACACAAGGTCAATCTTGCTTTTAACAAGAGGTTTCTGTGGTGTTAAACTGATAATTTTTTTATCTTTTTAAGGTTGCTGAAATCTTGCTCTATATAGAACACACTTTTTATTTCAAATATATCATAGATTAACCATGACAACAGCTGTAAAGTCTCAGTTAGGGAATTGTTCCAAAGCTGTTGAGGGATGAAAGGTGAAATCTTAAAATATTCTCAAGCTGGGGAGGTCATTCTGCTTCTGAAGGCTGGTAGTTTAGCTCAAGGTTTTATCTTGACAATAGCATGTGCTTCTCCAATCTTTCGCTGTCTTTTTCCTTTCTATTTAGAAAATTAGAACAGCAATTTTATATGCCAAGGTAATTAAATGTAACTGTGGGCTATGATTGTGAATTTATAAAATAGGCAATAAATCAGGTGATAAAAAAGTAACACACCTCCAATTCTGTTGCATAAATCTAGGTTTCACATGCTTTTCCATTCCATTCTGGTACACCTCGTTTCCAAACCGAACTGAAACATATTTTTCCAGACTAGACACAGAGAATACAATGACAAAGCATCGTAAAGCAGTTCCAATTTACAGAGGGCTGGACAGTCTGGTTACAATTCCTTGATGGTTGCTACTGACTATCAGCAACAAGTCTAGCTTAAAATAATTTTTGTTGAACAAAACGAACTACAAATGAATCCTGCTAAGTCCATTAATCCATAGTCACAAAACACTGATACACCTCAGGTTCCTCTTTAAAGATGTAATAATTATTTAATAGGTGCATATCCTACAATGATTCTATTTTCATTCTAAAAGAATATTTCTAAAATTTTAAATTGCATACTGGTTACATAAAGGAAGTGTCTTTTCTTTTTTCCTAGTGAAAACAAGCAAAAAACCCCACACCTAAAATAGATTTTGTGATAGAAGGTACATATGCCATTTTTAAAGTTTCCTCCCATTTATATGAGAAAGAAGATCAAGTCCTTTAAAAATAATTAAAACCTATGTATTTTAACCATCAGCTTTTATATAACAGTCTCAGGAGAGTTTGAAAGCAGGGTCCAGGAGTACAACAAAGGAAAAGAGAAAAAAACTATCCACCTGCCTAATCCACTCAGCAGTGAGGCAGAATTTCACACTCAGAACTTGGTATAGTCTTGGAAATTTTAAATTAGCAGCTGGCCCTATCCAGTTTTAAAAGAGAAAAAGAGTGGGAGAGAACACAGAAAATTTTCTCTTTCATTTTTTTTTCTTTGTTCAAAACAGATTTTATACTGTACCTGAGCTACAGTTGAGTGACCTGAGCACCTAGAAGAGCCTGAATTAAAGCAGGCAGAGGAGAGATGAGAGGAGCTGAGGAAGAGTATTCAAGAGCAGGAGAGGCACATGGACAGATGCCAGGCAAATTACAGCAGAGGAAAGAAGGGGAGAAGCCCCCAACCCATTCCCAAAACACCAAGGTGATATCTTCGGTTCTGAGAAAAGCAGCTCATGGGAAGAAGCATGGACACAAGGGAGTCTTAATGGGAAATGTCAAAATGTCCTAATTCCAAATGCTAAAGTCTGTGATGTTATAAACTCCCAAAGCAGAGCAAAGGGAACACGATAAGAATTTTGCTGGAGTAACACTGTTTTAAAATGGAATCTGTATAATGTTTATGGGGATTGATATTTTCCAATTTGTAGTTGAACCATGTCATACATAATTGTTTTGGAAAGCAAAAAAGGCTTCAGTCAAATTGCAAGTTCCTGTAATCTAAGTGTTAATTGAGCCTATATATATCATAACCTTTGAGGACTCCTCATGTGATGTCTGATCATCCTTTTTACATATTTAGTTCACATGAGTACTGGAAATTAAATATTTTGGATTTTTGCTTTACAGTGTTATTAATTTTGAAAGATATTAGTTAAAAGCTGGGGTTACCGGTTTATCACTAAGTTTTGAGAAAAATGCCATTAAATGAAAGCAGCAGTTGGTTTTCACTGCATTTTTCATGGATGTAGAAGCATAAACATCTGCTTTTGTGTCCTTTTTTTTCCCCCAAGTTTCTCCAGGCTTGAAAAATAGTTATGCACCATAAATATCACTCTGTGAGTCATTTACTTAAGTGAACAGCTGCCTGCTAATTAGCCAAATGCTCTCCATTTTAAATCATACAGTTAAATGAACACACTGCAACAGGCAAAAGAATGAAGCGCAAGAACTTTACTAAAATGATGAAATGGCAGAAATTTGTTACTTCCGTGTCAGCAAACAGAGGTCATTTCCTTATTCTGTATCTATGGACCAAGAGAAGAAATGATCATTTGCAGTAGATTGTGGCTCTGAATATAGAAAACGAGGCAAAAATTACACAGCTTTGGTTAAATATAAGAAATTATACAGCTCTTAGACCACCACTGTTTTCTGCCAATTTAATAATGCTAGCTTTGCTTTTTCTCATGGAACTGCTGAACAGTGCTAACATCTGAAGAGCCAGATTCATAGGCAATAGTAAGGATGGCTGTTCATGTTCATACAGAAAGATAATCAAATCTAGACAAAAAATGGAGCAGGCATACCATCCTGGAAGAAGCCAAAGCAAAGCAAAACAAAGCAAAGCAAGACACCTTTTTGTCTCGACCATTCTCACCCACCATCAAATCTTGATTTTTTTTTTTTCTATTAGCATAATTGTTGGCAATAGAAAATAACTGTATGAGCCAGGGCTTCCCTTTGAGCCTCGTATCCTGCCTTCTTAAAGAGAAATTCTTTTAATCTTAAATACCATAAAACCCAAACACAAATCCACAGTTTTCAAATTAAACTCAAGTGGCTGAAACACCATGTGCATATTGAGAACAAAGCATCTGATCCATCTGACCATAACTAATAGCACGCAGCTCAACCTTTGAAGGCCACTAAGCTTCGGGCATGCTTTAATAAAGTTACATTAGGACAGAATTTAAAGAGTTTTTTATCATCTATTTGAATCTTTCAGCAGTCAAGATAAGTCAGTTGAAACAGGAGCTAAGAAAGTCAAAGCCATAGGATACAGGAAACCAATCTTTGACATTCTTACTGAAGTTTTTCATTAAATTCTCAATTAGATGAAATCTGATGCAAAAAACCAAAAAATCAAACCCCAACAACCAACAAAACAAATAAACAACCCAACAAAGGAAAAATACTCAGGTAATTATTTCTTCCTGAGAAACTCTCTTTTTCACAAAAAACTGACATACCTTAGAGAGAGGGCTAGCATGTTGTAGGACACATTCTGATTTTCACTAGGAAGAACAATGCACACATTCCTTCTTGTTCTCTGTTCATTAAAACTGAGAGGAAAGCTTAAACAATTAGCCAGGTCTGCAATATCATTACAACAGTGACCTCCAGTGAAAGATAACCATAAAAGGAATCACTCACTGTCAGGATAGCCACTGTGAGGGGCTTTAAAAATTAAACAGCTTTACAATATTTACCATATTTCTATTTTATTTCAGAAACATTCAATAAAGATAGAAGCTATGAGTACTTAATGAACAGTTTCAGAACTCCATTATTCTACACTTTGCTTAAAATACCAAAATAATTTCTGAAATGTTGTACATTTAAAATAGAAGTGTGTGAGATATGATTATTTGCAGTAGAAAAAGAATTTACTCAATAACCCTCCAAATCCTTTAAAATCCTACATTCATAATGATAATGAAAAAAGCCCCAGGAGCTAGAGGTACTCTGTGTATCAGAACCTGACCACTTTCTCCAAATGATCTTATGTTACTCTTTTTTTTCATTTTCTCATCAGCGCATCATCACTGGGGGCTTAAACTGACAAACAATTAAGTATACCTAACTTAATGTTTTAATAATTTTACAGTCATCCATCCCACAGTCCATCCATTTTACACTCATCCAGTCCCACAGTCCATCCATTTTACATCCATCCATTTTACACTCATCCAGTCCCACAGTCCTCTGAAATCAGTCCAGTAAATCTGCTAAATCTAAAATAAAAAATCTGCTCCCCATACACACAGGCTGGAAATCTGTGTCCACAGATCCTGCTGATTTCTATTTCAAATGTAGTCTATGACCTTTTGAATTTGAGGTTTATAGTTGCTATTCTGTACTTTTGTAAGATGTAAATGACTTCTTGAGGCTTGAAGCCTATGAAAAGGAGTGACAAGTGGACAAACAACTTCTGCTGTAATCTGTGCTGCCGCTTTAAGGAAGGTGCTTTGCAACATGCTCCTTTCATTCTGCTTTCCTCCAAATTTGCAAAAGAGCGAATATACCTCAATAGCTAAAAAGATTTTATCTCAAAACAATGAACAGTCAGAAATTGAAAAGCTTTGCATGAAACACCAGCTGTTTTACAAAGGAGGCAGAGGGCAAAATTTGTTATTAAAAGATGCAGATGCCATCTGTTCATTGGGAAAATAAATGGCATCATTCACCTAGTATGTCCCTCATTCTTGCCAATACTCATGATTCAAACAGAAGTCACATATTTTTGCAAAAATTATTCACATTGCACATGGAGAATGAACACTTACTTTTTAAGCACAGCCATTGCCTCTTCTTACCAAGAGCCCTCAAGAAGGCCCTCTGCAAAAAATGATCTAATTCTCCTAAACCACATCTTTCTGAATCAAGCTTTCACCTGACCAGCAATCCCCTTCCTGCTTTAATGACAACACCACCTGCCAAATAGGCAAATTCTTTTAGGGATGTAAGAGCCACTGGTATGGCTGGGGCAGGATTTGAGAATGTAAAAATTAACTGTTTGAGGTCTGTCTTCTTGTGATGGGGTTAGACCAATCTGTGAAGAGAACAGTAACAGAAAACAGCATAAGGAAACAAGAAAATTTTCAGGAAAGAGAAAAGGACCATACATTTTGGATATTTGCAGAGGGGATTATAAATATTCATGTTTATGAAACCCACCTCAACCGTATGTCAGGAGTCCAGGCACAGCCAAATGCGTTTTTAGCCTAAACTTTGTTGTCTGTGCACAGAAGAAACATATCAACGTCCAAAAAGAAATGCTAAAGCTAAAAAACTGCAGGACATTTAAAAAAAGAATGCAAGCATCCAAAACTGCAACAGTAATACTAGAAAATTGCAAACTGTAATCAAAAGTTCTCAGCATACACAGTCAATTAATTTAAATCAACTGCTTCTTTTACAGAAGAATAAATAACAAGACAAGAAGTAGAAAATTGACTTTAGATGGATAGTTTCATTATTTCTACAAAGTAATAGTATGTCTCTTCCATCTTAAATATCCTAAAAATGCAGAACTTGGTCTGAAATGCTTCTCTCCACAGGGTTTAGTAATAGTTAGGTTTTCCCTCCTTGTTTAGAACACTCAAACTGACTCAAAGTCACTTTGGACTTCTGTACATTACTTTTGTGTCAGGAAGACATACAGCCCGAAGCAACTGGAAAATCAGTCAAGATATTTGAGAACACAGGTTCTGCAGGAGTGAAATGAAATTAATTTGTATTCCCAGATTAGGGGCAGGAAAATCAAGCGTAACTTGCCTTTCTCATTCTCTTTTCTCACTCTCCAGCATTAAACTTACTGTGTTAGTTGTCTGGAGTAAGACAGCCGTGCTTTTTGCTGACAGCCTCAAACTGAAATTAAAAGCCTACGAGAGGATTAAAGTGTTCATAGCCAGGACCAGCACATGCACTGTGTGCTCAGAGACAGATCAGCACCAAAGATTCTCCATCTGCCTGTACAAAACCAAAAGCAACCTTCACAAAATCACCTCAGTCTTCAGCTTTTGTGTCTCTTCAGTGTGGGCATTTTACTGCGCTAGATGTTGGAAAAGGATGTAATTCATTTAAAAGCCTTTACATATTGTCTCACCAGTGCAGGTGAATTAAACAGTTACCATCCTCAGCTGTTTTCTCTACTTCTCTTCAACGAGCTGCCATTAACACTGCATGGATGGGCAAACCACATATGAAGCATATCCTGAAACCATCACAGTTAACAGCCTCAGGCTGCTTTCAGGCAAACAAAAATTGATTCTGGACTGTAAAACAAGCAGCAGGAGATGCTTAACAAAAAAAGCTCAGTAGTTTATACAGTGTGACTGCTCAGGAGAGTTGCTTAATCAAACATCTCAAAAAACCATCCCAGACCAACCACAAAATGGATCTAAAAAGCTGACACTGGGAAATCATGCTAGTGCTAACCAATCCTTTTTCAGCAACATTGTTGCATATTTACTTTTGCAGGTAATGCAAGTATTTCTGCTAATTTTCTGCTTTTGCATATGCAGGAAAAAAAGAAGATGACAGGTCTGTAAGAGCCTGCTGAGAGGGTGAAGCTCCTCCAGGGAGTGTTTATTCCTTTCTAAGACAGCTGAGACACAGAATTGCTTTCCAAACTGTGACCATTCCTTGATCACAAAGCAAGACTAGTGATGTTCTCAGACAAGGCACCTAACTTTTTTAAACATTTGGTTGGTTGTGTCCTACACTGAACACTTCTGTTCTGATTCAGGTTTCTCCTCACCATGTATCTCATCTTAGACAGAAAAAAAAAAAAAGATAAAGGCATTTCAGCCTCTTTATCCTAGATTGCTACCTGTCTACTGAATATGAAATTAGAAAGATTTTCCCAATGCACAGCCTAGATTTTTCCTCCTTTAATGCTATCATATACTCTTAATTACACTCCCACTTTCTTCTGTGCTAAATAGATCCACTGTTACTATTTATGGAACTTAGAAGAGATATTTCCAAGTCTATGAACAGCAAAAAGAGCTTGCTCTTGCATTTGATAAATGTGTAGATACCATACCAGAACAAAAGGAAATAACATGGTTCTGAGGACATACTTGGCTTTGCCTTGTAGATCAAGCACATGATTCATCTAAATCTCAAGTATTCTCTGCAGGATTGGCAGGATACCATACACAGCTGAGGCTAAGGTAAAACTAAAATTTCACAGATAGTCTATTCAGCCTGGAAGTTCTTCCTGCTGTGCACGAGTTAATTATTTTCTATGTAAATCCAAATTTGTGGATTGTTATTAGTAACAGCACAACATGTGAGCTGAAAATGATGTCAACATGCATTTTCTCAGGAAAATTTGTAACCAAATTCTAGCTTTAGTATTTAAAAAAATCACTAGCAAAATTATCTCTAAACCAAAATATTGGTGTAGTAAGATGATTTATGTTTGGTGAGGACCCTCACACTTTGTTTGGAGAGATTTTTTGTTAAAATTATTTTTCTCACCACATAACCTTTTTTTTTAAAGAGAGGAATGAGAGGAAGCTGCCATTCGGCCTAAATTTGATAATTTAAAAATTATCTATTAATTCTAGGCAGACAAGGTTATTTTCTTCTCACCTACAAATACTTCACTATGTGCCAGTATCCTAAGGCCATACAACATCTGAGAAACCAAAAATCCTTCTAAGAAAGTTCAATTTGAAATAAATCTCAAAAAGAGAAAGAACTTTTTTTGCTGCTTCTCTTCCATGATGTTATTTTCTTTTAACACTAAAACTCCATGGAGCCATTTCCATTTTGAAAAGATATGAAGCAAAGTTTATCTGTCATAGAGTCAAAAAACAATTTTCTCATGAACTTTACTATGGTAAAGAATATAAATTAGAACTAAAGGTCAATGAAGAAGACCAAGTAATGTTTGATATTTTATGAAAAAAACCCCAAAGTCTCAGAGTGGTTTGTGGAAATGATAGATGTGTAAAGAAAAATGACATGATGTCTCTGAAAGAAAAATGATACTGATTTCTAAAGGAAAAATAAAACTTTGTCAAGTAAACTAATGATGGGAGCAAGTTACACTCATGCATTCCCTATTACCACTTGGTTCTGAATTAAGCACACTGTTAATTGATGTAAAATCCTGTAATGTTTTATAATGTAAAGAATCAGCCTCTTGGCTGATTAATACTCTGATTTTCTAAGTTGTATGGTCTTTACAATAGAGGCATTTGAAGTCTCTATATTTTTACAGTAATTTGTACAATAGAGGCCTGACTGATTAAGGTGTCTGGGTATTTTAAATAAGCTGATAAATGGTTGAGGTGTTTTAAAAAGCACACACTGAGACTGGTCTTTTCTCTTTCTTTTTTTGGCAGATAGTGCATCTGACTTTTTTTGTGAAGGGAAGGAGAAACCAAAAAATGTTTTCAGACATTTAACATCATATTTTGCAATATTAACTCAAATGTCACCTCAGACATTCAAAATATTGGCAGTTTTTTCATTAAAATTCATGAGCCTTCTTAAAAGTTGCATGGATTTTTTCATATGTTTTGAGAAATGAAAGTGAAAAATCCATACTAAGTATACAGAAATACATCATATGATTAAATATGGAAAAAGAGGGGGAAAATAAGAGGCATGTTAAAAAATGAAATGAGAAAGAGATTTAATTGAACCATAAATGTACATTATTATTGTACTCAGCCCTAAAATAAGGAAGAGAACATTCTACCAGAAAAAAAATCATATACTGTAACAAATTAAGTTTTAAGTTACACTGGGGAAAAAAAAGCCTCAAACATGCGTCATTTGTAAGGGTTTCTTCTCCCTTAATTACAGATATTTGATGTGACATTAAATGATTAAGAGGACCAGACTGTCAGTTTTCATTAGCAGACACTTAAACAAGATGACAACAAGTAGCTTTGAAGAAATTGTTAGAAGAGGGGCATCTTTACAAGAAGGTCCTTGCTGTTGCAACATGGAAATTCTCTGAATTCCTCTCCAGGTCAGTGCTGAAGATTAACACTTCAGTGAAATGAGAAAAATACCAGGAAAAGGGCAAAGGGGGCCAAATGAGCACGGAGCAGGTACTGACTGTCAATCTGCAATGACTTGAGAGGGAAAACCATGGATCCACATTTCTTATGTGTCTTTTCTTCAGGGAATGCACATGATCATTTCCAGAAGTATCTATGTTCATGTCTTGATTTTGAAACTTAATCTGTGAAAGAGATTGGTATCTAAGGAAACTGGAGATGGATATTATGAAAAACTAGGACCTAAATTTTTTCCTCTATTTCAGTGGTCTGTATCCATGAGACACTAACAGCCAAGGGACTGTATAAGAATCAAAGAGTCAATAGCTGGTGAAACACCTCAGAAATGTGAAGTGCCATTTAAAAGCTGAAACACTGGCTGGGCTGGGCCCATACAGCCTCGCTGAACTGCCTTTCCAACACTGGCTGACACTGGTTTAACAGCACCTGCATTCAGACAGGGCTTTCAGAGACGGAAAACAACCTCACTACATCATTCCTCTTTCCACTGAATCACGAAGTCTCCACACCCTGCCACTGGACATTGCATTTATTGGTCTTATAGTTTGTTCTTGAAGCCTGTTAATGACAGTTTCTTTGGTGTTTCTCTGATTCACCTACTGAAACAGAGCAATCACCCCCAAAACCAAATCAAACATATTTGTCTGCATTAAGATTTTGTAACTATGTGTCAGTTCTACAATTTACAGTGTAATCACTCCTATGGATTTTGCTCGCTGTCCTCAAAGTAGTGATTCAAGAAAAGGTTTTGCCTTAAATGCCTTTATATCTTATTAATTAATTCTGCCAAGGGTAATCTTAAACTTCATCTTTCTCAACTGACATGTTAAACAAGTATTCTCCTTCATGCACTAAATGGCATACCAAATAATTGGTCTAGTTAAAATGTAACATTTTTTCAACAAGTTGCAGCATTTTTGTTCACCTGCAGTGCTTGCTCTGGCTGCCTCAGTTTTCAGAATTAAAATTATCCTTCTGTCAGCTTTGATCACTGCGGATGTTTTTCAGGTTTCTCTCTTCCCTGGAATACAAACTTAGATGAATTGCATTTAGTCATAATAATGCCTTGGCAATTTCTCCACCGGTCGAAATAGACAATTTAGGCAGCATGTAATATTTAAATCCTTTATGCTCCCTTCACTTTTTCCAAAGGATGTCTAAAGCCTGTCCCTTGTATATTAGAGCAGTCATTTCAAACAGTATTTCCTCATGACAAGGCTCTATGGTAGCAGTCTCTGTATGATGGAGAGATGCAGCTTTAAATAAAAATAAAAGGAATTATTTGCTGTAAGCTTTTGTCTGAGTGACTAGGGTGTTTAGACATTCAAGAGGAAATAAAACAGCACAGTCCTAGCATTGTTACCCAAATAGCCTAGATTAATTGCCTTAAAATTAATTAGCTATATGTCACAGTTATGTAACCTGAATTACATGTTCCAGACTCTCCCAGTCTTGAAAACAAGAGGTAAAAAGGCAAACACCCCCCCCCCCCCCCAACCAGGAGCAATTCCCTGATATTCATCTTGCAGTTTCTGAGTTGTCATCCCTTTCACAGTCCAAGCAACACATCTTACCACTGGCTATATACCTCATTTAAGTTCTGCAATACATTCTTGCCTGTGCTGATACTTCCATGGACAGCATCAGTCCTCACCAGTACAAATGAGATTAACTTTGAAACATCAGTGCCTCAAAAGAAACTTTTACAGACTGGGAGATTTGCCTACCAGGATTTTTCACCCAGGAAATCTTTTGAAATACAAGAAAAAACCCTCATCTAACGTTTTGATGTTTGATGTCATTTTGACAAAAAAGTGCCCAAACCTAAACACAAGGAATACCGGTTTCATTGTCGCCACAAATGGAAGAGCCCATGCCCTGACAGAGTTCTGTGAAGTGTGGATTCTGCACGCGTTCTGTTCCTTTGGCTCTGGCTGGGATGTATTTGCAATGCTGTGTGTAAGCAGCACTGAGCACAGACTATCAGAGCAGGCAAGAAGAGCGGCAGGAGAAAGCGAGAAACAGCACGGCTTCTAATTTGTGTAGTAGCTCCATCTACCCGAGTGGAGTTTCCT
Organism: Falcunculus frontatus; assembly: GCA_013398115.1. NCBI lineage: Eukaryota > Metazoa > Chordata > Aves > Passeriformes > Falcunculus > Falcunculus frontatus. The sequence goes on from VZRV01002793.1 coordinate 671,888, forward strand.
TTTAAAGACCGACCCCCTGCTTAGAAAATGTTCTGTGCAGTTTTGGAAAACAATACTCAGTGCCTGTGATGAATACTTGTAAGCCAGGAACTTGTCAGAGTCTACGGAAAGAGCTACTGCAGCTTAATGTTATTGTGCACATCATTATCACCCACGCAAACCTTTTGATGGATGGATGAATAATTCCCATGTGTGGGAAAGTAACACCAAGTGATGGATTTCACCAGCATAAATATCACCAGTAATTACTTGAAACTAGTAAGGGAAGAAGAAAAAAAGGAAAAGAAAAAGTAAAAAGAAAAAAAAGACAGTGCAGTGAACACTTCGATTTAGAAATATATTAATTTTTACATAAGTAGTTCTAATTGAGAGTTTTATGTATCAGGACATAAGAGAGCTTTCAGAATGGGATGAAGTTTGTTTTACCTTTATGTGAGAGAAAAAGGGATGCATAACTGATGAAACAACTTTCAAAGAGGGACAGGAAGAATATTTTCAGTATAGTTGTCCATCTGTTTTGCTAATACAGATTATAAATACTCTTGTGTAATATGATCTTCATACAGACAGTTCCTCACAAATGAGACAATTAAGTTCTTCATACTCAGTATTTGGCTAGTAAACATTTAACATTATTATGGATAAATCAGTTTTGCTCATAACCAACAGAGTAAATGACAACTATAATACAGCACTGCCCAGTACCTGACAACCACATGCAGAAAGCACAGAGAGCTCTAATTACAGAAGAAGAGCCACTGATGTTCCTGCTAAAAAAACAAATTATGCCGGTTTTTCTTTTAAAATAGAGTATTTTCAAAAGGACACACACTGCTGCTCTTCTATACTAACTCAAGTCATTCAAAATCTTCTTGGTATGTATCACACTTTGTAAGAAATACCAAATTAACCCATACACTGTTTCCTAAGTTTTGCCAGTACATTCCAGGTTTCTCTGCATCTTGTAGTATAAAATATGCCTGTAAATAGCTTATTTTTCTACCAAGAATTGCTCTACTTGCAGATATCAAAAAATGACAAAAAGGCCAGACGGAAAATGGAAACAAAAACCTGAAATTGTTGATGAAGAATCTCTGTGTCACTGAAACAGAAATGTGATTTGTAAAGACAGAAAGAGAAAAGAGTTGGTAAATCTTGAACAATATTGGGGAAAGTCTCCTACAGTGGATATTAAGCAGGCTGTTCAATGAAGGGCTAAATGATAAAACCAAATTGGCTTGAGGAAGAATTTAAAAGCCGTTATTTGAAAGATAAAATGGCCTTTAGAGATACAAAGTTCTGTATCTGTATACACACATATAAGTGATAGAAAGAAGGAAACAAAACCATTTCTAGCTACTTGACGTAAAATTAAAGAAACAGATGTGCCTAAAGTTCAGCAGCTTCATGGTTTTTAAAGGTCTTATTTTGATATGAAATCAGAGTATGGACCAACAAATCAAATCTTAGGAACTTCAGGGAGCTTAACTTATGGATGCCATATGGCAAGTACTCTTAAATAATTGTTGGAAGTTCATGAATAAATAAATAAGAGCATCGTGTCACTTAGGTCGTACAAATATTCTATTCTATTCTATTCTATTCTATTCTATTCTATTCTATTCTATTCTATTCTATTCTATTCTATTCTATTCCATTCCATTCCATTCCATTCCATTCCATTCTATTAAGATTAAACATTCCCCATTGACTTCATGCTCCCTCCCATACAATCTATGTAGCATCTGTGTCCTTTTCAAAAAAATCCCGCAACAATAAAACACATCAAGAACACTTCTGGGACAGTGCTAAGGCTATTTTCAAGTCAACTACAATGCATATGGAAGACAGTACATAACTATAAATATGATTCCTTGGCCTTATACTGAGTACACATATTAGCCCGAAGATTAAATTACATTAGGTATCAAATTATCTTCAAGATAACTTTAAGATATGCACTGGAAGGTATGAACTCCCTTTAGAAGAACATAGGGCCATATGGGATGATCTGTACATACAGCTCCTTGTTGCACAGATGGCTGTGAGACCCTGTCTTCCAGGAAAAGGTATTTGAAGGTACCATTCCCACAGGCATTAGGTACTGAAATTATCTACTTTTTAGCTGAAGACTGTAAATTTTATTTTGTTCCCTCAGTTTACGTGGCACTTCCAAATTGTTTACAGCAATTTTGTGAATACCGAAACTCCAGCCCTGCTTTGTTTCTTTTTCCATAGACACATCTCTTGCATTTATTTGCTGTCCTTAAAACTGTGAAGGCCCTTGAGCTCAAGACAGATGGAAAGGCCTATTTAGTTACCAAATGTTCTTCTGAGAAGACAAATTCAGTTAGTGAAGGGGAATTACATATGGCTAGACTTGGACTGTAACAGGTTACTGAATCGATTGAAAACATTATTTCAAATCATACCATATGTATGCTTATATTTTCCATACAAATCCATTATTTGTATCTTTGGGGACAAGGAGAAAGAAAGCAATCTTTAATTATATTATATATTACAATTATTACAGCTTCAATAATCTGAAAGTGGATATATTCAAGAACGAGAAATCAAATTCTCAGTTTTCCATTTTGGATTAGCAGAATTCTGTTTTCTGCTATAATCGTGTTTTTTGAGACTTCATTTCTAATCCAAAATGCAGTCAGGGACAGAAAATATATATCAACACACAAATGTGCTCTCTTTGTATTATATACTTACACAGCATGTGGCAAGCAGTAGAAGCAATACCTATAGAATGTGGCAAACAACAGACACATGACTTAAGATTCTGATTGCAAATAAGTCCCATCATTTGTTTTGAGATTTGTATTCTGGTGATTGCTGTGTTCTGTTAATTTCCTTTTTGACCATCAGATGTCTGTCTTTCCTTCTTATTAAAGGTTCACTGCATTTGTATTCTCTCCTTTCACTCTTAGGTGCAGAAAGAAGCATTTTGTTTCCACCTACCTCTCTGTTTTTAGTCAGCTCCCCAAAGATATATACACTACTTATGCATTTTTAATAATCTTATTCCCACTGCCCTAGAATAAAACATGTATGTGCAATATCTCATAGATCACAGATTCCTTCTTGTGTGGATTGGTTTTGAACTAAAAGGCAGGTGTGGGTAAAGCTAATCTTTCTGTTCTCCCTGTAGAGCTGGTCAAATAAGCTGAAAAACCAGCTACCTCTATGAAACACCTCCACAGTAGAGTTTCAATTGCTATTCATGGACACCTGAGATTTCCTGTGCCATTCCTCAGATCCAGCTCCAGTATTTCAAATGTCAGGCCCTGTCCTGCATAGCTTGAAAATTTTTATTATTTTAAGTCTGATTGAGGTGATGGAACTGCAGTCACTATATGTATCAGCTGACTCTTAGCCACCTTAAAGACGAAGTTACCTTTGTGTCATTAGAAAGAAAATGTGCTAGTACTAAACTAAAAAGAAGAGAGAAAAAGTTGGTATCTGTATACAGGTTCTTCCTTAAGGTAATTAAATTGGGTTAAAACCAATACAAGTTAGGGCAAAAATTTTTCCTTTGGAGGCAAGATCTAAATCAGGTTCAGCATTACAGTATATAATAAAGATAGAAACATCAAACTAGCAGACTACCACAGATGGTTTCACCTTCATTTTCCACATTCAGCTCCCAAGCAAAGAGTTACAGGAGAAAAATGAAACAAAATATAAGATTATGCATACTTTTGATAACAGTACAGAACTGAAATCTCTGTACCCCCACTGACCTTCCTGGAATGGAAATGCCCTGAAGGACAGAGAGGGAGATATTCTGGTATTATCTGGATCTGCTAGTCCATTCCAGAGAAAAGAGACTGACTGCCTTTCACCCTGGGCTGAGGTGCCCGGTTCCTATGTGACCCTTCCTATGTTCCTACATTTACCCTCTGCAAAGCTTCTCTCTCAATTTATTGACCTTTTACAAATGGAATAATGACATTCATCCGCCCATTTAACAGTCTCTAAAGAAAATTAGTTACTGCTTTTATTATTCTACAATATTGAGATTTCTGATTCTCTTTCAGTGTCTTTTTTCCCTTTTTTAATTTAGTTTTTAAAAAGCAAATCTGACAGTTAAATTTTACACCATGTATTGATTGAATTGGAAAAGTGTTAAAAAATTAATGAAAAGAATGGAATTACTTCAAAAAGCAGGAAAATGAGAAAAGCAGGCTAAAGAAACAATTTAAGTTGTGACTCCAGTGGGGTTGTTAACGATTCAAATTAGCTCGGCAAAGGAATTTGAGACAGACAATCAATGCTTTGATGTTTTTTAATCACAGTAAACAGAATTCGTATCTCAAGTTGTACGGTTGAAAAGAAGCTTGGAGAAATTAGACCACTGGGTCCATCAAAAGCCCTGGACCGAAGATCATTTTAAAATCACTTTTAAAATATAACTTAAACTACATTAATGGATAGAAGTAATTTATGCTCTGTACTTTACAAATGGAAAAGCTACACTGGCCTAAGCTGCTGATGATATCTCATCTGAAAATGACAATATATTCTGCTTTAACACTTTTTCCCTTGCTTCAGAGGTTGACAGGCTGATAAGTTGAGTGTCAGTGGCAATTCAGCACAAGAAAATTTCTCTGCAAACAAGTCAAATTAGTTTCCTTATCTCTTCACTCCTGAATAGAGATTTACAACAATTGGGTGGCCTTCCAACACATTTCAGTGGTTCTAATAATGAAGTCCTCAGAACAGACTACTGTAGACTTTGAAAAATACTTCAATAAAAGTACTTCAGGGAGCTAATCTACATGCACTCTCTCTCATTCTTTCAGAGGTTAGGGGTTTTTTTAAAGTAATTTGAACCTAAGCATTAGTCTCTCTTGGTCCTTCACCCTCCCAAAAATCCTATTCCATTGACTTCAGTGACACTCTCACCCTAGCTTCTCTTGAGCTTCTGGCTGAAAGCCAGACGAAATTTTCCCAGTGAGAGTGTAGAATAAGGCACTGGGCATAGTGGCTTTCCCAGTGCCCTTCTCCGGTTTATTACTCTGAGGTCAGAAGGACAATCAAGTTCTAGTTTTCACTCTAAAGAAAAAAATACTCAGCCACTCAGCTTAACTAAGCACCAAGACTCACCTATACCATGCAGTGCTCCACGTGCCTTGGCACATGCAGCAGCTTAGGGAGGGCTTTTCCAATGTTGCCAATACTATTAAGTCAGTTAACTCAGTGGCTCAGATCCAAATACAGGTCTTTCAAGCCTACATTCACTGAACACATGCAGACATAACATTTAAGTTGCTGCTAACTTGAGGCAAAAGAGAACCAATATTGGAGCTCTGTCAAAAGTGAGAGCTCTTCAGATGGGAAAAAACATAAATCATGGCTTCACTCCAGAACACACTATTTGTCTCCTATAACAGCATCAATATACATAATCTTATAATTTACTTAATATTTTATTCTAAGAAGAAAGTAATATAAGATACTTTCTGAGTTAAGGACAACCTTTGGAGATGGCAAATGTTTAAATGGGAATTTTGTGTAATGGTACCCCACAGGAAAATTAAAATAAGTACAATGTAGTTACTTCACTAAAACTTTTCTTTCCATTTTGGGGAAGACTTGTTCTTCCCATTAATGCTCTCTGAGTGACTTCATGGTAAGAAGTGAAGCTCTTACTCTTTTGTTCCTTATATTCCATTTCCCAGTGCATAGGAAAGAAGATGGACTAATGAAGGCACAAAGGAAATACAAAGACCAGATTAAAAACACAAAGCTCAGACAAGGGATGGCAGGTAAAGAGAGGCCAAATGAACGGGGCGTTAGGAAAACATACGGACTATTGCAAGGGGTTTACAGCAATGTACAAATCGAAAGAAAGCTCCTACAGTCTGTACTTGGACTCTTTTTGTTGCACGCACACATTTCTTGGTGATGGTACCATCCCTGAATGTTGTTAATCCTCTAAGTCCATATTTGTGTGAGGTTTTTTTTGTTGAATTACCATACTAAGGGTTGCTCAGTGATTATTTGATGGCAGTTGCTTTTAATGCGCCTTATGCACTGTACAATGATCCTAAGATTTACACCATATTTAATTCATTAATTTCAGTCTCACAAAAGCATGGCAGGAATCATCCAGTGAACGTATTATTTTGCCTTTTTCATATATGGAATATTTATAGGTGTATCAAGACGTTTACTATTTCAACATATTAGTAAGTTTATTATAATCAGATTCCAGACTCCCAAGTAAAACCGAAAGGCATTTTAGTTATCACTGAAAAGACAAGAAAAAAATGCTGTAGGTTTTAATAGAATTATGCACATGCATGTACTCAGCTACACACTGCTTGCAAGCACCACTAGCAATATATTAAAAATTCCCATATTAACATTTCATCTCCTTTTATTGACAAAAATGGAAAGTGATGCGACTTCTATTCAGAAACTGAAAAAGATAACATAGAGGTAGTTTAGGGTTTATCGACATAAGTAACTCATAGGTGTAAAACTGGAATAGTAATTTGTAAATACAGGCTCCATGTTAGCAATATGACTATTCTTAGTGAATAAACACTAGCAGTTTTTTCAAAGTTACCTTCCTTGTTTGAAAATCTTGTTTATTGGCTAATCAATTTAGATGATTTAGAGATAGAATTTACTAAAAGGTGTTTCAATCTGCTTGATCCTTGTCTAAAGTCTGTTGAAATGAAGATGGGTCCTTCTGGTAACTCCAGTTTATTTGGAAAGCTGCAAAAGCTCAATGACTGATTATTTCTTTATTCATAATTAAAAATAAATAGTAAGATATCAAATTATCCTATCATACACTGTTTTGAGGGGGATTTTTGAACAATGAATTTATCAGCAGCTGCCTAGCCTGCAGTTGCTGAGGGTCAGATAAAAAGGCCTAAACAAGTTTTCACTGGAGACACTTAAAAAAAGAAGTGTTAGCACTCTATTCAGGGATCTGACATGCAAGACAAAGTTGGCTTCAACTTTTTTTTCTGACAATCTGCGCAGCAAGTTCAGAATGCATCTCATGTCCTCTGATGTAACTCTCATGGCACAAAACTGCTTTCCAAGTGTTCTGAGTTACCCAAGGGTACATATTTTTGACTGCCTTTCTTCAAGTTGTTCTCAGTTTTTCAAGCTGAACATCTAATATTCTATCTAGAATGAGAAATGCACTTAAGTCTGTTGGTTTCTCCTCAAGGTGATTTCTAATATTTCTGTTTAATAAAATTTACATACACTTTGTTTTTCTTCCTTGACACTCAGATGTCAATGAAACTGACTCTAACCCTATATCTAGGTTGTAAGATATCTCCTACATACTGATTGTTGCAACTTATCAGTTTGGTTTCAGTTTCTGGATAGAGCAGTTTTTTATTCAATATACTGTAGGTAATAACAGTAGATAACATAAGTCTTATTCTAAAACAGGAATATTGCACTGAAGGTTCCATTTAGATTCTCTTCTCTACCAGCCTCTATGAGTTACTGGAAGTGCAGGTCACTGTCGAGTCTGTCTTCGCTATTTGTATTTAAACAAGAGCATTTCTTAGCACTGAAAATTGATCCCAAATGTGTGTATGTTGTTATCCCTGAGCATAATTTGGAATACATTTATCCTAGTATAGACTATCCTTAGGGATTCACTTCCACTACTTTATACACTGGAGTTGTAATTACATCCTGCTAGTGTCACAGCATACAAGCCCTCCAAGCAGGAGCCTGTAATTGCAACGTTGTGAAACTTCTGCTATTCAGTAGCACAAACTACCATTGAACAGTTTGGTGCAGGTCAGTAGATAAAATCAGTGGTACAGCCAAAGTAAGGAGAAACAAAGGTGTGCTTACATCACCTTTACACTTTACCCTCTGTATTGCAGACATCCAGTTGCCCTACATTATTACATGCTGATGGCTGAACTAAGCCCATGCAGAAATTATGAGCCAGAGTTACAATGAGGAAGCAATTACAGCAATTAATTTTGTGACAAATGTATGTCACACACAGTTTTGTCAATGTTAAGCTTCCTTTGGTCAACATCTTCAAAACAGAGTTCAAGGTACTCCCTAGCCTAGCAACAGCAAGACCATACTTCATTTTAGCAATAGCATTTTGTCAGCAGAGGGGAAGTTCCTGCCACTAGAAAAACACTCAGTGAAGGCACAACACAGAACGGTAAAAAAAAAAAAGTCACCAGTGAAAGACAGAGCAGCTTTGGGTGGACAACACAAAAAATCAGACCAAAACCATGCTGCTTTAGCCAAGCTTGGACTTGCTTAAGCTCTAGACAACAGCTCCAGGATAGGGATACAGATCAGGCATTGATCAAAAGTTGTCTGCAGCTGACCTGAACTTCATTTGAAGAATATTTCAGCTGGAAAAGAAACTGGCTGCATACAGGAGACTTTCATGGTGGCCAAAGCCCTGACCTCCTAGCCAAATTCACCATTTGTATCTTTCAATCTTGAAGGAATTACAAGTGCAAGTTGAGCTTAAAAAGGGTATTACATTCAGATGATACTTTAATAACATGCCCTAGTGGATGTTTTAATTAAAAGTGGCAGTATGTTTAGAACTGTCTTCTTAATGTTCCTATCCAGAGAACATGTAGATTCAATGAAATTTCAGAAAAGTCAGAAAAGGAAACATTGGACTAATTTTAGATGGCTGACAGTGTTTTCTATCCCAGTGCAAACATCTTAAAAATCTTTCCAGTGTGCTTTCTTTCTTGTGAGTCATACACATAATTTTCATGGCTTGAAGTCACATATAATTTTCCCATTTTTAATACAATCTCCATTCTGCTATGTTAGGCAATGCATATTTTCAGCTAGGAGGATACAGTCCAAATTTTTGCAGAAGAATTAAGAAACTGTGGTTGGTTTGACTTTGGCTAACTCAAGCATCCACCCAGCCATTCTCTCTCTCTCCTCCCGTCAACAGGAAAAGGGAAGAAAATAAGATGAAGAAGCTTGAGATAAGGGCAAGGAGATTACTCACCAATTACCACCACAGGCAAAACATACTCAACTTAGGAAATAAGTTTGTTATAGCCTGTTACAAATAGAGTAGGATGGCAAGTAACAAAGACAAAAATACAAATACTTGTCCCTTACTCTTCTTGTCAGGATCAACTTCTTCATTCCTGACACTTCTACCTGCCTGCCAATTGCACAGGGGAATGGGGAATGGGGTTTGGGTTAGATCATAATGCTCCATCTCTGCTGCTCCTTTCTCCTCACACTATCCCCCTGACCCAGAGTACAGATCCTCCACTAAGGTACGATACTTCATGAAATGCTCCAGTGTGAGTCCTTTCCCCAGGCTGCAGTTCTACAACAACAGCTCCAATGTGGGTCTTTTCCATGGTGTACACTTCTTCAGGAACAGAGTGCTCTAGCGTGGGTTTCCCATGGGCTGCAACTCCTGTGAGAAAACTTGCTCCTGTGTGGGAGCCCTCTCCATGGGCTGCAGTTCCTGCAAGGAGCCTGCTGCAGCATGGGCTCTCCATGGAATGCAGCTTCCTTCAAGCCATTTTCACGTGCTTGAGTGTGGGGAGCACAGGCTGCAGGTGGAAAATTGCTCCACTGTGGTCCCTCATGGGCTGCAGGGGCACAGCTGCCTCGCCATGGTCTTCACCATGGGCTGCAGGGGAGCCTCTGCTCTGGTGCCTGGAGCATCTCCTCTCCCTCCTTCTTCACTGACCCTGGTGTCTCTCTTTCACATTTTTCTCACTCCTCTCTCACACCTACTCTGCAGCGTTTTTTGCTTTTTCTTAAACATGTTATCACAGAGGCGCAGTCAATGTCCCTGAGGGGCTCAGCTGTGCCCTGTGATGGGTTGGCTGGAGCCAGCTGGAACCATCTCTGTCCATAACAGGACAGCTCCAGTGCCACCTCATAGAGGCAGCCCCAACATCATTCCAGGGCAGTGCCTGGGCATGGACACATGGACAACCAAAACAGAAACAAAAAGAGTATCTTTTCTCTTACTAAAACAATAATTTGAGAGTTCAGCTCAAGAATATTCATGATGACTCAACCGGCTACTTTAGTTGTCTCATTAAAAAAGTCATTTCACTTGGACAGAAACAAATTGATATAGTCAGTAAGTAATTCAGAAAAATGCAATAAAATAAAGAAATTGAGGGAACCCAGACGGGCTAAAGGTGCACAGTTCACAATATCTATGTACACCACTCTGTGATAAATGGTGCGACAAATGGTTACGATGTCATCCCATTATATGGTACCACAGACTCAGAGTTTCACTTGAATGTCAGAGAAAAAAATGGATCAAGAATTAGGACATGTAGGTAGACAGCATCAAAAAGTACTGAAAAACCTCTTCATCGTACACCTGAGTATGAAATCAGCTTCATTACACCTTGTCTTTCAAAGCAAGTTGAAAGCTGCAACTAATACTGTCCTTTCTATCAAAAGGTCATTTCCATTATTCTCTCTAGTGAGGTCGGTGCTGAATGACTAAAATCAGCAGGTATTGAAATATCTGAAAGGAATAGAATATTAAAACAGTGAATTAGCTGCTGGCAGAAGCTGTACATAGTGTAACTGGAACATAATCACAGAAGGTAAAATCAATTTCTAGTAAGAATAAAAGAATTTAGAGAAAGACTGGTGTGTCTTAGGCAAGTAAGGCTCTAAGGCTCCTAATCTTAGACATCTTCTTCCATAGAGAATTGTTTTCGCAACATGGAACCTAGTTTTGTTTTCCTATTCTTTATCAAAGTAACATGCATCTGTCACACTCTGTGGAGCAGGTTTACATTTGTTTATTTTGCTTACGTACTACTAAAATATTATTTTCTTCCTTAATTTCTTGCACTTTCACATCAAAGGCTGTGGTACCTATGGATTAACCTAGTCTGACTATAGATCATGTTGCTATTGGAAGAAAAATGAATACAGAGGCAAAAAGCAGCTTTCAGACAATAGTCTGACTTCCTTGTCATTCCCCTCTAGCTTGGATCTTAACTGAAACCTCAGGGTATGATGCATGAAATTTAAAATAATTCTCTATGTTCTTTCTATGCTGAGCACTACCTTAATCACAGAACCACAATGTAGTTTAGTTCAGAAGACCATACAGTCCAATCCTCACCCTGCCGTGGGCAGGGGCACCTTCTATGAGATGGGGTTGTTCCAAGCCCCTTTCAACCCGTCCTTGAATACTTCCAGGGATGGGGCATCCACAGTTTCTCCAGGCAACCTGTTCCAGTGCCTCATTAGCTTCACAGTGAAGAATTTCTTGCTAATAGCTAATCTAAATCTGTGCTCTTTTAGTTTAAAGCCATTATACCTTGCCCTATTCCTACATGCATGTAAAAAGTCCCTCTCCAGCTCTCTTGCAGCCCTTTGGGTACTGAAAGGTAGCTGTAAGGTCTTCCTGGAGGCTTCTCTTTTCCAGCTTAAACAACCCCAACTCTCTCAGTCTTTTCTCATAGCAGACGTGTTCCAGCCCTCTGATCATTTTTGTGGGCCTCCTCTCGACTCACTCCAACTGGTTCATATCCTTCTTGTGCTGGGGCCTTCAGAGATGTAACTTGGTTCTAATTTGGAAAAAAAAAAAAAGAGCAAAATCACCTGAACCAAAAACTCTCTGAGAGAAACAAAAAGGAGTCATGGTAGATTTTAAAAGTACACTTTTATGAGACCAGCTGCCAGAGTGGAAGGAAAGCTCTCCCATGCACAGGTCTTTTTCAGCTCTAAATTGTTAAATGCCTTTGAGCACCACCCAAGTCAAAACATACTTCCACTTTTCTCAAAAGAAAAAAAGTAAGCAAACGCCTCAGATTACTCTTGCGTAGTACTACTACAAAAGTGCACGTGGTCACCAGAAGGACAAAAATCTCTAAGTATGTGAGGTCCAACTAGTTATGATTTCCAACTGTGCAGTTTTCAAACACCTTCATCAACACTGATTTATATAAATATGATAATCGCTTCAGCAGCTCCAAAGAAACAAACAATCCTCAAAAAATGCTCATCATACTTTTATCTAAATGGATCTGTGTTCTACAAAATCTGATTTAGGGTAGGATGGGTGAAGGAGTCTGCACAGCTAATTCTGGCTGCACTGGACTTCGCATTCCAGAAACTCTTTGTCACTAATGGTAACAACGAAAATAACATATAGCAGGACTTTGGGCTCAGCCAATATCTACAGAAGAAGAAAAAGAAAACTCACTCAAAGCTATTTATGTGGCTTTTGGCCTAAATATAATTTAGAAGAGAATGAATGGAAGGTCTAAAAAAATTGTTCAGGTATCACTGACAATACACATTTAACGAAAATACTGAACTGTAAGAAGGCAATAGTCCAGCTGCAATTCTAAATACCTATTAGAGCTGGCAGACCTGGAATCTGAAAAGCATTACTTTATGAAAAAGATGAAGGACAGCAAGGAACATGAATGGTGAAATGCTTACACGGGTTTCTTTAGAGAAGCATTTTCTTCAGACCAGAGTGACATTGCATGCTATTTTACATTTCTGAAATACTGCATTTGAAAACACCAGCAAGCCATTTCCAAATTTCATTTTGTGAAGACAAAATGAAGTGCAAAAAGTAAGAATGACACACTGTAATTTATGAACTATTGTACAGTTGTACACAATGTCATATTTTCAATTTTATTTTAATAATATTCTGTTTGGTATAATAAGAATGTGGAATCCCATTCTGTATCTCAGAAAAAGAGAAAAAGAAAAGGAAGACCAAAAAAGCCACACAATCCTTTTCCATAGTCAGTAACTATTGGAAGTAGTAAGTTTATCAAATTCCTTAGAAGTTCTGTGCAGGCAAGTCATTCCCCACCTTAAAAATGGAAGAACAATCCTTGAAAAGCCACAACAGTCATCAGGCTGCATGAGAAAAAGCCATTAGTATGATGGAGAGGCCTAGATCATTAACCCCTATAGATAATGACATCTGAAGGGTGTATGTTTCTAGAAATCAACAGCTCTCCAACATCTTCACTGTCACTGATACGTGAATCATGTTTGCAGCTCCCCTCACAGCAGCACTTAGCGGACTCCCAAATATCCCACCTTTCCTAGCCCCACTCATGATGCCAAGAACGATATCAATATCCCATTCATTCACTACTGCCAAGCTCATCTCCTTCTGCCAAATGATGTTTTATCTCATTTCATTTGCGACTTTCAATTCTGCTGTTCTTGTCTAGGAAGATAGAGAAGGCTGCAGATATTTAATTTGAAAAAGCTAATGTCATAGCAAAATTATTCTTTTGACAAGCTTTAGCTGAAAAAAAATCAAATGTAGGATCACCCTCCTTGCTTTCAGTTGCATAGCTAGGTTTCTGGAACTAAATTTCCTCCATTCAATTAAATTCATTTTGAAATGTAAAAGTAACATTTATTGCAAAAGGGCTGAAAGCTTTCCTTGTTTATCTTGTTTTAGCATTTCTCAGTCTTTGGGATAAGAGTAATGAGATTCCTCTGACTTAAAAACGCAAATTTGCCTGCTCCAGGAAGATGAAAACTGTATCTGTGTTTGCTGTGTTAGGGGGATATTGATGGTTTATGGTAATCTGGGCAGCTCAGGAAACACTTATCATCCAAGCATACTTACACCATACCTTCTAGGATGAAATACTCTAGTGAACACTACTTTGCACCATTCTTGCATTACCCTCCATTCCAGCACTCCCACAAACCATCCCACTGCACTGTGGACCAAAGACATTTTCACAGCTTGTCACATTGCCGTCACACCACTGACTTACTTGACACTATAAAAGATGCTAATGGCTATGTCTAGGGAGTTGATGTTTGCAGCCCTTAATCATCAAAAGTCTAGATAAGTTTGTCTGTCAACTCTGTGGAAAGTTGGGGGAGGCAGAACACTTTTGTCTCGGTCATAGGGTGGCAGCCAATGCCAGTGTTCCGATTGCAGACCTGCATACCTGCCTGAGAGATGCTGCAGCAGGGTCTGCTCAGCCAAAATATCTTCATCCACACCTCCCTCTGCACATCTCAACCCACGTGCAGCCCCAGACACAGCAAGCCTTGCACTGAGCTGAGAGTCACAAGGCACAAGGCCCCACGTCCTCACTCCTTTTGTTTTCTAATGCAGGAACCACAGTGACCACTAAAAGCAAAGCAGCTGGATTTGCCTCTTTAATGATGCAAATAGGAAGCCTAGACTTTTGAAGGATCTCTCTTTTTTTACAGACAAAGTCTACCAGAAGGGAAGTGTTCAGAAAAAATATTTGCTTGGACAAACAGTCTTACTTCAGCTGAAGCTGGCTGCTCAGTGACTCCTGGATGCAGAGGGAAAGGCTAACCAAATTATGTGCCTAACTGCTGGAAATTTAATGGGAAGGTTTCCTTCTCACAGCCCCCAACTGAAAACCTCCAGCAATTTAAAATTAATATGACAGTCTTCTGTGGCAGGGAAATGTATAACTTACATATTTCTGAATATAGTTTATTCAGTAAATGATACCCTTACTAGTGAAGAGACTACAATTAGGTATTTTTCATTTTTAAGGTAATTTTTTTTCCTCCGCTCCCCTGTTTCCCTCTGCTCTGCTCCCTCCTGCCCCATTAAGAATGGGGTAAAGGAAAGTAATTTCTATAATTAAACTGCTAAGTTGCCATGGTAGTTGGAAAAACCCCAGCCGTTCTCTCCCACCAGCTCTGTGAGCTGTCAGTACACAAGGCAGGCCGGGCATGCGGTGTGCTGTAAGTGCAGGCCCCCTTACAGAGAAGACAGGATCAAACACAAGGCAGGTGCAAGCCCAAACACTCTGCACTTGTACCAGGAAGCCTGACAGGAACACAGGCTCCTTTGGGAAGCCTTAGCACATTATTATTATTTCTGAGGACTAACACTCCCAGCAGTTTCTGCCTCCTGTTACATACACTGAGAGCAATGAGAGGGTTTTTTACTGCCCCATTGTGTGGTACAGAAATGGACTGTGCACTCCTTCTAGAGATGGGAATAAGACTGGTTTTAATCTATCTCTCTGTGGTCTGAATTCTGGTTGGGCTCAGTTGCTGTTTAAGGGTCTTTATCCTCTGTGAACCACATACCTGATCTGCAGTGCCTCTAGGCTGTCCCACAACACAGGTGCCTTAATGATGCTCTCATCTGACAGCAAATCTCTTCTCTTTCGCCCAGATAATGCCCCAGACATTCCCAACACCAGGTCTCACAAAGAAATATACAGAGGACAACACTGTGGCTGTCTTTCCATACCACAGGGAGAAGCTCCAACACCAATTAACTAATTGTTCATTCAGTCCTGGACAGGAATTCAACACTGATCTCTATTCAGTAAACTAGCAAACACTAATTTGCAAAAAAGAAGTTGAAATTCCCAAGTGTTATGCTGAATTTGGATTTTAGTGAAACATCTTACATAACAAACGCTTTTCAAGGCATGTGAGAATGTCTACGTTGGTGAGAAAAAAACTGTTTTAAAATCTGAAACATTATTCAGGAGTGAAGGCTAATTTAAATGACATTTCATATATTAACAAAGTCTGAGTTTATATTTTATATTAATGAAATACTATCAAATGTAATCTAAACAATTTAATGGTTGACTGAGTTAATTAGCATTTTTCAAAGACTGATAATTAATATTTTTTTAACCTCAAGGTCACAGCTCAAAGCCAAGATCTTACTAATTAAAGCAATGACAGTAATTAGGAAGACAAATATAGCATTTTCATCTGAAGATATTAATGTTTTACTTCAGCATGTATTTCCTCAAAACAGCTACAGGTAAAGTGACAATTTTTAAGACTTGTGTTACAAAGAAGTAGGCTGAGACACTGACAGAAAACAACATTTTCTTCAATCATCATAGTAGAATGCAGGAAAAAGATTTTGCACACAGGCTAGTAAACTGTCTTGACAACTTTGCAAGGCTGATAAAAATATATGTCCCTTTTTATTCTCTTCCAAAATGGAATTATCACTGCTGAGCTTGACACAAACAGTGTCATACAAATACCTAAAAGTGCTTTCAGTGAAGCTAGTAAGGGTCAAAATAATCAGAATCACTAAGACCACTTATTTAATTAAAACTTCCTTTTACTAGAAATTAATGTATTAAGTACAAAATTGCTCCTCTAGTACTCAGGAACATAAACTCACTTTTCATACAAAAATAATTGATTTATTGTTTCTAACACCATTAGTATTAATTAGCCCACACAACTCCTACCTAGGGTGTATTGAAATTTACAGTTTTGGGCAGTTTAAGCCCCAAGAGCTTCATCTACAAATATCAGACCAAAGAGCTCCTTTCTGAAATGGTTTGTTGTCTTTTCACTCATTTACTACTATTTGAACTACTTCAGCACAAGAGAGATCCACAGCTAAGGTCATGCACCCAAGATCTTTCCACAGGATCCTTCCAGTTGATCTAATCAAGACAAATGAATAGCAGGAACAAGAAAATATTAGGACCTTTCATGGAATTGGAGTGAAAACATCAACATATGGGAAGAAATTTGCTGGTGGTTAAGCATGAAGTCTGCAGTGAAAAATTCAGGTTGGTACCTTTGCAGCCCTACAAGGCATACAGTAAGAGGCAGGATTCAGGTACCTGAACAAAAGCAGCTTGTGCCAGTTTGGATACTCTAAGCATTGACATTTTTGTGGGGCTGGCAGGTACAAACGAGGAGTGAGACCTGAGCTGTGCCCTTTTGGAGCAACAGCTTCAAGCCATGCAGGATAACTTACAGCGCTTCAAATAGTAACAGATGCTCAGTTCCCTACACTTGAGTTCAACCTCTGATTCATGCCTGAGAGAAAACAGTCTCCAGTATTTTAAAGAGGAAAATTTAAGTAATCTGTACATTTTGCTTTTTCTTTGAGGTCCACTTGCAAAAAATGGTGGAAAATGATATGCTGCCAGAATCAGGTCATCATTAGAAAATTCTCCTTTCATACACAAAGCTGTGAACATAAGGCAATGTTAATGATTCAGTTTCATCTTTCCTGCATTTCTTTTACAGACTGGTGACCTGTACAATCACCATCTCAACTCCTTATTAGTATACAAAAAAATTGCAATTAATAATGTAAAATCCAGAAAATTTATAGAAAAAAAGCAAACCCTTTATAATTACATGTTTTCAGAGAAAATATGGTTCACTGTATCATGTATTATGTTTTTTTCAAGTTTACCTCTTTTCTATGAAACCAATTAAAAAAAAAGTATGAAGGAAAAACATCAAGTAAATGAGGCATAAACTGACAATATTCCTGATTACTTCTGCACATGCACCTTTTCTAAATTCCCTTAAACATATTGTACTTTATACCTCATGGGACACATAATTCTTACAATAATTTTCTTCAGTTTCTTCAGTACTTTTCAAGGCATCTAGAAAATTTTTTCTGCTACAAAGTCGAGAAACCTCCTTTATTCTCTGATTATAAGGAATCTACATAAACACAACAGCAAAAAAAAATATTATTGGTTAAAATCATAGGACTAAAAAGAAAAAAATTTCCATCTTGTAGCTATGAAACACTAAAAAGTGCAGCCAGTGCAATTTTGTATGTATATACTTGCATGGAAGTCTATCTGTCCCTGTCAGTTTCAGCACTCTGGATCAGACAAAATATTTGCAATGGAGCTGAAATCCAAATCTGTCTGTTTGACACTGCAAGATATTTGGAGTGGAAATCAAAGACTGCTCTGTTTTAGGAAGCAGAGGCTCCCTGTGATGTGTCAAGCACACAGGCCCCGCTTCTCTGGGCAGAGCCCTTAAATCATCCTTCTGTTGACAGGTGTGCTCAGGGAGAAAGAAGGGTTGTTTATCTTCATGTCTTTATATATTTTCTACAGCCTATTCACATTAAATGCAACAAAGCATCTTCGAAAACATGCTACTGACGTAATTCTGTGCTGTGGCTGAATAACATTAAACAACATTTATCTAACCTTTGAAGTGCAACCTTTTTATTCTCTGTTCTAAATACTAAAATAAGTAAAAATTGAGGCTTTCATGTTAGCTGTCCCATCCTTATCTCCCTTTTCTCCAGCAAGCACAAAGGAAGCCCAATGAAAGCTACACTAACAAGTGGACAGTAATGTATCATAGAGGACTATGCATCTATTGGAAAATTTGGGGGCATAATAGAAAGAGAATATAGAACTTCACACAGCTGTTTATACAAGAAGTTTTACCTACCTCTGCATTTTATTTTTTTCTCAAGACTATGGGCCAAATTCTGTAGCTTTTTATGCTCAGTCTATGACAGCCCAGAACACAGAGTCCTGCTTCTCAACGCAATGAATTGTTTGACTCCATATGTCCATGCCTGAACATTGAAAGTAAATTCACTTTTCCCCATTTTTTTAAGCCCTTATCTGTATTGACATAAGTACGTTGCCATGTCATATTTGAACACAGTGAAGCATTCCTCATAGAGATGTTGAATATTCCTGGCTAATATCTCTTTAATGCAGTACAAAGCAGATCTGTAACAGCCTAACACAGATTAACACAAATGACTCATTTTTATTAATATACGCAATAAAAAAAGTGCCTAAACACCTGCTGGCTTCCAGACTGAGCTATTTTTGTCAGATGTTTTAAAAGAAACTGTCAAAGTACTTTCAAACAGAAAGATCAAAGTTTCTATGATGAATTCAAAGGCATTGACTCTCCATATTCAGTTCTCTGTTGCACAGGGAGCCAAATAATAAAGGCTGTAGCACAGAGCCGATCATACCCCAGGAGCAGCAGAAGGGTGCTGTGGCTCAGCTGACATCTGCTCTTCCCATCCACACTTAGCAAGAAGAACATGAGAGCCCAGCATGGGGCAGTGGCCCAGGGTAGGCAAGGCAGGGACAGGGACGTGCTGTACAAGAGCAGTTCCTTTTTGGATGCAGCACAACTCTGCTCTGCCAAGTCAGACAGCTTCAGGGGACAGAGCCATAAAATAATCTAGGCCGGTAGGGACCTCTGAAAGTCATCTGATTCAACCCTTTGGTCAGAGCTAGGGCAGCTTCAACATTAAAGCTAACTTTAAACTAAGATCAGGTTGCTCAGGGCCATGTCCAGTCAAGTTCCGAGTATCTCCAAGGATGGAGATGCCACAGCCTCTCTCAGAGATCTGCTCCAGTGCTTGATCACCACCTTACCTGTAATTTTTTTTTCCCTGATACCAAAATGGAATTTCTTTGTCAGCAGGTAAAGTTGAAAATAGCAATATATTCACACTCTTTTCTGAGCAGTACTGAGCAAAACCAGCCCTCAGCCTCCCCACCTTGGAAACCCTAATCATCTTGATGGCCCTACTCACTGCATGGTGCCAATTTCACTCCTCTCTTGTTTTGCAGCTTCCTATCTGCAGTGGTGAAGGGCTCTTGTGAAAGGCAAAGAATTATTTTGTAACGAGCGATAGCCTCAGGTTATTTGAATTCTACCTTTCTTGTATTTTTTTGTGTGAGTATGGAAAAGTCACCTCCTTGGGTTTGGTTCTAGAAGGGACTGCTGTGCTCTGTGACTTGAATTTAAACCTACCTAATTTTAGTTATCTAATATGCAAAAGAATACTTGTTTATATTGATTACATGAGAACAGAGTGTAGTTTGGCCCTTGAAATAACCACTTCAGTTAATAGCCAAAGGTAATGTGAAAGATGGATTAGGACCTAATATAATACAGAAAGGAGATTGAGCTAAATCTGCCCAACGATGGTGTAACAAATGCCTCATTCAGGGTAACAACATCATCTTTGAATTCCATCCCTTTCCGTGTGTGCTTTTTAAAAAGAGAATGGTCAAGGCAGAGTTATTTAAGTGTAAGTCAGACCCAAAAATTAAGAGCTGGGGGAAAAAAAAATTATGAAGGCTTTAAAGAAGGTCAAGCCAGAATTCTTTTCTCTATCTTCTAATTCTCCTCCTCGTTTCCTATATAAGTATAGTAATAATCTCTTTGCTGCTCCCTGCAAATAGACAGTCAGTTTAATACGCCTCCAGAGGCAGGAGCTCTTAGCAGGGAATCAAGGTTTCGCTGGGCTGGGCCAGGAACCCAGCAAACACTCAAGGGATGCTTCTGCACTGAAGAAATTACAAAGCCCCTTGGACAGCGAACTGGAAATTCACAAATTCACCAAAACTGCATCTCATAGAGATGCCAAATATCTCTTAGATGGTAACGGTACTTCAAACACTGAGCTGTGCAGGATTCAAACTGGACCTGTAAGGGAACAGCTTTATGCATGACTAGAAATAGCTTAAGACATCTCATGTCCTTAAAGAACTTCAGCTACATCTTTCAAAATGAGATGAACGACAAGCTTATTAACTCAAATGCTAACATTTTTAGTAGCTTTCATCAGCAGATGTCCTGCTTATAAGAAATGGGCAAAAGATCCCATAACAGGCTCTGAATATACACATTCAAAAGACTGCAAAACTGTTTTCAGAAAAATAGGTTTTCTTAGCTGAAAATATAAAAATGAACATTATAACACCATCCAAATTCACTTCTTAGTGCAAATGTTTTGCAGTATAAAAATTATTTTCCGTAATATTTTCCTGTTGCAGGGTTGGCAAAGCAAACGAGTCTTGATGCCAATGCAAGAGAAATCTGGAGGCTGTTCCCAGCTCTGCTTAAAGTGACCTTGAAGAAGCTGTCCAATATTTTGTGAAAATGAACCTCTGAAAGATACTGTCAAAGTTAGAAATATGAACCATGTGTAATGTGAAGGAAATAGAAATATTAACAGCAATTAGGAGGAGAGCTGGAACTGAAATTCATGGTTTCTGGGCTTCCTATCAAATGTATCTTTGTACATAATAATAGGGATAATAGCAGGGACCGTCTCTGTCTCTTCCGCAGTTCTGGTTCAGATAAAATCACATGCTCTGGCTGTGCTGTTTATCTTAATGTTGCATATGAAATAAATGAGAGCAACTGAGAATATTAAATGGTGGAAATCTGAAGGTCCAAACCAGAATCAGTGGCACATAGATTATTTCTTCTTCTCCTGAAAGCCATATCCTTTGATTTTTCCTTTTTGCGACTATGAAATAATTTTAAGAAGGGACATTTCAAAATACATTTCTTCAATTTAAAAGCACCTCAGATTATACTTTCACTGAAGACATTTTTCTAATCTTTTTAAATAATCAAAAACAGTTAAGGAAAAATATATATTGTTTCCCACTGTAATACAAGATTCTCCCTTCTCCTAGAAGGTATACCACCAGAAAAAGGATAAATAGCAGGCTTTCATTGCCTAAGAGAACCATTATTTGTGTTGCAAATCTCAAGTATTAATGATAATAGCTGCAAATAAAATCCCACTTGACTCTCAGGAAATGTTCAGCATTCGCAACACTCGATTTTTTTTTACTTGCAAAATGAAGACCTGAGACACTGTGACATGAGCCACTACAAAGCTACTTTTACTGCTATCTTGAAAGTAAACCTGAAAATGTTGGTGTAGACTTGTCATAATCCTAGAAAAATGACAAATGAAAAACTGTTTAGACTGTTTCCAGTAGAATATGGAAACAGGACAATTGCCAACTCATCTGCAGCCCCTTCAGACATCAAAATTCTACACTTAATAACAGCATAATACTTTGTTACATGATGTGACTTGAAGTCTTATGACACTGAAAGGGCTTAAAAAATTTTATATGGAACTAAATTTATTAACAGTGAATTCTGTGTCAGTATCATGCTGATTCTCTAATCAGCAAAAAATGTATTTAAGAGCATGTCCTACAAGACTTAGCAGGGATATTTAGTTAAAAGGAACCACGAGCACTGAGAGTATTACATTGGACTTTGAGATGTCATTTTCTGAGGGTAGTTTAAAGAAAGCTAACAAACATCAAAGTGATCAATCATGTCAGCTCTGGAGTGGAATTCTCCTTGCCTCCTTCTTCTGTCAAGTTTGTGGGTATAAAGAGTATCATCAGACATGACGGCCTATTCTCTCACTTGCAGGCAGTTAAGCCAGAAGCAGCTTGAGGGACTGACAGGAGTAACTTTGATACGAAGTAAACAGAAGAAGAAAACTGGACCCCATGTATAGAAAATCCCCCAAAAGTGTAATTATTTGTTTGCTTATCCTGGCAGAGAAGCAGAGAGATTGTAATACTGGTTAAAGGTCGTCAAAGAGACTGGAGAAATGGCAAAAAATGAACTACTTTTTGTAATTACAAGAGACAGCAGCTCTGTTTCTTAGACCCTTCTCCTAATTTTAAGTCAGGAGCCCAATCTTTTCAATTTTCCTTTTCATCAATAACTATTTTCATCCTGTAATATAAAAAGTTTCATGCTGTTGTTTTATGACATATCAAGTCCCTCATTTCTGCCCACAGAAATGTACTTTATATGCACCTCTCTATCTATAAAAATATTGCATCTGCTGTCTACGTAGATATGGCCTGGAGTGAAGAAAGTTCTCCCTGAGCAGTCTGTAAACTTCAAGCTTTCTTCTTCCTTTCCAGCAGTGAATTACTCCTCTGCCCATGGCCCAATACTGTGTTTCAATGTTTTCTGCTGGACAGGTGGAGGATATATTGCTTTGTCTGGATTTCTACTATGAGCTGTTTCTGTAGTTAGAGAAGGTGAACTTGTAAAAATTCTTAAAGTGAATTTATTAAGAATTTTAATTTATAAGTGAAATATGTGTAGTCTATCAATTTTATGAAGGACTTCTTTTCCTGGAGAGTTTCAAAAAAAAAGATCTCTATAAAAGGGAAGTAATTAATTTACCTTTTTAAGAGAAACCTCACCCTACATTTGATGCTATTGCATTTGTCATCTGCTTTCATGAATCAAGCCATTATCGCCAAAACATCTTTGGATGAACTATAAATTAACTATACTATCACAGAATCATTGTATCTCCTTCAGTAGACACACAGAGCTTCTTCAAGGAGTGCCACTTCAGCTCACTTAGAAAAAAACTCCAGTTTGGTTTAACAGCACAGTTATATTTTATAGTATGTGACAAAGTATGTGAGAAACTCACTCTGCATTAAAAATAAAGGAAACTTCTAATCTTCAGCTGTGTGAAAACAAGATGCAAGGGAGTCCCAAAACTTAGGTACCAGCAGCTGAATAAAAAGAAACATAAGCCAAGGATTTCTGAAGCTTGATGGATGTTTTTGAATATCTGGATTTGGCATTGCTCACTTTATTCCACATTTAAACTATGATAGGTCCACTGTGACTATCATGTATTGTATCTAAAGCTTACTTATCTGCCTGGAAAAATCTTGTGTTATGCCTGGGAGTTATCAGTTATAACACGTATTTCTACTTTGAGTCGGCAAAACTAATTTGGAAGATGTAATTTACTTTCTGAGTTTTTTTGGTGGTAAAAGGATGGATATTTTTTCCTACTCAAATACACTGAAAAGACCTCTACTGTTATTTTTTTTTTTTAAATAGAGCTACTTTACTGTATTATTATACATTCACAATTATCACGACTCAACAGAAATTAAGGAGCAAATCTAGCAGGTGAGTTAAGAGGATTTGAGACTTTCTACTAACACCATAACTGGATACCCCTCCGTGACTTGCTTTCAAGCATTCCAAGGAGGCATGAAATGGATATACAGAACTCAAAACTGTGCAGGCAAAATTACCTTTGCATTTGTCCTCAGATCCTACAGTCTTCTGAAAGGGCACAGAATTATGCAAACACCTGTTGTTGCCCTTTTTGCTTTCTTAAGGGAGATCCAGAATGACACCTACCGTGAAATAGTAATGCAGTGAGGAAGCCATATGAGGACTCTTAGGGAGTGTTACTTTGTCCCCCAAAAGGATGGACAAAACATCAGATATTGGTCTTCAGAAAAATCAGCACATACCCCCCCATTCCCCACCATAGTATAATGGAAACATCTAGAAGGACTGATAAGATTGAAAGTTAATAATTTTTACAGATAGGGGCAAGATACTTTTGTATCAGTAAAAATTTACTTTTTAATATTTCAAGTTGAGACAAAAGTTTCAATAGAATTCTATTGACACTGAAAGCAAGTTAGACTAAATGCTACAGTTTCTTAATGCTTGATGTTTAGAGATGCTTACAACACATACCTCTACTGCCTTAAATACATACAGACAATAAAACGGAAATATTTCAAGTGTGAACTGAAATTTTATCTAAATTGGAACATAATTACTGTCACTGAAGAAGTCTCATTACTGTTAGTGCTCAGTAGGTCTCATCTCTTTCTCCCTGGGGAGAAAACCAATGGCTGGAGAATGCTGTAACTAGCGTGGCATCTTCCTACAATTAGCATAGAGTTTTCTAATATTAGATGGATTTATTTCCTAACTTTGTGAGAAGAAATTCAACACAAGTGTCTTTTTGAAAACCCTGCTGTGCCAGCATTATTTGTGCTCTGATATTTTCTAGCAGCATTTTCCAGGTATAAATAAGATGCCAGATCTAAATTAACGTTGGAAACACGACCTGCCCTGCTCTTTTGCTGCAAACTGACAGCTCTGCTGCATATGTCAAATGTGAACCACCCTCCCAGCTAACTAGAGACTCAGGATTGGCATATTGCTGAACTGCAGAACTTACTTACAAAACATCACTGTAAAGAACAAGGAGTCCCAAACGATTCTATAAACTCTATTTTTCACTTTTTAATTAATTTTTAAAACATTTTTTACAGTATTATTCTTAAAAATTTGATTTCCAGGGCCTCACAAACTCTTCCTGCTTAGCAAAAACATGGCTATCAAATAGCCCTCTTCTTCAGAGAACTAACTTCTTTTCCCCCATCTACTTCTTTCACACTGCCATTTGGATTCTGCTTTGCCCCTTCCTTTCTCACGATCATAGAAAAACCGCAAACAACCTGGGATAAACCGCAGATGGTTATTTTATCAACCACCTTACAAAAACTTAATATCTGAAAAGCAATCCTGTTAGTATTTATCATACCCTTCACAGAATGGAAAAACAAGCTGCCTTCCTCTTAACCTCCTGGTTAAGTAAAGGTTATAGTATCTCCTCTTCATTTTCTTTTTTTACTAAGCAATTATTTTTAATGAAGCTTTTCCTATCAATAATTTCTCCTGAACTTTATCCTGCAGGTCCTAATCTCCCCCAAAGCACAGGGTCTAGAAGCAGAAACACTATTTCAGCTGAAACCCTCCAGTGCCATGTCTTTCCCTTCTCCTAAAAATTCTACATAAAATCCTTCCAAAACAGGAAATAAATCACAGAAACCAGTACAAAAATAGATAATACAAGCAGAAAAAAAGATGTTTTTAAACCTGTGTCTTCATTTACCAAACTTTACTTATCTTCAGATCACCAAAAAAGAGGTTTTGAGTTCAAATGCACTAAAAAAGATCTGAGAAGCTTAAAGACTTGTAGTTTAACACTTCATGTCAGATAAAAGTAAAGATGAAAACCTCCTATTCCTTTTTATGCAAATGATAAAACCATATTCTCCATGTACCCCAAGAGAAACAGGAAGAAGGAAAGCATTTTGGAAAGTCATGCCATCAAATCAACAGAAAAATAGAGGATGATCAAAACCATTAAAGACTGGCAAGAAAACAAGGTGAACTCTTTTTTCATGTTGATTTTCATTACCACATCTTGCGTATCAACTCATCAGTCATGGCTAAACATAGTTTATGCAATTGAACTGAAATACCTTCTAGCACTTAAGAGCAAGAGACTCATCCATGGTCCTTCTCATTTGACAAGTGAATACTTGATCACCACCTTAGGTTTCAGTATGTTTCCAGCCCAGTGGCCGGGCTCTAATTTCCTCTGCCATTTTACCTTATCTCCCTGCTTTTCAAAATAAGATTTCTGCCTATACGTACCACTGTAATTCTATGCTGATCCATTTTTTAAACAGCATTCTAATTTCATACAGACAAGTTGACACCATCACTGATTCACATCCAGAAAGGACCTATTTTGCTATAGAACTTGGAGGACATCGGTGTTGGTTCCCGAACAAAAGCTGAACGCAAGTAACAGGAGTAGAAAGGGAAGATGGAAACATTACTAACTCACAGGATGGGGCAATTTCAGTCTGCCCTCTCTTCCACAGCACTTTTAAGGTTGCTCCAGGAGCTGCCAGAGCCTGGTGGCAGTGGGAGCAGCAGTGCATCGGCATATAGTCACAGAACAGGTATGTACAGGAGTTAACACTATTTCTAGGTGAAGGGAAGGGTGCAGTATTAAATCAAATGTGTCTTACTCCAGGAATTAATATACATGGCAGCTATGTATAGGAAGTAGGCATTTACTGAGCAGCTAATTGAAATACTCCTCAAAATCAACAAGAATAACAACTGGTCATTACTGTAATTATTCATTTCTGTGCCAGTCATTTTGCCCTCTCAGAGTACATTAATGTACTTTAGAGATGGCAAGCACAGCTGAACAAACATCATATTGCACCTGAAAGTACTGAAGCACAAAAAATGAATGCAGTATATATACTGATGGCTCTTGAATAGCAATATGAAGTCATTACTGAAAGTCAACAAACTAGATGCTGTCATATGTCAAAGTCATCCTTCAGAAAGATATGCATAATATATATACAAACTGCAGTTATATGTCTAGATAATACATGTATTGACCATATGGGTTCAAACATCTGGTCCGTGTGCAAATAAGTGAATGTCCAACAGCTGAGTACACATATCTCCCATCCAGAACAGAGGTATATATATGTTTGAAGAGTTTCAAGGATTGACAGTTGCACTACTTCATTCACATTCCGTATTTCTTGTATGTGTATGGCTTATTAACAAATACAGAGATGGAAGTTATCTCTGTGCATACAGTTCTAGAATTCAGCAACCCCGTGGTGTGGGAAAACCCATTTTCTGCACTATACATTCATTGCACTATTCCAGGAGTAGCTTTTGAGTAACTGAGTGACCGGGTATTTTTACCAAAGCCATCTATTGCTCTATGGAAAGCTGATCTTGCTTTAACTCTCTCAAAATTCCAAAACCCCTCCACGAAGAGAATTCCATCATTGAGATTTCTGTCACAAATTTTTTGGGGTTTGTGTATGCAAGGTTGATATTGGAAACTGAACATTTTTTACCATTGCAGTAGTAATGATTTTACATCCACTCCCATTACAAGTGTAAGCATATACTTCACTACCTGTAAAGACTGTCTATTGATAAATGTTAACTTTAAACCTCAATTACTCTAGTATTTAAACGGAGTGATACAGGCAAAAATGTACCTGAATTCTATGATGCAAAATGTGATGATTCCGCAGAATCATTACAGGATAACAAAGAAAAGAAACATTTTTTATGATAATGAAAAGGCCATAATATTTCTCACAGGTCTTTTATCACTTCTCTTTTGACAATGTAACTGCCTAAATGAAGTTGCATAACATCAGCAGACCGATATAAAACAAACGTGTCATGTCAACAAATGACAGCCACCCACTAGCAAACACTGTGATAGATCAGAAATAATACAAGAGTAGGATGAATCCCTGTGACATTTCCAAATTAAACCCACCAAATATTGACTGGGAGCAATT
Organism: Falcunculus frontatus; assembly: GCA_013398115.1. Lineage (NCBI taxonomy): Eukaryota > Metazoa > Chordata > Aves > Passeriformes > Falcunculus > Falcunculus frontatus. Next base: position 699,457 of record VZRV01002793.1, read on the forward strand.
TGGAACAACCACCTGGTCTCAGTATATCAAGATTTTAAATTCTCATCATAACTGAGCTAAATAAGTGTAACATATGTTTTGCAGGTGTAGCCATATCCCAGAATTACACTTGAGAAGAGAGATAGTAATTCTGAATTGAAGGCTTTGTGGCATTGGAAAAAATGGCAGGAAAACTGTAGACACATTTGAAATCACCTTTTGCTGTTCTCTTCTGATAAAGTTTTTAATATGTTCTCTTTTTCAAATAAGAGGACAATTCACTGCCTAGTATATCAAGACAGAATATACATTTTAATATTAGACAAAAAGATGTATGAGTTCAAGGTGACTTCAGTTTCTAAAATTCCTTAGATTCCTCTGAAAAGGTCTCCTGTAACTTAATTAACTGAAACTCTTAAACATACTTGTACTGAAGCCAGTAGATGTGATTTGATCCAAATAATAATGAGGAGGGGGGGAAGAAGGAAGAAAATGTTTTCCACTTAAAACTACTACACAGTCTTTGTTGATCCTTAATCACACCACCAAAAAAAAAGGACTGTCATTTATTCCAAGAACTGAAGTCCTGATTTGGCCTGTGTTAAAAGCCTTGTTACTCTCTTAGGTCCCAATAGAGAGATGGACCCAGTATTTCCTTACCTCCACAATATGCTGGCTGAAATGTGTGACATGTGACAACTTTGCATCCTCCTGGAACAAGGTGTACATTTGCCTTTACCCATACCAAGCTACAGTGGGCAGTCCTGTGGAACTGGGAGAAAAGTGCTCCGTGGAGAGTGGAAAAAAATCTTTCCACTCTCAAATGGAGAGCAAAGCTAGTCTGTTCAGCCCTGAACAGACCATGAAGCACATTTCTAACAAACATGACAGGTATGAGGAGGCTGCGCCCATCAGTAATAATGAATATTTCTCACAAGGTGTTTAGGGCATAAGGGAACAAATTTCTGACCTCAGGAAATTAGGAGGACAAAACAGAACTCAGCCTCACCCCCACACGACACTTTCATAATCTGGGAGGAGAAGAATCGCAGAATGGGTCGGGCTGGAAGGTACCACAGTGGGTCCTCTGTTCCAACCTCCCTGCTCAAGAAAGGCCATTCCTAAATGCATTGCACAGAATTTCATCCGGACAGTTCTTGAATATCTTCAGCGAGGGAGACTCCACGACCTCTCTGGGCAACCTGTTTCAGTGTGTGGTCACCCACACAGTACAGAGGTCCTTCCTCATGTTCAGGTGGAACTTTCTGTGAATCAGTTTCTGCCTGTTGCTTCTTGTCCTATTGCTTGGCACCACCAAGAAGAACCTGGCTCTGTCCTCTTGGCACTCCCTGTTCAGATACTTGCACAAATTAAAGAGGTACCCCTCAGTCTTCTCAAGGTTAAACAGGCCCAACTGTCTCAGCTTTTCCTCATAAGAAAGCAAGGAAGAGAGACCAGCAAGAGGCTCTCTGGCTCTCACTGGCCTGGCGAAATTAGGTGACTGTCAGCAACGCTGTATCACAAGAGCACTGTTGCTATATCATTTCACTTCACAGAGATAAGCTGCGTTTTAACTGGAAATACATGAAAGTATTCTCAGGAAGGAAACAGTTGGTTAAGCTGTTGGTTAATATCTGTAATTTTTCTGAAGCTTTTATTTAGTTACTTAAAATAAACTCCTACACATATCCTGCCCAAGCTGCTCTATCAGCGAGGAGTGAGTGTGCCATCAGGTTTTCTCTGCCAGTCATGAAATTGCTGTATGAAATCCTCATGCTGGTGTGGAAAGAAGAGCCTGCTCCCAAGCCTCTGAGAGCAGACTCTCTGCTCTCTCCTTGTCGTCACAAGCCTTTTAAAATGACACTGGTTTCCCCTTTGGAGGTGAAAGCATTCCTGCACCATGTGATAGGCTACTAAGCTTGCTTAGGGTGCTGTGAGGAGCTGACAGAAGAGCCAGGCTTATCAACTGGTTATGTTTCCTCTTTCCCACTAAATTTTCACACATCAAACTCTGGCTGAAAAGCAGGGAATGTGCAAATCTGCAAAATTTCACAGGAAAGAGATACGAACCCTATAGATTAATGTACAGACAGCCACAAAATGCATTTTTAACCATAAAACAACCCTATGTCAAGTCCTCCCATTAGTGATCCAGTGAACAGTTATTACAGCAGTTTCACTTAATCAAAATTATGTAATTCCATAAATTTGCAGTTTAGACATTTTAAGTGCAGGAGCTGGAGACATTTTATGCGTGGGTGTGCCTTTTGACACTGACGCTTCTGCTTCATTTCTGGAAAATAGCATCCTTCAGCCTGTACTATTTTGCATCCATTTCTATCTCCCAACGACTGTTTTTAGCCCATTAACCATATTTCAAGATGACCCATTGCATCCTCTGCTTGGATTAACATCAATTTATGTCTCTTCCTTCTTCTTTTGTTAGGCACTGCACACTATAAAATCGAGAATTCAGAAGCATCTTTTATGCATCTGGCTATTTACGTTGATTGCAACATGGCCAAGCCATCTAACATGTACTGTATTTATCACTACACATTGATAAACGAATTGAATGTCATTGTTTTGGACTAAACTTTGATGTTAAGTGCTGTTTTTCCAGGTATATACCATGAATGTGCATCTACAAAGCATTAAAATAATTTTTAGACTTTTGTAACAAAGTAACAGAAATTCTGCAAATGTTTCATTATGCCATTTTTATGCTTTCATTTTCCTTTCTGGTGAGCAATAAGAGTATATCTTTTTCTTTTGTTTGGTCATCAAATGTTTGCTGGTAAAGAAATCACGTAGCACTTCTCAAATATGCTAGCATTGTATCATAAAATTAAGATGTGTGCAATAACCTGTGTGAAAAACCTTGTTGCTTATTTTTTCTTATAAATAGGTTCTTATATAAAGAAATGATTGCAAGAAGAAGCTAAGCTACCACTTGCTGGAAGATCTGTAAACAGCATATTGAATGAAGAATCTAGAAAAACAGGACCTGTGCAGCCTTTAACTCCCCAAAGGATTCATTTCTGAGGAAAAACTGTAGCTCAGAATACAATTGAATCAGAGATTGATTGTCTCCAAGCTACATATATCTTGTAATCCAAATTGGATGACTGATGCTGATCCTTCCCCCCACCACTGCCTTTCCTGGTTCAGTGTATATATGCAAGAAGGTTTTTAAATCCCTTCCTATAACACCTTTTTTCCTGTTCTCCATTCTATCACACCATGCCACAACATTCTCAGTGACCTTTTCTTTTAAAACTACTGCTTTGAATGTCTATGCTTTCTGGACTGTCCACCTCAAAAAGTATCTTGAAAACACTGGTTTCTTTTCTCACTGAAACAAATGAACAGTAATCTCTCAACAGCTCACGCTTGATATGCAGCAGAATTGCTGCCTTATTGGCAGAACTTCCTAAAATGGGAAGGGCCAGCTCAGGCCATTTGAGTATTTATAAAGCCCTACTTGAATTAATTTCTTCTAGGCAGAATTAAGGTGGCAATTACTGTAAACACAAAATCAAAGGTAAGGTAAAAGCTGCTTCTAGGCTGACATTTCTAACCAGGACACTTAAAAATACAGTGGAATGGAGTGAAAATCAATCAACCTTAAAAGTGGAAAAGCTTATTTGAGAAGACAAATGTGAAAAGACTGATGCAGAAAATTAAGCTAGTAGCTCACCAAAACGTGAAAAGGTTACAGCTGAAAAAGCAGGTGGGGAAACCTTTTTACAGGGGCATCACGGTGTATTCTAAAGCCTGCAACTACGCCAAGTACAAAGAAACCTGCAGTGGTACAATAGTGCTGAGAGCTGCAAAAATGGCTTAGGAATACTACTAATTAAAGATCATGTTCATCAAATGTCTCCCCCAGCAAAAGTAACTAGAGGCAAGCTTCTAGGCACCGAGATGATGAAATCTTGACTGCACAATAAGCAAATTTCAGTTTGCTTGAATTGTATTTGCTCTCGATATTTACACAAATATTTGGATTAATTATGAGCTAATGTAATGAAATTTGGCCATTAACTATGCAGTTTTTTTTTTAAACAGTAGATAATCTTAAAAAGCTAGTAGTCCAGAATTCAAACAACAGAAACTAAATTTGTTTCTAAATTGTCAAACTGCTCTAGTTCTTCACAGTAAGCCAAAACCAATCTTAAACCAACTCACCCTAAATGTTAACAGCTGCCAAAAATGCATCTCCAGAATTTATTTTGCTCACTTTCTAACTCTGCCTAAGTACAGCAGTTATTTAGAAAAATAAGCTCAGTTATGTATAGTGGGTAAGAGTTGTAATAGCAATGTACAATTTCTCTTATGATTTCAAATTTAGATGTATAGGACCTAGCAGAGATGCATTTTGTTCATCAGAATACGACACTGGATCAATAAATGGTTGTCATGTGTTTCAGCCAGGAGAAGAAAATCTGGCACTACTTAATAGGGACTTTTTATTCTAAATTATACTAGACTTTCTCAGAAAATGTGTTTATATCTTTTGTGTAGTAAGATATATATAATTTATACTCGTAACTTATTGTCCTTTCCTTCTCGTAAATGAACTTATGTATTTCACTTGCCATTTTAGTATTGCCAGTGCTCATGCCTGTTCAATAAAACCTCCATAATTCTAGTATCAGAAATCTCCCAAGAACTAGTTTGGATATTATAGCTTTCCATTATTTCCTTGAAAATGTTTTGTAGCTTCTAGTCAAAAAGCATAGCATTTTGCTTATCAGAAACAGGACATCAGTTAATACAGCTTATTCATCTCAGATTCACAGCTCTGGCTTAATCCTCTAGAATAACCAAGATACTGGACTATCTTATTAAGTTAAATTTAAAACCACTAAGTAATAAGAGTGAATTATAACCTATCTTTTTGATATTCTGTATCATTATGATGGGTAGTACAAGGCTCTAAAACAACAACCGACTACTGATATTATTATCTAAAATCCTATTTTCTAAAAGTGAAATGGAAGATTGTTTTGATTTGCTACAAAGTTCATTCATGGCATCTGGACATTTATGAAACCACTATCTGCAATTTGATGAAAAACCAGTGTATTCTGAGAATACATTTTGACCTACAATTTGTATCAATTGCTATTATAAACACATTTACAAATTTCAGGGCAGAAGTCTACTTACCAGCTTACGTTCCAGAAAATATTAAAAATGTATGGCAAGAAAAAGAAACATAGCTTCCTGCATGAAATCTACTTTGGGTTCAGTTACTTGATATTTGTTTGTTCTCTGTGTGCTGTACAAAATTACTGAAGCACACAGAAATGACACTTTGCCCTTGGGTGCAATGAAATGACAGATTAAATGAGTAAATGGAAGACTTGGAGCTTCCTCCAAAGGGAAAAAATAAGCTACTTAATACTTTCAAAGCCTTTTCAAGTATCAACTTTTTCTGCAAATCAAAAGAGTAATTATTTAGTGAACCAACTTGAATTTCTTTAAAATGCAGGGAGCATGAGGGAAAAGAGCGGGACATGGAACTCATTTAGTTCTCCCACAGCTCTGGCCACCTTCATGAACACCTGGTTTTAACCGAAGGCCATACAAGTCCCTTGTTTCTGTAAGGAAACACAAGTTGCATCATCACCCCATGCACCAGAATGCTTCTTTTGGTAGCCTCACAGATGGAACCAGTAGCTGTGCTTCACATCCAACCACTAAATATATAACATATTTTGACCCTTCACCATAACTTTAGGAACTCTTATGAAGCACAGTAAAAGTAGAGTCAAAATTTCATTTAAATCATACTGTAGGCTCATACCAATTTACAATTTCTGTAGGAATTAAAGATTAATTGCAATAATTCAATACTAATACTGGATTTTGCTGCAGTCAAATACCTACCTAATATTAACTAGAGACAGCACAGAGCAGAGACTCAAACTCTTATCCCTGAATTAAAGAACCTTCTTTGAGCCATTTTAGCATTTCACAAGGCATGCATTAAAACATTTGAGTGTTTCTCAGTTTCAATTATTTTTTTTTTCTATTTTCTCTTGGGTTACATTTTACAGATATTTGTTACTAAGAATTTTGTTCTCTTTTCAATTTATAAATCACATGCCCTTCATCAAAACAAGTAACAAATTGAAACCCTTATCTCTGAGAATAAAGTGACAAATTTGAAATTAGGATTAATCAGAAATATTAATATATTCAGCTTATTGATCAAATGAGAAAACTAAGGAAATGGGTAAGCACCCCTTGGATTGTACTCTTCTGGTTTCATTTTAGGCAGCTATTTTGAAAAGGAGCAGATGATAATGTCAACCAGACTCATGCAAGAAATCAATTTTTTCTGAAAGAAGATATACATATGTCTTTTGTACAGCACAAGAAAATTAAGACATGGTCACATTTTAGTTGACAGAAAATTTTCAGGAAATAGAAAGCACAGGTGTTTTAGTACTGTGAGCCAAGTATGGAAAAAACAAAAACTAAAGACAGAGGAGAATAGCAGAAGGAAATCCTGAGACATTTTTCACACAACTGGATGTCCCACACTTAAAGAAAAACGCAACTTCACTAGAAATATTAACATGAAACAACATTTCTTCCCAGACAAAAGCAAGAAGGAACTGTAAGGATTTCTGATGCCTAATTCAAGTACATTGTAAAATGCTGACAGGTGTTAAGGACAATCTACAGCTAAGCACAGACTCTCCTGAAGCAGACAGTTTTGATCTCCTCTAGGAAGAAATGATGAGAGAACTGAGGTTGTTCAGCAGTGCCTGTAGTCACAGGAACTAGGGGCAACAGTTTAAAACTGGAAGATGGTAGATTTAAATTGGACATGAAGAAGACATTTTTTTATGATGAGGGTGGTGAGACTGTGAAGCAGGTTGCACAGAGAAGTTGTAGATGTGTCATGGTTTGTGGATGTCCCATGATTTTGGAGCAATATCTCTCCTTGCATGCTTTGCCCTAGACCTGTATTTTTCCCGTGGTAGCTGTTATTACTCGTGACTGAAGACAGGATATGGCATAGGCAGCTAAATGGACTTTTAACCTGATAAGATGTCACTGTCATTATATTCTTAGCAATGTCAAGCCCCAGTTCTATCAGATGGAACTGTTCAGTGCTATTAAAGACAACCATACCCACCCTATTCCTCTCAGATTGCCAGAGTGAAGTCAACTTTCTGCTGCAGTAAAACAACTTGATCTGCATGATGAAAGAGACAGAAATTCCTTTAACTACTCTATTACCTCTACTACCTCATACCATGAAACCATACCTTCAAAATTCACCAGCAACCAAAAGCCAAATGTCAGACAGCTGGAAACCAGGGGAGAAATGTGGCTGCAGGAGTGTCCTCATACAGAGGTTAAAAAAATAAATCTGTGGTACACAGGACAGGCTGAAAAGTCAGCAATGGCATTTAAGGCAAGGAAATTGCCTGCTGTTTGTTCTCCCCGCACTCAGAAAAAATGTGCTTTTTGTATCCTCTTTGCTAATAAACAGAAGATCATTAAAGTGATAGTCGACTCTCATAATCCATTTCACCTCCAAGCAGAAGAAGCCTGGCAGGGGTCCAAGTACTTCCCTGAGTAATTTTGCCATCAGGCAGCAGAATTTTCCAGAACATGAAGTATGATTCAGATAGAGTGTTCCATTAGAAGGAAGGCATAAAAAAAGGTAAACAATCACACAGCAAAGTAAATGAATAAAACCAAATAAATAATCAGCATATTTTTAATTTTCTGGTTTTCCTTCTCATTTTAGACTTGTGGTTTTCAGTGGTGCTCCGTGCTTCAAATCTTTATCAGGAGAGTACACTTCTTCCTATAGTAAATAGCCTCCTGACAAGAAGCTATTTTTCACTAGTGTTATTTCCCAGACTTCCCTGGAGTTGTCTATGGAGTGAGCATCCAAGGACCTTATGTTTAAAAAGCCTTGGAAAACAGAAAACTGGTTGATTGACTTCCATCAGGCAGCAAATTATCAGGGACTGAAAACCAGCTAAGACGATACAATTTATCCTAATTTATGTCGGTAAGATTTAATTCTGTCACTTTTCAGATTTGTTGTTCAAGTGCTGATAGAAAAGCCCACAGGCAAAGCAGAACGCACAATTCTGCCAGTCTTGTTCCATCACAATTATCTAATCAAATCTTTGTTCATTCATTCATCAATATTTTTCATCTTGTAATGAAGGCACTGCTAAAACAGTACACCCAGAAGTTTCCTCATCCTACCTCCTATTAAAAAAACCCAACGACCTTCCAAGATTGTTGGTTTGAAATCTGGGTGTGTCATATGGAAAACTGCAGTGCAGTGAAGACACGATCAAACTGCTCGTTCTCTACATAAGATTGATTAAGTAATCTATAAAATGCTTATTTTTAGAAAAGAATTCCTAGCAAGGACTCCAAACATCAAAAGTATGGATACTTTTTGTCTGATATGCAAAACATATCGTGCATATAAATACAACTTGGGCACATTAAAATACCCTTAGAAACAATAAACTCATGCTCTACCATCCATAACAGAAGCATACAACACTCATGAGAATATATACTGTTACAAGCTTTCTGGAAGGGACGTGCAGATTCAGAACTATTACTCAGGTGAAAAATTATAAAAGTTTCTCACCTCCAAGCACCTGACCCTAACTGGGATATTAAACTCTGGATTTCAAAATGATAAAAATTAAACCCGGTGGAAGGATTATGACGAACTGCTTGAAGAGAATAAAAGCTATATCAGCTACTGCAGGAGAAAAAAAGAAGAATGCAAGAAAGTGTTTTGTCTTTGACAAACTTTGTAGTACGTTCTGATATGAGCTTTCTACAAATGCGTAACTGCACAGATACATTGGTTCAGCGTGAAAATGACACTAACACAGGCAATACAGAATTTGCTCCCATTCACATCAACAGCAACTTGGGGAATAAGGTGCAATTCACCAGATTTATAGGACCAATCTGACTCCTTGAAAAAACCTATTTTATCTGTAAGAACAAAAGTATTTTACTCTGATGTTCCCATAGGACAAAATATGTAGCACAGATATTAAATCTGTGCACTGTTGTAGTTCTCAACACAGACCGCTGTCTTAGAGATCCTTAAACGTATCAACATAAAGCATGTTTTATCTATTTCTTAGATGTGGTAACATACAGAGATAAAAAGGGAACACAACAGTCCTAATATAAAAAGTAAAGAAATGAAAAATATGTATCAAAATGATGATAAGGGGCATGTATTCAAGAAACAGTGACTGAAAATACTAGGCTGAACCCTCCAAAACTAGTAACTTAAATATCATAACAGAGGACAAGAAGATATGAAAGAGTTTAGGAGAGGGATGAAATTCAGGACTTCATCAGATCATGTTCTTATGCTATGTATTTTTCTAAACTAAATGAAATTTTTCTACAGCTTTATGTTTATACAACTTGATGGAAAGTAATCCAGTTCATTTTCATAATGAGAACCAGAGGAAATAAAGAGATGAGTTCTTTATTAAAATTTACAGCTACAGACAGGACCTCTGTCACACCATCTGCACTGCTGATTAGTAGGAATGTGCCCTGGCCCAAAGGAAAAAAATGCCTCAAATAATGTTTACACTGAGTATGTGACAGAAAAATCTTGCAAAGATCCTTCAGAGAAAAAATGCTGCCACTAATTTGGCAGCAGCTTTGAGAAGCCTGGTCCAGCAGAAGATGCCTCTGCCCATAGCAGGTGGGGTGGAACTAGATGATCTTCAAGGTCCCTTCCAACGCAAAACATTCTATGATTCTGTGATTCTAATTTAAGAACAGTGTACTTTTATACACTTTAAGGACAAGTAACTATGCTGTGTCACAGACACAAGTAGTTAATTCTAATGCTAGGAGAGTGTACATGCTTTCCAGAAAGCTTTGGGTCTGAGGAGATTCTGGGTCTGAGGAAGCTTTCCCTTTGCCTTGTGCACTCCTTGTTGCAGGTGAGGGAGCACAATACTCATTTTCATCAGGACATGACATCAGTGCTCTATAAGAGCACTTACCAGAGCTCTTCTGGGGCATTTCCTTCAGTCACACTCCAAGTGTTTCACTTTGATGTCGCTTGCTGAGCAAAGGCAAGCTGACTCTCCCAGAGCTCATTCAGACCAACAAGAGCAGAGCAGACAACAGGACACTCTAAAGTGCTCCTTCTCCAAAAAGCTGGCCTTCAGCCCCATGAAACAGTTATTTTCATCTGGGTTGGACATACCAGGACAAAAGACATACCACAGGGTGTGGATAGAGGCAGGCAGAGGTCAACCACCACAAACAAGGTCTGGGTAGATCTGCTACCATTGCACTGATTTTCAGACAGGACGGGTAACTGGGAGGTGGGATACATCCCCTGAGCTCCATCAGGGCTTCTCATACTGTAGCTTATGAGTACCAGATGTGAGGCTCAATTCACTTAATATTCAGTACTATTTCTTTTACCACACAGGGACTTTTTATTATTATTATTATTTAGGAGTAGAACAAAAAATGTAAAGAGCAGAGCAGTAGCAGTAAAAAATTAAACATCAGAGTATTTTTAAATTCTCATAGAATTTGTAACTTATATTAATTTTTTTTTGTCTTTTAACTCCAAAACAAAAGAAAACTAAATCAAAGTGGTTTTCAGTTCTGTGTTTTGAAACCAGAATACTTTACTCAATAACTTTTTTGCTTCCTTAATTTTTCTTCTCTACCATTCCTGACACCTGTACTGGTTAAGCACCTCAAAAGCAAGCACAAAACCACTCATAGTATTTAAAAGGTTTTCATGAGTATTTCTCAGTGTTTCTCATTGCAGTTTTAAATTTACATCATTACTGCCAGGTCAACAGTACAACTGCGTGGACAAGGAGAGCAGTGGCTGCTGTGTTGTCTGATGGCCATGCTTTTTTTCTTGCTACAACAAAACATTTAAATCCTATTATATTAGAGAAAAGGCAGTGTGAAGGGAGATAAGACTGAACCTGTAAAAACCAGACGGCCTTTTTCATAAATTATAAGATCACAAGGAACATCTAACTCAGGCTCTAGTGGATAGGTACTGAACAGCTTTCACTGCTCTTTCCTAAGCCAGCCAGCCTTACAAAAAACAGGCTGTGGTTGAGGGATTTGGCCAAAAATTTTCCTCCTAAGTTTGCAGACTTCAACCTTGATCCACAACAACTTATGGTGTCTCCTAATGTCTTTATGTAAGTGAGAATGACAACTGAATTGGCTCTCTAGCACTTTTCCAAAATTTTGCATCCAAAGCCATGCACCGGAAGAGGGGAGTCAGCGACTGCTTGCATGTAGGAGCTTTTTTCCACATTTTTAGCAGCAGCTGCCTATAGAAGAGTTCAGGGGAACTAAACTGATCTGACTCCCTGCCTTTCCACATCTTCACTGGACTTGCACTGCTTCAACTCCCTAGTCAAAGCTCCGCTGCTGAAACCTCAATGAGTAGTCAAAGTATTGCTGCTATTTGAACAAGGGTGAGAGTGCACCTGAAATTGGTGAATGTTTAAATTGAAGGAAATGGTGACAGTGTAATAGCACTAAAAGGGACAGAAAGTGAAGAAATTACTTTGTAAAGCTATTCAATATGGAGTATGTAGGATTCTTAGAGCACCACCCCAGTCCTTCCCCATACTATCAAAGCCCTTAGCCTGCAGCAGCTGAACAAGATGCTCAAGGAAAGACAAAACACAACCTGGAAAAATATTGGCATTACTAACCAGTGAATTCAATCACTTCTGGACTCAAGAATGGTAAGACAGAAGAAAAACGAGTTTATGAATGCCCTTAAAATCGACAGATTTAAGAGCAACCTAGCAACCCTCTAAGTTTTATGTGATAGAAGTTATACGTGTATTTTATGATAGAGGTAAATTCTGAGGGGAAATGCAAAGAAGAGTAGGATTCGTGAATGAAATATAACACTCCAAACATTATACAGATACATCACTTAGCAGAAACTCCTCTTGTAAACTGCAGTAAAAAACCCAGTGTAAGATGGTACAAGAAACCCCTTAAACCGGTAAAAATTAACATTTATTGAAGCGTGCATGAAAGGCACAGAAAAGTTAGGTTGTGCTTGACTTCAGCTATGGCAGCAGCAAATAAAATGACCAGCAAAGTTTAAAGAGTCAGAATGAGAAATGAGACAGAACTGCCATGTGCTGAAGGAAGCAAACGACCCTGGCAGATGAAAAACCAGAGATTTGTTGCCTTTTAAAAATATTGTATTAGGAACTGCTGTATTTTGGTCCCATATAATTTAAAAGGATTTTAAATATGCAACACCTCTTTGCATTATATAGTTAAAGAAGTATTTGCGTTAATAAAGATAGAAGGGTTCTACCCTGAGACATCACTCCCCCTAAAGTGCTAATGTGGATTCCCATTTCCATACTGGAGAAGTTACTTCTTGGAATACAGTTTCCAAAATCATAGAATCTTAGAATCATTTTGGTTGGAAAAGACTGCCAAGTCCTGCTGTTAACCCAGGACTTCCAAATCCACCATTAACCACGACCCCAAGTGCCATATTCACACATCTTTTAAATACTTCCAGGGATGGAGACTCAACCATTCCCTGAGGAGCCTGTTACAGCGCTTGACAACCCTTCTGGTAAAGAATTTTTTCCTAAAATCTAATCTAAACCTTCCTTGGCACAACTTAAGGCCATTTCCTCTTGTTCTATCCTTTATCATCTTGGAGAAGAGACCAACCTCCAGCTCACTACAGCCTCCTTTCAGGTAGTTGTGGAGAGTCATAAGGTCTCTCCTGACCCCTCCTTCCTCCAGGTTAAACCACCCCCATTCCCTCAGTGACTCCTCATAAGACTTATGCTCCAGACCCTTCACAGTTTTGTTGTTCTTTGGACACACTCCAGCACCTCAATGTTTTTTCTTACGTAGGATGCAAGATATCCCAATAGCTGGGCGACCAGATGACAATTCTCAATGGTCAAATTTAAGGTCCGGACTACAAATACAATTATTTAACAAAAATAATCTATGGATTTATAATGCTGCCATTGTACCAATGTTTTTTAGATAGAAAATGTGCCAGTACCCCATTCTGAGTTAGGCTTCAACCAATTTACTGCATATTTAATGTTTAAACCAAAGTTATTTTTATGTATTTCAGTGAATTTTTTTTATTTCTGGGGCAGACTGCTTGAAATTCTTAGGTTTCCAAACCAAACCTGGAAGTTAATGCAGATGACATCTACAAATACATTAATTATATGTGACTCTCACATACGAAAAATGTGTTTAAATACAGTAAATTCTAAAAATTATTTCTTTCATATTCAGCCTTGCCCATCTAGTTCTCAGTCACAAACAAACTGAATATTTGCACTGTGGGATTAACGAAACCTATTGTCACAAGGGTCCTTTTTAAGAAACTATGTGAAAACATTAAGATTACTAAGATACACATAATTCTTACATACTTAGAGACTCTTTTCCTTCTTTCTGACATACACTTATTTTCATTCCAAGAAATATCAAATACACATTAAGTTAATCATAGCCTTCATTTACTCTTTGATTTTAAGCCATACAAGTAGAGAAAAAAAAAGTGTGCTGACATGGAATGATACTCATGCCTTAGCAGAACGTCAGCACAGGGGTTTTACAAGGCCTAAGAAAGAGGGATTGCTACGTAAGAACAAATTTTCTTCATTCGGTGACAATGAAAGCACTAAACCTTGGAGATTGACTATTTATTTTAATAAATGCCCCTGACAATGCCTTATGTCAATCAATGTTCAGACCACATTATGTTAGCTGTGATCTTGCCATTCTCATTTTACTTGAGGATCTGGGGTGTTTTTTCATTTTTCCAGATCCTAGAATCTCTGATTTTCTTTAGGGAATGGGCTATCCCAATCTGTTTTCAGTTTGCAAAGGTGAGAACCCAAGTTTCCAAGCACTATATTGAATAACTGCCACCTAAACTGTATTAACATACTTAAAAGAGCCTTACTTATTTCACCCTTACACACTTACTGACTCCAAACAATTTGCTCTGTCCACATGTTCTTAGAGCACAAGAGGTCTCCATCTTGATGAGTAAAAGTTCACGCAAAGCAGACTGGAAAACAAAATGACTGAGCAAGAATCTGGTGTTCACAGTGCAGAGTAAGAAGGCAATGCACAGCCAGAGGAAGCAGGGGCAGGTGACCTGGATATAGTACAGGGATATGGTTGAGAAGTGTAGGAATGGGATCAGGAAAGCAATGGCACAGGTAGTACAGACTTGGCAAGGGAAGTGAAGAATAACAAGAAGGGAGTATATAATACGTAGATCAAAAAAGAAAAGGCAAGGAGAGTGTGTCTCCTGATAAATGAGCAGGGAGAACTGGTGACAATGAGTATAGAGAAGTCTGAGGACTCTACCTTATTCTTCACTGGCATCAGGTTTCCCATTTCCCTTAAGTCCCTGAACCTCTAGGTAGGGCTCGGGGGAGTGAAGTCCTTCCCACTGCATCTGAAGAGCAGGTTTGGGAGTACTTGATGAAACTGAATATCTACAAGTCTAAGGGGCCTGATGAGATGCACCCCAGGGTCCTGAAGGAACTGGCTGACGTTGCTGCCAAGCCACTCTCCATCATGTTTGAAAAGTCATGGTGGTTAGGCAAAGTCCCCAGTCACTGGAATAAGAGAAAAAATTACTCCTGTTTTTAAAAAGGGGACAAAGAAGACCCAGGGAAATACAGGCCAGTGGACCTCACCTCTGTGCACGGGAAGATCATGGAGCAGATCCTCATGGAAGCAGTGCTAAAGCACATGCAAAACAGGGAGGTAAGTGAAGCCAGCATGGCTTCACTAAGGGCAAATTGTGCTTGACCAGCTTGGTGGCCTTCTATGATGGAGTGACTGCAATGGTTGACAAGGGAAGACTGATCGATGACATCTACCTAGCCTTCTGTAAGGCCATTGTAAGGTATGTAAGTGCCACGTGACATCCTTATTTCTGAATTGGAGAGACACGGATTTGAAGGGTGGACTATTCAGTGGATAGGGAATTGGTTGGATGGATGCAGCCAGGGAGTTGTGGTCAATGGCTCTATGTCCAGATGGAGTCCAGGGACGAGTGGTGTCCCTCAGGGCTTTGTCCTGGGACTGATGCTCATCAACATCTTTATCAGTGACACAGAGAGTGGGATCGAGTGCACTCTCAGCAAGTTTGCAGCTGGCACCAAGCTGAGTGGTGTGGATGGCAAAATGGAGGGACGGGCTGCTATGCAGAGGCACTTGGACAAGCTTGAGAAGTGGGCCCACAAGAACCTCATGAAGTTCAAAAAGTCCAAGAGAAGGTCCTGCACATGGGTCAGGACAATCCCAGATATGAGCACAGACTGGGAGAAGAACTCATTAAGAACAGCCCCACAGAAAAGGGCTTGGGGGTTCTTGTGGATGAAAAGTTGGGCATCGGCCAGCAGTGTGCACTCAACAGCCCACAAAGCCAACTGCATCCTGGGTGGCTTCAAAAGCAGCGTGGCTAGCAGTTGAGGGAGGTGATTCTGCCCCTCTACTCCAAACTTGTGAGACCCCAGCTGAAGTACTGTGTCCAGCCCTGGAGTCCTCAGCACAAGAAAGATGTGTACTTGTTGTAGAGGGTCTAGAGGAGGGTCACAAAGATGATCAGAGGGCTGGAGCACCTCTCCTACGAAAACAGGTTGAGAGACTTGGGGTTGCTCAGCCTGGAGAAGAGAAGGCTTCACGGACACATTATTGTGATATTCCAGTACTTAAAGGAGGCATGAAAAAGGAGAAAATGGTGACAAAACAAGGGGTATGGTTTTAAACTAAAATAAAGGAGATTTATATTAGATATTAGAAAGAAATTATTTATTGTGAGGGTAATGAGGCACTAGAAGAGGTTGCCAAAAGTTATGGGTACACCGTCCAAGTGTTCAAGGTCAGGCTGGATGGGGTCCTGACCAACCTGATCTAGCAGGTGACATGCCTGTCCATGGCAAGGTGGGGTTTGGAACTAGACGATCCTTAGGGTCCCTTCCAGCCTAAGTCATTCTACGATTCTCTGATTCTATGATTCTACCGAGAGGTGTCTCTGCCCATGGCAGGGGAGGGTTGGGACTAGATGATCTTTAAGGTCCCTTCCAACCCTTAACATTCCATTATTTTACGTTAGTATATCATAACTATATGATATGATATGATAGTACATCATACTTATCAAACTTGACAAACAATGCACTTCTCAGATGAATGAAAGTTGAGTGCCTTTTTGAGGACAAAAAGTTATAAAACAACATGTTAATGAGGCAAGACATTTTCTTTTTTTTAGCTTTCCTACCTCTCCAGAGCTTTCCTAGTTCTCAATCTATGGCAGCATGGTGTCGCTTCCCCAGCTCTATTTTCACTGACTGTGTATTCCAGGTTATATTTTCCAATGTATAGTAATTTGAAGTTGCAGAACAACATTATTAATTAATAATTACACTTTTTATAAGTTTTTATCTAATACTTTCATAATTGATTAATCGCAACATAGATTCTACTGCGAAATGGAAACAAATGAGCTGTGCTTTGGAAAAGGTCTCTACATCCATATAAAACAAGACAGTCTTTGCTTGTATAAACTTTCTTGCTTATTAACTTGCATAGCACATGCATAAACATTCTTGCTCTGCATGATTCAATGACTCTGAATTTTAATACTCCCTTTAGGTAGAACCACTGTAGAGAAAATGATTTAAGAAGCAAAATAAAAGTCAGTGAACAGTGATAGAACTTGAGGAATTACAGATGATATTTTGACTGAAGGTTTTTTTCAGAAACATGTAATGTATCAAGACTCTATGCATTCAATCAAGAATGTATTCCTGATACAGTCTACAAAACATCTGCCAAAAATTAAAGCAGTACCTTTAAGTATTTGTGACTTTCCAAAAACACTGACAAAACAACAATAACAATTTACTTAGAATTTGCATTTACAGTTGCTAGAAGGCTTTACTCAGCAAGCAAATATTATCAAACTGTCAAATTAATTCCTTGAAGACTATCAAAGACTATCATTAACTGCACGAAACAGTTAAAAGCAGATTCTTATCTTCTGTGGGAATGGTGCAGCCAAACAATAAAGGTCATGTGTTTAATCCCTAACATGACAGAACACTGATATGAAAAGGCTCTGTGTGACTTTTACTCCTCCTCACTCAGTTTATTCTTTGTTGTTATCCACTAATTATTTTCACTTTTTTTTTTTTTTTTTAACACATTCCCTAAGTATGCATTTAACTTGGGACTTGTGAAATAGCTAAATATAGTCGCAGGCATGTTGCCTGGTTGCATGTTGCAGAAGTGTGACATTTGGTATCCAAACTGTGATAATATGGAAAATAGAGAGAAGAGAACGATTAGAAAAGATTAGGAACTGCAACCTAAATAGGACACCACACATAACACACCTGTATGCATTAAAGGTATACATCAGATAGTATGTATAAATCCTTTTTCCTCGTCTTTTTGCCAGTTAGGAGGTTACAAAACAATCTGTGCTTGTTCAGTTGTTACAAAATACATACAAACAAAACAGAAACCAAGTTAAAAATTGAAAAGTAGGATGCCTTTACTTATGCACAAGTGGGTTTTTCTGGATTGTTGGTCAAAAATTACAATAGCTATTATTTGTGCACAGACTGCAGAGGCCCAAATTATAAGTTGTTCTATATCGATTAACAATGCACAACTGCTTTAGTATGTTTTCACATAGAGGTTCCACTCTATAATGGAAAGACAAAAAAGCACCAATAAGAAAAATCCCAGTATAAAATATTAATAATGAAACCCTAGCTCTACAGAATATATTTTCCAAACAGAGGAAATCTTCATACGCCTTGGTTTTTCTAGTACGAAAGCCCAGAAAAAAAAAAAAAGAATCTACTAAATGGAAGCAAATGAACTTCATGCCCCAGCACAGTCTCCTGCCCAGCACCTTCCAGATCCATTCCAAGGCCTATGAAGCACTTCTATCCGCTTCAGCAGTAGTTCGAATAATATATTCTGTCAATTTATGCAATTTTCAGAACAGATAATACATCACATATTTGGTAGCAATATTTCCTACTGTAAGTTAAAGTGGTCTGGAAACACATATATTACAAAAAGTGCATATAACAGTTTTTTAGTCTGAGATTACATAGCAGTAATGTAAAAGGTGAAACTGTGGATTATTTTATTTTAATAATTAAAATAGGGATGATTACAGACCACCGGAAGAGTGTACTCTGCATTGCAGGTTCTTAGGACTATTAATATCATGTGTTAAGAAACAGTTCATTGCACTTCAGAAAACTGCCAGACTTGCACTTCTGTATAGTAAATTGCCTTTTAAGGAGAAGGATTTTTAAAGAAAGATCTGGTAGTCTTTGTACCCTACTGAAGTCCAGCTATTCCTGTATTATAACTAAATTTTCTCTTGCTAAATAGGAAATGTGGGTTTCCCCTTAAAATCCATTTTCTGCCATAAAAAGGCAATCCTGAATTCTGTTATGTAACAGGCTGAAGCAATGGCAAAAGCTCTGGTCTTCTGCAAACCCATTTCTCCCGTCCCTATAATCCAGGACAGGCAATTCTCTTGCTGTTAGGTCTGGCTACAGGATAAATTTCATAAACCAGATAATCCTTTCCTAGGGAAAGAATCATCCCTACTGGGATGAAGTGAAAAGAGAGCAGAAAAAAGTATTTGCTGCCAGAGACAAGCAGTTCAAGGAGGCTCTCCTGAGGCTGGTAGCACTTAGTCCATACTCCTTAACTACTGAAAATGAAGGAGGATGGAAAGCAGAAGCATAATAGGTAAATGGGGTCTTTCAGGCCAAAGGAAAAGTGCATAACTAAAATGCCTACCAAACACTTTCCTCTTCTCAAAAGCAGAAAAACACACACTGAGGTGGTACATCAGTGAAGAAAAACCCCTTGTTTAAACCACACAGAGGAGAAAGAAGACATATGAAGAACACTTTCTAGATGCTGTCATTTAATGTCACAAACCAGGGTTTGCAAATGTGCACCACATATTACAGTACAAGTCTTCTAGTACTGTGCATGGACTAAAAAAGATTTTGAGAAATATGACTGACTGTGAAAAAATTGAATAGTCTTAACATTTCTAGTCTAAAGAACATGTGCAGCATAAAACATTGATACTTCAGATCTGTCTGGCTCTTTTTATCTGTGTTTTGAGAAAAACCAAAGGGAACGAAAGACAAATTTCTCTTACTAACAAACTGCTTTCAAGTGGATCCTTGTGCAGTCGTATTTCTTTATTCAGTCAAGAATACGTGGATGAAAATATTACATAATGTAACTCATACTGGAAAGCCACACAACCAAGAATAAGTTCTGTGCTTAACCAAAAGTTCTTATTTCTGCTCTACGAAAAAGCAGCCTACTATTGAGTAACAGTCATTTAAAAGACTCCCATTCATTTACAAAAAAAAAAAAAAAAATCAGAAAAATCAGTCACCTGATCTTAGCCTGATGCCAGTGATTCATCTAGAATTAGAGAGAGGGGCACATCTAGAGGTGGGAATAAGGTAATCTGTCCTCATCATTTAGGGATTTGATCGAAAACGTTCTTTATTTGCTGCTATTTCCACAGCCTAAGACAGACGTCAGACAACTTACACCCAACCACTAATTTTGGATGGGTTACCTTGGGTGAGATGTACTCCTCCTTGGCACTCTGACTAATGCCACTTGTGGAAAGGATTTGAGAATGAGAATTGAGAATGAAAACTAAATCATGAAAGTTATTAAAGAGCATCTATAAGGCAGTAAAATAAGCTTGTGACTGATATTAAATAGTCTTTTCAGAATTGGTGCAATAGGTAGTGCCATCACATTTTAACAAAAAAAGCAACTCATTTATAGGAAAAGATAACATTATATGCATTGAAGAAAAATATTTATTATACAGCCATTACTACAATTTCTGGGTAGCACATAATTTAAATTGTGACATAAATAACAATATGCTATAGTAAGCAATAACATTTATCAATTACACTTCTCGCCCAATTTAATACTCATTCATGCTTAGGTAAATAGATGATCCTTGGCTATCCAAAGAATAATAATTTCTGAGTTAACACCCTTCCCAGTGAGTACACATCTCTGCCAGCCTTTACATTATCCCCCAAGCAGAAGGTCAGCTATCACACCTGAAAACAAAAATTGCAACATTAGCGTTGACACAATCTATTTGAGGGCTAAGTGATGATGGCAGGTGAGAATTAATGGTGCTCAGCAATAGATTTCCCAGAGAATGCCACTCCCCGTAGAGCAAGCTTTCTTTGGTTTTATCAGATAAATTACTTCCTGAACCGTGAGCCCACGGTACAGCATGAGTGACAAGCATGCCAACAGAACTCGGCAACAGCAGAAACACGATATTAATTGAGCCCTGCCAAACTTCAGGATTTAACGGCATTGGTGGAAACAATTAAAGGCTGTTAGTAGCCCAGAAGTTTTCCCATTTCCCAGAGATGTTTCAAACACTGCAGACTCCAGTCTTATCTGATAACAAAGAGACACTGATCACTCAAGCTTTGTCACCTGCAACAAACTGCCTCACTTAGACACCTATTGTCCCTCTAAAACTGCCATAAACAGCACATGTCTCCTTGGAGATCCGTTCACTTTCAGGACCCTCACACCACTCCTCACACTCGAAAGTGTAACTACTTTGTATAATTGCTTACCAATGATTTGGAAGACATTACTAAGGTACCTTGGTCAGACTTTTACTATCCTGTAAGGGTAAATTTGTCTTCTTTATTTTGCACAGTGTAGGTGTCATACCTGCAACACTGAACTAAAAAGATTATCTGAATCAGATTTTTTATTGTGTTATTGCTGAGTTTTTATAATTAACCAATTAAACAGGTTCTGCACTGAAAGAATACCTTATTTTCCTAGCTATAATAAGATTTTTTATGATTAAAAAAGAAATATATATCAATATAGCTACAGAGATTTAGGGATCTAAATATATTTATTCAGTCCTGTGTATGTAAGTCCCATCTTTCATAGATTTTGGGGAAGTCAGGAGAATCACAAAGAACTGCAGGGCAAACTGTTGAAGAGATTAAGAGAATTCATCTAAGTTTAATCAGGATTTGCCAGAATAATATTTGATATATAAATAATTCAAGTTTGAAAAATACGCCAGGAATTTGCATTCTGTTGCCCTGTAAGAAGACAAGACATCTTTCATGCCTCATATATCTTCCCTTGTTTTAGTACTGCTATAGCTATGAATAAAATCATAAGATAATACTATGCATTTACAAGGGTAACCAACACTAGTAATATTTCAAAGTCAGAAACTTTTCCTCCTTCTGCAGAGAGGTCCAGCTGCTCAGCAGAAGACATTTTGTAAAGTTAAAAAAGAATACCATATCATATCTTGGTAAAAAACAAAGCTTTAAATTTATTCAAGATTTTCTCACAGAAAATAAATAGGTTTCTATTTCTCAAAAATATATGAAATGAACAGTCTAGCTGTTCTAGACTGTGTAGCAATACAAATTATCAGTAACTCTAATGACACAAATTACTCCACCAATCCATTTCAGTCATTCTAACCAAGGTTCTCTGCTGAAATACCAAAATTGTTATGAAGAATCACAACATAACGATAGTTTGCATATAATTAGTAAATCAAATGGAACTGCACTGGAGACAGAACAGGAAAGCAGTTGTCTACTGATTCAATAAACTGCATTTGTCATTCTCAATTTGTTTTACATTTGGATTTTAATTACAAATCAAGTACTTAATCTAAGCTGAAACCAGATAATTCAATTTATGCCAGGTATGCCTGGAAGAGCACACAGGAAGGGCTAATGCAGCTGCCCAGATGCAGCTCTGGTGAGACCAGGCTGCCATCCCCGTGCCAGCTGCAGGGCTGTGCCTTGCTCTCAGCACCCCTGTGAGAGGTGCACCCAGGTGGAGGAACTCCTCCCTAAATGGCAGAGCTTTGGGAGGAGGAAAATAGGTTGTTCCCCAGGGCTCTGTGTTGGGGCCAGTCCTGTTTACTATCTTTATTGATGTTCTGAACAAGGTGACCAAGTGCACCCTCAGTCAGTTTGGAGATGACAACAAGTTAGGTGAGAGTGTTGATCTGCTGAAGGGCAGGAACGCTTGGAAGAAGGATCTGGTCTGGCTGGATTGATGGGTTGAGGCCAGTTGGATGAGGTTCAACAGGACCAAGTGCTGGACCCAGCACCTGGGTCACAACAATCCCATGCAATGCTACAACCCTGGGGCAGGGCACCTGGGGTGCTGGTCAATAGCAGCTTAACATGAGGCAGTGTGTGCTCAGATGGCCAGGAATCCTGATTGTACCAGAAATAGTGTGGCCAGCAGGACTAGGGAGGGGATCCTACTCCTGTGCTCAGCACTTGTGAGGCTGCATTTCAAATCCTGTGTTCAGTTTTGGGCCCCTCACTACAAGAAGGACGTTGAGGTGCTGGAGCGTGTCCAGAGAAAGGCAAGAGAGCTGGTGAAGGGTCTGGAGCACAAAGCTTTTGAGGAACAGATGAGGGAGCTGGAGATGTTTAGCCTGCAGGAAAGTAGGTTGAGGGCAGACATTATTGCTCTTTTTAAGTACCTGAAAGGAGGTTGTAATAAAAGCAAAGTCAGTCTCTTCTCCTAAGGGATATGTGACATGACCAGAGGAAACGGCCTCAAGTTGTACCAGAGGAACTTTAGATTGGATAATAGGAAAAATTTCTTCACGGGAAGAATTGTCAAGCATTGGTACAGGCTCCCAGGGAAGTGGTTGAGTCCCCAGTCCTGGAGGTTTTTAAAAGGTGTGTGGATGCAACACCCAGGGACATGCTTTAGACGTGGACTTGGTAGTGCCGGGTTGCTAGCTAGACTCAATGATCTTTTGAAACCTAAAAAATGCTATGATCCTATGATCAATTTCTTTAAATATAAGGAAACCACTGAGAAAGTAAATGCAATCAAAATAAAATACCCATACAGAGCTGTATATATAATGACATGTGTTTAATACAAGAAACATTTAATTCAGAATTTAAGAGCTAAAAATTATTGGTGTTATTGATTTTCTTTTCTTGCTCCCTGACAGCTAACCAATTACTCAGAGAAGACACACTACACACACACAATCTTACATAACATCCTGTGCAGTAAAGATTAGTAATTGAAAATAAAAAAACTCACCATATTGTTGAATGCTACAGTGGTCAGGCAGTTCGGGATGAATAAATTCTTGTAATAGAAAAATATCGGGATGCAGCAATTATTTTCTGTTTTCTCAGATACTCAGGCTACTGACATCTCGACAAGAGGTCAATTCGCTATCCAAACAGTCTCAAGGTATTAATTTGTCTAAACCTAAACCAGATGCTCTCTCAAACAACATAATTCCTGAAACTATGTATGCCCTGTTACATCTGGTGCCTCATGCTTTCCCCACAGCACAGGCTTCTCTGCTTATTGTTGCTCTAAGACACTGACGCTTGTCATGACACTGAAAGAAATCTGACTGGCGTCAGCAAATATCAGAGAGTCAAAGCCAGATCGGAAATCTTGCTGCAGGACAAAGTTCATCCTTGTTACAAATTTCCACTAGGAATGATCCTACATTGGTCCAATGGCATCTGCACAGAAGTGCCGGGTTAAGCATCACATCCTGCTTATTTTCTGTGAATTAAAATACCTGCATCCCCTATAAAGTTGCTTAGTTATATTCCTCTTATATGGTATTGCTTCTGATCTTACATCTAAGAAGCTCTGTAGTTCAAGTCTCATTTTGACCCAGTGGTGATACATCTTTCTTGATGTCATACTGACTATCTTCGGTCCTGCCTAGCATTATTTTGCTTTTGGACAGAGTCCACATTGTATATGAAAGAAAATATGTTTTGATCTAATCAGTCCATTTTGTACCTCGTGGAACAGCTATGTTCCACGAGGAGATGGAACATATGTCCTCAAGGAGATGAGGTAACACACTTTCTGAGTTACACTTTCAAACTGAATAGATAGAAAGAAAAATTACATTTATTTGTTATTTTTACAAAATGCTTGGGGAAACTATACCTATATGCATAAACATGCATATATCATGTAATGTAAAGAAATGGGATATAACAATTACATTCTGTGCAAGTATTTCTCGAACTCATTTGGCCAAATCAAGAAGTGAACTTACTCAGTTTGTCAGAAAGCAGCATAACTCAATTTTTAATCGTGTAAAAAACCTATTTTTAACAAGGTCTACCCATCAGAAGGCAGTGTAACCTCCAGACCAGAGGGCATTTTCATGCAGTGCTCTGAAGCTAAAATCATAGCAGCCTTATAGGAAAGCATGACACTTATCTGAGGCACAGGAGCAAATTAGAGTATTTCACTTGAATAGCTGCATTATGAAGCTATTGATGTTAACAAGGCCATATATTACTTTTTGGATCACTTATGCTACATTATTACTTGCTCACTTACAGAAACCAAAAATCCCAATCTGCTAACATTGCACTTTCATTTTCTCACTCAGTAACAAAAAAGAATCCAATTCTTGGACACTGGGCACCTTCACCTTTAGTACCTGCCTAGAATCTTGATCTTCAAAATGCAAGGTATTTTAGAATTGGCTTAATTTTAATTTTTCTTCCCTCATTGGATATCACAATAAATGCTTTTTCTTTTGAACTTCGATAAGCTGCGCAAAGAAGACACACAGCAGTTGCCATCAGTGATTTGTCTAAAGTACGTATCACTTTATCCCCATGTTGGACTTGATAGGTCACATGGGAGATCTACATGATAAGGATGAGAAATGCAGCAATCTCATCTGTATAATTTGTATTCTGGTAATATGTATTTTGTAAAGATGACAAATAGGTTTTATATACCAATACAGCCTGAACAGTATTATAACCCTGTTGTCTTACTGATGTCTCGGATAAACAGATTTCCAAAATATCTATGAAATATCAACCACTATATAAACATTTATCTTTGTATTTTATAATCAACTCAATTCACTTTTATACAAATTATAGCCATTTATTTCCTGAGTTTGTAACACTGGGCTGACATAGGACTGTTTTCTTATACAACACAAGGTAAGTTTAAAAAACTGTTAAGGACACACAAGTTTTAACATTAAGTGTTAATAAGTATAAGCAGACTACTTATTTTTCTACATTAATTGTTTCCATGTTGTTGAAAAAAAAAAATAGAGTAAAGAAAAAGCCCCAGACTCTCAATATTCTAGGTTACTACTCTGTACTTAGATAGTGTTTATCAGATGGAATTTGGATTTCTGGAGTCTCATAAAACTCGGCTTACAGCAAACAAAACTCAGCATAGAATTTGGCTCTGGTTCAAGAAATACAGTGATCTTCCTCACTCACGGGTGAGCTTTACTTTGCTCTCTGCGACCATCCTATTTCAGATAATATATCTTAAAAGCAATACTAGAAAATTGTCTTGCAAGTAATACTTGTACTGATAACAGATCCAGTTTATAGGACAGATGTATTCTAGCCACGCAGACCCTGAGAAGTGAAGCGTAAAAAGGAAAGAAAATGGATCATTTCTACAGTCAAGACTGCAGTGTCCAGTGACAGCAAAATTACTGCTTGTACTGGTGCATGACCGGATGCTTAACATGTTGATATAGCCTCTACTTCAATGTAACTCTGACAAAGGTAAAATTGAGCCAGCCAGACACACTCATCTAAGATACAAGTTTTCCTGGTGAGAGACAAAGATCTGAAGTGAATTCTTTATGTAGACAATACTATAGAAAACAAAAAAATGCTCAGCTAATATATCTACCTAGTCATATTTCAGGACCTCCTCTGGTCAACATACTCAGATCACAGAGCAGGCCCTGAAATATGACTGACCATTTCTGTTTTGGCAATAGAATCAGTTGCTGAAAGCCCAAGAGACACAGAGCTGTTTCTCAGCTGCCATGTCCATGCCATCTCCGCACACAGGCCTGGTCTTTCAATCTTTTCAATACCAGCAGCAGAATGGAGGTGAAATAACATTCTACTGCAACATGAGTGAATCACAGTCATCTTATTGAACAGATAGGGTGTAAGTACTTCAACAAGTACTCAACAATCTCAAGTAGCTCTTATTAGATCAGGACACTTTTTTGCTGTTCTCACATACAAATAAACAAACACTGACTCTGTGAATAAAAGAAGCCGCTGGGACAGTGCAGCCTAACCTTCTGTGTAACGTTAGAGAAACTGTCTGATGCTACTTCACAGCGCCTTCCATCAAGTCACACTTCTGAATCAGATGCAGCACACTGCTTTTAGCTCTACTGCATTTCTAGAGGAACCCAAGAGATCTTGGAGAATTTAATGAGTACATTTTAAGGATGTTTGAGCATCTAATTCCCTAAATTCCTTCAGCAATCCTAGACTTAATTCCAAATGAAATCTTTTAGGTTACAAGAATCCACAACAGTGCTCAGTAAATTGTTCTGACGTGTATTTACTTCTGTTTAAAAATATGTACTTTGCTTCCATTTTGAGGTTTAACTTCCATGTACTGGATCTTTTTTGTCATACTTGTGAGTCTCAGAAGTTCAATATTTTGTTGCCTTCCACAGCGAGAAAAGTTTTCTGAATCCACCCCGTCCCCCAATATTGAATCAAACCAGCCATTGTTTTTAGTCTCATTTGAACCAATCTTGCGGTTTCTCCCAAAGTGTCTCCAATTTTCAACAACTTCTTCAAGCATGAGTACCTTAACCAAGTATTTCCTGGAGTGGACATGTTTGGAACAGAAAGGTGGCCTTCATATATTAATAAGCCTGAGCAGTGCCTTGACCTGCCACTTGCAGAATCCTATTACAGCTGGTAATGTAACATGCCCTCAAAATCCTTTTCAGAATTTTGATTTATGGGATCACGTCCCTATTTTGGGATATTTATTCCTTTATTCTTGTACTGCCTAATTCTTGACCAAAATATTTTTTTATCTTTATCTCAATACAGGACATACAGAATGATACTTTACATGCAAATTCACCCAAAACATTTAAGCAACTTATTCTCCTCAGTATTTATCACCTCACCAGTTTCTGAGCTATTATCAGATTTTACTTTTGGTGACTTTATATTTTTTTTCACTCCTTGAAATTGTCCTGATTTCCAGGATTTTCAAGATCTGGATTTTAGTTGTTGAAATAACTTCCTAGGCAGCTTATAAAAACGAGGTGCAAATTATTTCATTGTGCTGATTTTGTAACATTGAAATATTTCTCCTTATTTCTAAAATAACAACAATGCGATGAAATTTCTAGCCTACTTAAACTTCATAAATGTGCTCAGATAAATTCATGCTTTAAGAGCAAAGGCATTTCAGAAAGCTTCAGTAACATGCATGCTTATACATTTTGATGAATGATAGTTTGTTAAACTGTTGGTTTCTTTTCCTTTGGTCTTGAGAACACAATCAACACACCCAAACATGACTGTGGTCTCTCTCAAGCATACAACTCCAATATAATAGAATTCCTTGTCATGGCCCAGCTGTGACCCACTGCTATACTGCCCCTTCCCCAAAACAATAGACAGCTTTTCTAAACTGTGTCTGCAGCATGCAGACTGTAGCTAAAAGAGCTGGCAAGAAAAGGCAGGAAAACAAAAGGTAAATAGAAACTATACAATAGAAATAAAACAGATTGTATCAATAGTTAAAAATAATAGTCATATGGCAGAGTTTCATAGAAAATAAAGCTTTCAGAAGACCATAATTTTGTATTACCCGTGAGCTGGAAGAGGCTACTAATGTACCTTGGCCACACATCCACTATCCAGTAAGGACAAATTTATCTTTTGATTTTGCACAGTGCCAGTTCCAACCCTGCAACACTGAACTAAGAGGATTATCTGAATCATATTTTTTTATTATGTTTTTGCTGTAGTTGTTATAATCATATAAAAATACAAAGGAAGACCATATAAGGACAGATGTGCTTCCTATAACCTTTCCAGAGTGAGGATAAATGTTCAGTCCCTGATTGCATGAAGCCATCAGGAGATGGTGAGATATTTATCACTGTGGCTGTGTCTACTCACGATGTGCAATGCAGACCAAAGAAAGGCATCTTTCCCTGCATCAGCAGCCTAAAACTAGTGCCAATTCTACATGTCAGTTTGTTTCTTGCAGTGGTGAATTATTTCAGGAGTATGATTTTATACCATGGGAGTAAATTGGATTTCCCACTGTGCTCAGCTTGAATTTTTTTACTGGAAGAGAATGATGGCAATACAAGAAATATTCAATTTCTCAGAGTTAAAGGTGTCGTTACTTTTTGCTCCACCATAAAATCTTCATACAAGTATCCACTTCCAGTAGTGTGCACATCCAAAAATAGCCATTCTGTGTGAATTCAAAGGCTCATTGAACCACTGGCATAAACCACAGTGGCAATAGAGGCCTAAAGAAAAGTATTGAAAAACATAAGAAGGTTGAATAATTCTGGTATTTCCGGAGCTAGGGATGACATCTTCTGAGAGCCCTTACAAGAATGTTACCTATCTCTAACACTGTCCTTGCCTCAGGGATGTCACTGACAGTCATGCTCTCACATGCAGCTCTATTTTGGCTGTGACTTCCACTTGAGGAAAAGAAAATCACAAGGACAGGTATTTTAAAATGAAAGGATCATTTAGCATTCCATTGGATTAATAGGAAGAAGAGGTGAAATAAATAAAAAAGACCAAGATGCTTAAGAATTTAATCTCAGTTCTTCACCTATCTTCTACAATGTTATACTTATCAAGGCAATGCGACTTGGGCTGGGAAGCAGGCAGTGATATCTTGAAGTTGCTTTCTCTTTCTTTTCCTGAGACTGTTCATCTGAGTTTATCAACCTGTTTACTCTGTTATTTAAAGACTATGAAATAGATAAATTAATATTTTACATAAACAATAATTATTTAAAAATAAATAAAATATTTTGTTTAGTACCTTGACACTGTTTATATTAAAGCATAAACAGGGACAATTTTTATTATTCTGTTTAAATCCTGCAGGTGCAATGTAGTAAGGCTTTAAAGACTGTAAAAAAGTAACTGTTGTGAACATTACAAAATTTCTCTATTTTTACAGAAGTTAAGGCCAACTGTAGGAAATAGAGTCTTCTGGTAAGTTGAGTCATCTTCCTCCACCAATAGCCTATCTTCCACCAAAAAGGAAGGTTAGTCTAGATGTCATAGGAAGAAGGACCACCCCTTTGTCTAGAATTCAGTCAATGAATATCTAGTTGACACCAACTGTAAAAAGTAGGAGATCAAAGATCCATTTCTGAAGTAAATTTTGATACAAAATTGATTATAGCTGTGGGGAATTATCTTCTATTTCTGCTAGCTGTGATAAAGTGACATTTTTTTCAGACTGGCGCAGATAATAATGTATGTGCCCTTAGCTATATCAAATATCAACCTTTCTCTTTTTCTTTTTTCTTCCAACTTATATATTTAACTCAAATAAACAAATTCATGACAATTTTTTATTACTCAGAGATAAGCCTCAATAGTTTCGTTCATAATGATTGTTTCCTTACTTATAATAATATTGAAGTTTTTGATTCAATATTTGACTGTCTATCCCAGCATCTCTCTATCTGCAGTTTCTGATCTTTTCTTCACATTTATAATAGGTGTTGGAACTTAATGATCTTTAAACTCCTTTTCAGCCAAAGCCATTCTGTGACTCTATGGTTCTGTCTCCACTTTCCCTTATGTCTACACGGATGATTCGTCAGACTCATTAATTTATTGTTGTCACTAAGGTGCTCAAAGCTAGTAAGTGTCCAGGAGATTTCAGTATCCAGCTCATCCCAAAACATTATGGGTATGCCCTGGACTCCCAACTTGTTCTGGAGCCAAAAATGCTTAAAAGAGTTGTCCCTGTCTTTAATTTTGATGTTTGGTTTTCCTCTAAGTAGAGAAAGAAGTAGGAATATATAAAATATGAATTTTGATTTGAAATGCCTTGTTGTATCTAATAGACAGACAAATCACTTGTCTATCTCATAGTCAGTTTAGTTTCTTTTCTCTGATTCATAAGCTTTCTGTAACTGCTCAGGGAATTGCTATTAAGCTATAATAAAAAGTCCTCCCTAAATTTTTCTTTAAAACACCTCAAGCAAGTCATAATCAATTTTTTTCAATTTGCACCAGAAATCTGGTTTTTTTTCTTTATATTTGATTGCAGTACCTTTGCCTCATCCAAAATTTTCTGCCTTCTCAGTGTACTTTACCTGAGGCAATTTTCTAATTTTTCTCATTACAGCTGTTACTTTCACACCAGGATTATTAGTAAAATACCTTATGCTTCCCCTTGTACTGCATCAAAGATCATCATATTTTTTAACCGGTAATTTGTTCTCTTTGTCTTGTGTCCTTTTCCCCTAAGGAATAATATTTTGCAGAGCCTCAGACTTCTGCATAATTAGATCATACAAAACATCCGCTATCCTGTCTCCCAATAAGACAAGAGGACCTTAAGGTTTAAATTACTTCCATACATTCTCACTGTAGAAGATCAATTATATTCCTTTTGTTCGGTCTCATTAAAGTTCAATTTCATAAACATCCCCAACACATTTCATATAGATTCTCTTTATCTGACTTTTACAAAGCGGAGTCATCTTCTCCCTGATGATAAACATACCTTGATTTAATGGCATTTTTAAGTTCTGTCTGCATTTCCCCCGATGAACAAAATTCACAAATTATATTCACAGAAACACGGAATAATCTGAGTTGGAAGGGACCCACAAGGGCCATCAAGTCCAACTCTTAAGTGATATTGTCAATATATTTCTTATGAAAATAAGTGGACCACACCCTGTTCTTTCTAATAAATGTATCACTAATCAAAATACCTTCCACAAGACATAATGTTTTCTTTTGTTTTCCTTTGTTAAGAGATTTCTTCTGCCCTTACCTTGCATCCTTTTGCCCTCTGCAAATGTTCCCTTTACAGAAGGGCAATAAACTGCTAGGAAGCTTCACAGGAGGATCTATATGTTCATAGGAGTACTTAGTTTCTGTCATTTTGTATATTCAAATTATTCTAAAATGAATGTTGGGGATTTTTTTCGTGTGTAGTTCTAACACTGTATTTACAATAAGAAACTCAGTTCCTTCTGCATTTTCTAATACAATCCTCTGTATTGAAAAAGTTCCATTACACCTTCTTCTCCCAACACTCAGTGAAAAAAGTCTCCATTCCAAGTAGTGATGCCTTTGCTTCTTGTGAATATGCAGGGTTTATATATCAGGAGGGTGCATGTCTGTATAGATCTACAAATACCCTATCCAAAATACTAAATTATTAAATTAATAATAATTATTAAATTATTAAATTAAATTATTAAATTCCCTATCCAAAACTGGACGGGTCCACTGCATAGGTGGACTCCATAAAACACCACAAGAAGAATTAAATTTAATCATATGACTAAATCACAAGTTTGCTTTTTAATCATTAAAAAAGGGAAACACCTATATGCAGGTGAACTTCAAGTAAAAGTATAGGCAAAAAACTGGGACATGACACGGCTGGAAAGCGTCTGTCATGATGCATCTGAACTGGCAACATGTATATTGGCATTTCCTAATTTTTGCAGAGGTGACTGCACAGCTGTAATAATGTTCTTACTGCATCACTCTTAATTTCCTCAACCCTTCAAAAAGACACGCGGCCAAATCCAGGTCCATAGAGGGGCATAGGTACAAAAGCCAAAACTGAGAAGACCTGTAAGAAACTGAATACTGGGAATGCTGGAGATAACCATTTTACCCAAGCTACCAGGAGCTGAGAGGATAGGGTGGGGGTTTTTTGTGTGTATGAAAATGCATATGTATATATGTAAGTGATAAGGAAATGTATTACTGCGAAAAACAAATTCCTAAGTTAAAAATCCAACTTTTGCTCGGGAAAAGAACACCACTGCAAACCTTACAACACATTTTCAATAAAGTTTCAGAATTCTACAGAAGGCCAAACTGAGGCAAAGTTAGTTGAAAGTTAGCTGAACTGATCTAATAATTTCACATTGTCAGAAGATACACGCTAGTTCCAAGTCCTATTCTGCAAAGAAAATTTACCACTTTTTGTCATGTGCATGTACCTTAGAAATATATACTTACAATGTATAAATTCATATGTGTATACTATGTATATAACATGCAGAATCATCTATCTATCTAATCTATCTATCTATCTATCTATCTATCTATCTATCTATATCTATCTATCTATATCTTGTATTAGAAATCATCAAGAATACAGTTTTATGGCTATGGAAATGTTTCAGCACTCTGCTATTTTCTCCTCTTAAAATAAATTTCCTAGAATGCAAATTGATTTTTACCTCTGGATAATTAGGTAACACCCTCATTTTATGAAATTATATTTTTAAAGTAAGGTATCCATTGAAATTTTTTGCGCCAATGGAAAACAATGAAAAAGGGTCACTTTGGAGTGACACAAAGAGTATTCCTGAGATGTAAAACATTTCATTCAGTATCTTAAATTCATGCTCCACACAGGGAAATTTACAAATTGAAGCACAGTATCATACTTAACGAACCTAAAATACCCATAACCAATTATATAACATATTAATTTAACTTTACAGTTAAATTGCTTCTAAATGAACTGTAATGAGTCAAATATATCATAGTTGTAGAGTTACTTTTAAAATCATCTCAAATCATAAGGAGAATGACCGCCATTTAAAAAAAGATATAAAAACCCTCCCTGTTTCTGGGGCATGTATGTCTAAGTCTGCCATGTGGTAATAAAGAAATGGGATATGGAACTGATTTTAATTTGTCTCAGTATGATCAGCTTTGGGAAGCATACGTAATTTCCAAAAGTAGTGCATAAGTATATACAGTGAACTATATGCAGTGAACTATGTCACTGCTATTCCATTTGTGTTCCAGAGACTGGAGGTCAGCTTGTCTTTAGTATGTCCTATCAGGTCAGTTCTTAGTGTAAAAAAACCCCAAAACAAGCAGAAAAAAACCAAGTGAAAATATCTGTGGAAAATATGGAAAAGGAAGTTCTTTCCCTACCAGAGCTTTTCCAGTCCATTTCAATGTTGCTTCCAAAATGCTGCAACCCCTCCCCATGCTTGTCTTCTGTACTTCATTTTTCCCTCTGATCTCCCCCTTTTGTTATATTCCTCTAGGCCAAATCAATCCTTCCTCTTACATTCCCTACACTCTCTCCACATCTCTGGTACATCTAGCTCTATGGGGCTGTACTCAACATTTATGTGATACATTTTTATGTCCATGTCAGACTTGTGAGAATCATTCACCGCAACATTGGAAGACACCCAGTATTAACAGAGTCCTCAGCCAGCATCACTAGGTAAGTACAAAGATGGGCTATCATATGTATAATTTTCTAGGCTACCTTCATTTCCATTAATGCAGTTGGGAATTTGCAATCATTTGGCTCCCTGTCTTTGCAGGAGGCAAAGCTGGAGATAAATGAATAAAAGTAATGCAGAGAGAGATCAAGGAGAAGGATCAGAGAATAAGAGGAAAGGACTCACCTCCTTTAGTTAGTTTTCCATTTTAGTTGTTTCAATAGTTAAAGAGGGAAGAGATTTTTTGCACGCTCTTTAATTCAGATGTCACTTCCAATACTTGATGCTTGACTGTTCTGAAACACAATCAAAGTGTAGGAGTTAAAACTACTAGCCTGAAACAAGATAAAATTATTAACATGGCAAGGATCTATGAATTCATTAAAAATCACAGCAATGCCGAGATGTTTTGTAACAATGTTCCATGGCAAGGTTTTCACATGGTTCCACACTCTCCTTCTGGCAACAAAAAAAGAATATTTTGATTGTATAATGCTGCATTTGTGGTGCCATCTCAAACTTTCTACTCTCCCTGCACAATGCATGAAGAGTTTGTTGGTTCTTTTACCAAAAGATACAAAGACTGGTTACATGTGATTGCTTCAGTAAATCTCTGCAAGCTCACCTCTCCCCCACTCTCTCCCTTCCACAACCTTTTCTCACTCTACATAAACACCATGGAATCCTGCTGCTTGTGCCTGGAAAAACAGAGGAGAATGGTGAGAAAACCTGAACCTCCCAGTTGTATACACGGTGCTTCCCCTACCAGCATTCAATGGGTAATGGACAAAATTGCAACAGCAAGGCACTGCACATTAAAATATATGATTTTTTAAAATTACATAAAGTGAAAATACTTATTTATAAGCCATTTTGTCTCTCTCCTAAGGCAAATGATATACATGTTTTTCCCTCTTATTTCTCCAGTACTACTTACTGAGGCTAACAGAAATAAATGCCTTTCCTCTGTGTTCTATATTTGTTCTCCATGAGTCATCTCACTATTTCAAGTTTTGTTTCTCATCACCTAAAGGTCTAGCCTATTTTATTCTGTCTTTTTTTATGTGAACAATTTGAAAGTACAAACTAGAATACGCGTGAATATTTTGTCTTGTAACAGAAGTCAACATCTCAAATCAAACTTTTACTGTAAAGCATATTAAAAAAAAAAAAAAGATTTACAGCTAAGAGTGCTTTGATAATAGCCTTGGACTATACTGAAGATTTATCACTACAGTAACTTGTTTGATGTGTTCTTAAGTTATTGTAATCTCTTGATGCTCATTCAAAGAAATACCCTTATA
Organism: Falcunculus frontatus; assembly: GCA_013398115.1. Classification (NCBI taxonomy): domain Eukaryota; kingdom Metazoa; phylum Chordata; class Aves; order Passeriformes; genus Falcunculus; species Falcunculus frontatus. The sequence continues at coordinate 734,218 of VZRV01002793.1, forward strand.
TACCACAGTTAACTATTGGAGGTTAGTTGTCAGAAAAAGCAAGTAAAAATTTTCAGAGCAAAAATAACCTGAAAATATTACAAATCCATGCTTACAAAACCAGAAGAGACCAACCCGAACAAAGTCTGATGTCCCACTTCCCATAGGCTAAAAAACTTCCAGAAATGAATTCCTTTGGAAGCGGGATGCACATTTGAGTAAAACATCAAGCTTTGGATTGAAATTCTTTCAAGTAACAACTAAGAGGACAGGAGCAGCCTCTGTGCACAAGAGGTGATTATTCCTGGGAATTCCTTGACCTCTAAAGCAGTCAAACAGATGACAGCTGCAGCCTCCTCTTTGTTACTGTCTTTATATTTACTGTGAGGCCCGTTTCCAAGATAAACTAAATTCTGACACTGGTTCAGAGTCTCTGACATTAATGTCAGGATAGAAACACATTTTGCTAGTACTTCAATGACAGCACTTTGTGTAGAGCTGGCTTTGAGGGCCTGCCTCTCCCCTGAGGTACATAACTATCTTTAGTGTATTTCTTCTCAATTCTAAAACTAAATTTCCAGTTCTTTCTCTACAGTTGGTCTTTCTTGGTTGGTTCCACAGGTTTTTATTGTCAGAAATGTGAGAAAAAAATGTGCTCAAAGTAGGAAAATGAGATGATAAAACTATCAGATTGGTACTGGGATCAAGACAGAGCTACAGAACCAGAAACGGCTTTTAAATTATTTCAGAAGTGCATAGATTTCCTGTTGACAGGATCTCTTTTGAGGAAGGCTTTCATCTGCCTACAATATTGACTACATCATAAGCATTTCAGATTTTCCGTGAGAGTATAAAATTGACAGAGTATATTTAATTGTAACAAGTAAAATGGATTGATTTTTTCTCATAACATCTCCTTAGGGAGCAAAAAACCATAAATCTCTAATGGAACAAATCCTCCAGGTCTTTAGGAGGAGCCCTGAGTTGTAAGGACTTCTTTGAACCCATTGAAATGCCCATGTTTGAAGATGTGCTTGAGAACCTTGCTGAAGCTGGGCTCAGATGGGTTTCTTTTAGCTGGTAGAGTTCACTTGGAGAAGAGAAATTTAACTTGTCAGATGTATTTAGGGATGACAGAGACACTGAAGGCAGGCAGTGTAAAGGTCTCACCTGCATCACACAAGCATCAAGCACAGTGTAAGCCATCGCCTAAAGTGTAAAAAAGATAAAATTTGAAAGTAACTTTCTGCAAACATATAAGTATATATGACAGAGTTTTCAGAGATGGCCATGGACTAGTGTGCTTCAGATTCTGTACAAACACGTGGCGCTATCCACATCAACAGCCCAAACTAAATCAACACTGGCTTAGCAGTTCTAAAATTTCTTTAATTCTTCATCTGTTTTGCTTTTGGTCTTTCTTATTTGTGCATGTCTATGCATGCTAGCCTTCTTTGACCAGTTTCCCTATTTTTTATTTAATCAGAGAGGTATAACCAGAAGAGGTTCACAAAAATGCAAGATGGTGATGGAAAGTACAGAATGACTTCTGCATGAGGGACAAATGAATAGGGTAACACTATAAAAAAAATAAAAAATTGAATCATGGAAGATTCAGAAAACCTAATGACTGGCATGGAGAGGGTTAGTAAAGCTATTTCTTCCATTTTTTTTCCTCATTGTGCCCAGTGCAAGAACCATAGGGCATTAAATCAAGCTGGTTAAGAGTCACATCATAAAAAGAAAGCAAGCTGAACAAATAAAGAGGGGTGGCCCTTTCTGCAATGTGCAGTTGTGCTGCGGAACTCCTGACACAAGAGGTCATGGACATCCAATCATGCCTTCAAGAGAAGTCAGGAAAAGTGTGGGAAAATTAAATCCCCTCAATTTAGGTAACTAGAAATGTTTAGAAACATCCAACTCAGAAAGAACCAAAGTTCAAGACATCAGGAGGCTAAGAGAATATGTTTGCCATGTTCATATATTCTTTCTTTTGATTTCTGACGCATGAAACAGGGCATGGAGCAAAAATACTTTTGAGCTTGATGCTAACTTTTATAATTTTTTATGTGTTTTTAGCTAGATTTTTCAAAAAGAAACCTGGAAAAAAGCGTGGCAAAGAATAGGAGCAAAGAATAACCTAGAACAGGTGCCTAGGGAGGCTGTGGCATCTGCATCCTGGGAGATACTGAACACTCAATTGAACAAGATACTCAGCAACTTGATAACTGCCTGTAATTCCTTACTAGGCAAATTATTCTGTGAATCTGTAAGTCTGAGAAATAGACTAATCACATCTGCACCATTCCTGTGCAGAACACCAATTCACAGTGTGACCATTAGCATTAAACCAAATTTCAATGCAGAAATGAAGGGCAGGTCTTCAAGTGTTTTATTACATACTAAACTATTTGATTTCTCTTCTACATTATGCTTCTTTACACTCCTGGGGTTCTGCTGGTATGCATAATTTTTAATTAACAATACATGCTGTAAAGGAAATGGATAAAATTTTTACCTGGGTTTTTTTTTCACTATTTTTTTCACCACTTCTTATATATTTTTTTTTAATAATTCACGGTGAAAGTGCATGAGTATCCATTTTTCTGTACACAAGATCAAGATAATGACCTACATTAACAACCCAAATCTGTTCCATTACAAAGGTTTACTTAGAGGGGCTTTATATATACTGCACCTTTTCAATGAGGGTGAGCACCTGAGGTGACAAATGGCAGATAATGTCTGATGATCAGAAGAGGCCTCTTTCAGATCATGATTTAGTGCATATAAAGCCATTAGCATCAACAATTTATTTACTTTTTAAGCACTGGGCAGGAACCTCATATATTTGCTATCCAAAGTATAGCAAAATAATAATAATAATTACAGAAATTAGGACCACTTAGTAACTACAGGCAAATGAACTTCTAAAAATTTAATTACGACCACACTAGTGTAGTAGTAATGGGAATACCGTAAAGCTTAGCAATGAGCAGAAAACTGAGTCTTCTTCCTATAAAGCCAAGACTGCAATATCACACACATTTATTGAACCTCATTTGTAAAATTAAGAGTCTCCCTCAGACAATTAAAAATCATGCTGAGTACTCAGCCACAGTAAATTACAAATATAATTAAGTAAATAGTAAGAAAGCCCAAGTCCCTACTTAAATGCACTGCCAATTCAGCTAATCCAAGCACAGCAAATATTAATGCAATACTTCAATGTCTACAGCTCAGCTCCTGATCTACAGTAATAATAACACATTAAGATTTTGTTCATACTCAGAGCAAACCACTTATTTTCCCCAAGACAACTGGAGCACCAGGTTGCCAATAATAAGCTGCTCAAATCTTCCATCATCCTGCTGGGGGAGGCAGGCTGAGAAGATGAGCGCTTTTAGCCTGATTGTATTTGCCACCAATTATAAAGACACAGTCTTTTGACTGTACTTCACTCTCAACTGAAAAGAAGCTAACCTGAAGTATTAAAATCAATGCCAATTAAAGGGCTCTGCAAAGTGTGATTTTTAATTACGCTGCTTTAGGAAGTCACTAGATAATCACTAATGGCATTCCATTGTTTCTGCATTTAAAGCACAAAAAAATTTTATCTTGGAAAAACCTTCTGATTTTAGCAGCTGGCACACCAATGAGAAAAAGTTTAAAATTCTGTATTAGTGATTAGTACTATGCAAGAAATGAAATGTGTCTAAAATTATGCTGACAGCACATGTCACTTGCCAACAATGTACACTAGGGTTGATATGAGCTGCTGTTTACAAGCTCACAGAGAAAGGATTAAATACAATTTAATTAATTCAAACTTAAATATGTATTTATATCACTATACAGCAGTGTGTGAATGGCAGACATTTCACTGTCTCACCGCAGTTGTATTATTCTCAGCCCAGCCTCATAAATATTAATTGCTTTTGAAACTGAGTTATAAGTCTGCACATGAGATAAAGGAAAAATCCCAAGCATAGGCTTTCCCTCAACATCAATCCACAGGAGGAATAAAATATTCTCTATGAAGAGTTCCTGCATCAGCACCAGTGGGAAGTTCTGCAGTCTATTCTAGTTGGAGGTAAATGGTTTTAATTTGCTCTTCATTGTAACTGAAAGAATCAGTTATATAAAGCCTTAATATTTCTAAACCTGTTCCTTAATAAGGAGAAGCTTCCACAGCTCCTCACCCGACTGCCCCACTGTGAGATTTTTCATGCACTGTGCATGAAGAATTTGGCTCTAAAGCAGGCAGAAAACTACAAAAAGAGGCAAATTTAAAAAAAAAATAAAATTGTAAGTCCACAATTTTCTGTATCCACCACCATCCCAAGAATGCATTTTAAACAGAAATAGTTAAAAAACTTAATTTATTAAAACTTTTTAATGTGTTTTGTTCCAGTGCTCATGCCATTAACAGAGTTGAAACTTGGCTGATAGCGCATGCATGCCAATTTGTTAGCACATTAACAGCTCAGTCAGAAGGAAGGAAGGAAGGAAGGAAAGGAGGGAGGGAGGAAGGAAGGAAGGAAACACGACAGAAAATTTTAGCCCATAATTATTATATATAAAATAATTTCAGTGTGAAGCACTGTATAGACACCCATGAATCCAATTCCGCTTACCATTTGATATATATGTATAGAGACAAATATTTATTCACACCACATGTATGATGGAAGTCTCTGCATTGCACCTGCATAGTCAAGTGAAATGTTACAAACAAATCAACTACAGTCTTTTTCTCTCACATACTCTTACACATCCTATGAAATTGATGACTAAAATATCTGTGTATCATAGAAGTGGTTGTAACACAACATAGGTTTAAAAACCTATGTACCTCAAGTAACATTTCCAGAAATATATAACAGTCCTTCCCAAATTATCCTGGTCTCTGTATTTCTCACACAGTGTTTACATTGCATCAATTCCCTTCTGGGAACACATATAGCAGCAAATATATTAGTAGCACTTCGAGAATTACTGTGCTTTTAAACTACTCAAAGTTTTCATCTCTCTCTTCCCCAAAATAGCACAGCAGGCAGTAGAAGACGAGAAAAAAAGCCCCAGTTGTCTACTTTTCACTGGTACACAGTGAAAAGTAGACAATTTCAGAGTACATCTTCCAGAACCTATATGTGAATATTAAACATGTCCAGCTCATGTTTTTATTGCATGAAATCCTACTGCTGCAATCACCAAAATTCCCTTTGCTTTGAAATGCTGAAAAACTGCTTCCAGCCTAAATAGCAATCATGAGGCATTTGAGCAGTTTTTGATACTGAACACTTTAAAAAATGGCATCCAGCTGCTGCAGGAAGAAACTCTCAATTACACAGTTGGTTGAAAATACGCTGTGTAGTAAAGAATTCTACTTGTGCAGCGCTATTAGGAATCTGAAAACTGGGGGATACTTTGATAATCTAACCATTCTTTCTCATAAGGGTTACATTTCTAGTAACACAAATCTATCTGTGCAACAGACCATCTGTCAAAATATTTAAGAGGACGCTTATTTCTCTTTACTATATCCTGGGAAAAAAAAAAGTCTCTGTCTCTCTTTTCCTTCATGCGGTCCATGTCCTTCCACACTTGTTTTGGAACCAAAGCTATACTTCACTGTGTATGTATGACAGAGGCTTTCCCTGCAAGTTTCCATGGTTAAAACATCTGGCTAGGTAATGCTTTTCACATACAGTGCACAGTTTTTTATGTTCACTCATCATCCATTTGCTGTACTTAAAACTCAAACCCTCAAACCTCCTGAACAAGGCTCTGGATGTTACACTTGATGCAGAAAAAAAGCTGTCAACAGAAAATTCATTATCTTTCCATCGTTCTACACTGGGTGGTAAAATGAGGGAGAGGGAAGTTTACTCCCTTATGAATTCCCACCAAACTGCACTGTCTTTCTTAGTCAAGGCACAGTAGGGATTATGTCCTGCACAGATAAGCATTCCTTTTGTTGGTAGAGAAATTGCCTCCTTTTTATTTTAAATCAGTGCAAACCATGTATTTTTCTATCTTGTCAAGCAGAGAACAAAAGACCTAAGCAAGTTCAAACTACCTCGTCAACAGAGCTGATTCAGAAGTGTACAAAATAACCTTACATGTCCTAGGCTTAAATTTTTATGGCAGATATAAGTTCCTGATGCACATCTAAGCAAAGTTTACAAAGTAAACAATTGTACAAAGTTTATCTTTATTATCTGTGAATGATTTATTATTTTTTCTTTTAAAAAAAATTAACAGACAATACTTCCAGGTTGACCCTAGAATATTTTTCTCTTTGTTTTGTGCTAATAAGCAGGGCATATCAAGACAATTTTATGGAATCATGAATGTGGTACATTAGCCCCAGGAGTTTGCTGCTGGCCTATTGCTGCTCACCCTGGCTGCCAATACTGCTGCTGATTTGAACAGGAACATAGGTTGAAGTAAAGAGCTTTTTAAAAAACCCACACAATGTAATCAGGTTTATTACATCTAAGTACACGAGCACTGCTTTTCAATTATATTTTACTGTGACAAAATTGAAAGAAAATCACCTAATCAGGAGAATTTTTATACACAATTTTTTTTGATTATAGACTTCACAGCATACCAGTATGCAAGAGAATGTCAAAGAGAGAACACAACTCCTGCAACTGTGCATTGTTTTTTGCTTAATTCATTTATTGACTGCTAAAATTAGTTAGCTTGTGGGGTACTTAGGAAATGTAAAACAGTAATAAGGTAATAAGTGCTAATTAATCATTTATATAACATTCAACTACAGCTGCAAATTGTACGAATATAACAAAAAATATGAACTGCATAATGGTGAAGCCTACAGCGCTGGTGAACTTCCTTCATTAGGGAAAACAAAAAGGGAAAGCAGTGATAGGCAGCAATCTGGGGGCTGTAGCTGCACAAAGCCTGCTCCACAGTGAGTGACAGAAGCAAGAGATGGGGTGAATGAGTGATACTAAAAGCACTGCCCAACTGCTTGTATTAAGGAGAACATATGGCAAAAAGAGGCAGAACTGCGAGGAAAAAATGACAGTTCCATTGAATTGCAAATGAGAGGTAATAATTTCAGCATCCACTGTGACAGAATACTTCCACATGTTATTACAAGCTCTGGTGGATGCTTCCTTAGACCAATTAATGAATGGAATCATTTGATGCAACAGCATTTAGTGCAGTAAAGCTGGAAGAGAAAAGGTGCTCCTGATAATGCTTTTTGATGACCTAATGAACCTGCTCTAACTGGAACAGCAGTTTCTGCTGTCAGAACAATGTAAGAGCTGAGTGATAAAGAGGAGACAGCATTTATCACTTCTTCCAAGTCCAAATCATGCATAAATGGATGAAGCAAATGGAACAGAGTACCTAGTGATGGAAAAAGAGCAGGAGAAAGCATCTAGTAGTATGAAACATGCAGAAAGGACAGAGAGATTTGCTGCTCTAAGAATAAAACTGTTTTGAGTTCTATAAAAACACCCACAATGGATGAGTAGAAAAAAGCCCTGTGCACCATTTATGCCAAAAATTAAACACCTGATAGTTAACAAGAAAGAAAGAATGTTATTCTGCAGATGAAAAGAAAACCCTTCCAAAATACTTCTGCCATGACTTTCAAAGTTATACAATGAGTAATAATGATAGTTTAAATGTACAACTAGATATTAAAGGTAAAACCAACTAATGGGACAAAAGATGAAAAATGAAGTTAACATTCATCATCATAAGTAAGACTATTAACACTCTCAGATCCTATTATTTCTATTATATCAAAAGTTTTCCACATGAGAAAAAAAGAAAGTTTTAATGCAACTTTATGAAGATATGTATTTCTGTTTCTTATTTTTTGATGGATTTATTTTCTTCAGCTTGCCAGTACATGCAAAACAGTCTGCAGAGATGATTTAATAGCACAACATAAAAGGGTTGTTTCACATAGTTTAAATATAGAGAATGCTGAAAAAGTCTGATGGATGTATATACTAAAAGATAAAGAAGCCAAAACCATCCTGCTATACCATTGTTAAACTCATCTAATAGTGCCCAAAAATTCCATCAGAGTTTATCTGCAATTTTCAATTAATTTGCTCTGGCACATTATTAGCCCTTTTTATATTTCGGTTTTCTGAATCTTCCTTTTCTTAGTTTCAGGAATTACCATTGTTTTAATTTTTTATTATTTATGAAGTTCTCTTTAAGATCTAGTTCTAAGGCAAGCAAGGCAAAGCCTTTTTAGGTATCCTGTATTTTATATTGTTTAACATAACTATGGCCAAGTATGCAGGAATCAGTTTTATGATTCTGGAAGGCGTTAAGAGCACTATCTTTCAGTGGAGAATCTTAAAATGAGATGTAAATCAGAGTTCTAACTTAATGGTCACGGAACGTAGGAAAAAATCAGTTAATAAGTGTTCACAAGAACAGGTGCTTTTTAGTGTCTCTGGGCTAGTCACCCTCACAGAAGTCCCTCAGAATTCAGAAAATACCCCCAATAGCTGAATCTTCCCGACATGCTACAAAAACTTTTATTGTTTAAGCTTGTAATGACATGCTGGGTGCTACACGGTGCATGACTCACATTCCTAATGAAGACTGTGTAACAAAACTGGCAGTATGCTAAGTATATCCATACCATTTTTGACAGACCACTTGGTAAATTTTGCATAATGGCAAATAAAAACCTTAGGATGGAAAATGATTCTCAGAATATCATCAGGTTGTTTCTTCAGATGGCCCTTGCCTTTTTTCATTTTTTAGATGAGTAACCATTGTGACAGAGAAATCAATATGAGAAAATCCTTTCAGCAAATTCTCTGAACAAGTACAGCTATTTTCTGGTTTAATTTTTCCAACCCATACAAACATTCTCCCTAACACTCTAGAAAAATTCTTCTCCTATATGGAACTTTATTGCTATTGACTTTTCAAGTTCTCTTCTTGTTAACTCTGTGTCTCTAAAGTCCTTCTATTTAAAATGCAGTAATATTTATAAAATAACATATTCAGCGATGGATAATTCAGAGGTTTTTTTAACATAAGCTCTTGAGGAAGTGATTAATAAATGCACTGGGAAAATAAGCAATTAATGACTTTGGCACTGTGTCTATATAATGTTGGCTGAATGTCCGAATGTGTTCACTTTGTTGCTTTGCAGTCTGAACTGTTGATTGGTAATATTGGCTTCTGGCTGCTACATTACAGAAGTAATCAGTAAAGAGATGCTTTCATTCTGGGTTACTGAACTCAAAATACCAGAACAATACAGTATCTAAGTTCTCCAGCACTTGAATTACTCTCTATTGTAGCAGCCACTTGTAATCTAAACATCAAATGTGTAGATTTGCATGCTTTTGGTAAATACATTTTACGTTCTGGACCTCCTTGACAAACCATGTCTGTCTAGGTGTTTAGCATCTGACTGCCATGCAGAATCCATCACTAAATGGTTGCTTTCACTTAAATATGCAGGCACTCAAACCTTCTCATTATGGCACATTGCAGACGTGGCTTGGGTGATCAGAGTGTCCATCCATAAATCCCAGCTGTACTTTGCAAAGAAATCTTCACATGGGATGAACTTTCATTTAAACTGACATAGACTTCTCCACTGAAGTTCCTCTTAACAGAAAGTTAAAAACAAAGTGATGAGTCAAGTGCAAAGACTAGAAGAAACAAAAGCTTGTCATGAAAAATCAAATCACTACACTGAATGCTGGATTAATTTTATTAATCATTTTTCAGTTAGACTTCTGGCCTCAAGCAATTGAACTACGTCAGTCGGTACTTAAAAATGTGTCAGCACTAAAAATGGCTAAGTTTTCCACACAATATTTCCACACAAATTTCAACACAATAGATGTTATTTTAAAATTCTTTTAACTGGACTATTATAAAAAAAGTTAAGAAAAAAAGCCTTTATTTGGCATGCAACTACAATGACTACTGGCTTTCTGTCCAAGAAACAAATATGACTTGATGGGTTTTTAAATAGCTTCTTAGCATTTTTTCTGAGTGGCCTGAAGAAATAAAATTGTGAGCCTGATTTTGCATTTGCAACCAGAATGAGTCACAGTTAAAGATTTTTAATGCACTCTTTGTACAAAACATCGTATTATGACATCACTGTGCACAATTCATATTAATTGTAAATTGCTTTTACAAAGAAATTGCTATTACAATTGCATACAGCTTCGTAAAATAGAGTTTCACCAAATACCTTCAGCATGATTTTCTTTCACCTGATTTTATTTTCATCACTAGGCTAGTAAAAATTAGCCCTGTTACTTGTCTGAACATTTTGTGGCTTTCTGTAAATGCATATTTTCAATTGAAGTTCCCGGGTACCAGATGAACAATTCAGTCAAACCTCTAAACCAGGCCTCATTGTAACAGGGATCTACTCTTCTGCTGATTACAAGCTCTGCCAAAACTTTCAAACCAATCAATCAGGACAAGAATATAGATACCAATATGCTGCTTACTGAACTGAAACAAGAGCTTTCCTACACATTGCTCAGAATTACTCTTGTGCAGTACCTTTACCGAGTCCCGGAATCAATAAGCATGGTGTGCCAAGGCTGGCCAAGACAATAAAAAAATTATACAGTAACCTGTGTGATTTACCAGAGCTGATTGCAACAATAACCAAAGCTTCCTTACTTCCCCATTATCCTTAGCTGTACTCCAATAACACAATTTTTATCTGGGAAGATCTTTTCCTCAAGAATACTTATCAGAAAGAATGTTCTGTAGCAATTTCCAATGTATCCTAGTATTGCCTTGCAACAGACATCAAAACCTGGAAGGTCAAAGAAGATCCAAGTCATAGAACTGCTGCCATGCTAGGAGGGCTGATCTACTTCAGTTCCCAAAGGTACCTAAGGTAGTGCATGAGGTTAAATTACTGACCTATAGCCAGTCTACCTCATCTATGCAAGTAGTTGTCTTTCCTACTTCTTATTTGCTCAATATCAAAATTAAAATCTCTTTTTCTATAGTTACATTTCCCCCCAATACTTTCTTCCATTTTGAAGGCAAAAAATATACAGCCAACAAGTTTGTGATGGGAAGAAAACTATTGAAAACCACATAGTATCTTGAGATCCTAAACATTAGAATACAGAAATCCTGGTGAATAAAGGATTTTGTATGTAAAAAATTGAACTGGTATCATATCTGCTTTGAAAACAATTCACTGACGTGTCATTCCATACAGGGAGGTGAACTTAAGTGCCATAATTGAAAGTTTCATTGGCAATACTGAAGTGGAAGCTATTAGGACTTTAATCAAATGCTCAGGGATTGATACACAATAGCAAGGTGGATGGTGCTTGCAGAGCTGTTCCTAATGTCATAAGTTGCTCAGCAGCAAGTTTAGCCTCTGTGCAACAGTCTAGACAGAGATGTCCTATGCATTTCTGGTTTGTGTTTCTCTGTGATATAAAAAAAAAAAATTATTAGAAGAATTTGTGCTGCGCATGTCTCAGAACTCTGCAACATTTAACTATTGCATACAGGCATATTGAGAAAGTTAAGACGGTTTTCAGAGTAATCATATGATATGAAAGAAATTATAAACATCCCAACTCAATTATCAATATACTTAAAAAAAAATTCCTGAAGAACCAAAAAATTAGAAGTTTGTGTTTTTTCAACCACCCAGTTTAAAACTGTTTCTCTGAAATTCAATTTGATATGCAGGGCCCTTTTGGCCTTTATATTCTACAGAGCATCTGTACACAACCTGTGCTTCTCCAAATCCCAGCTATTTTAATCCAATAGAGGAGTTCTTTTCACTTAATTTTAACTGTCTGTTTAGTATTTTAAGTTAGCTACATGCATATACATAAATTTAAAATGCCTCTGAACATAAAGTCTGGGTGTAACTATACTGCAATTTTGCCTGTGCAAGGCTGCATAGATAGGGGTAGTGATGTGACAGTCCACTGCAATAGGAAAGCCCTGGTTTTATCAGTGTCTTCAGTCTCAGGTAAGCAATCTCTTCAGATGCAAGTGAAGTTTGCATTCCACCACCAGCAGAGGGTTCTGCAGTGAAGGAGAATTAATAATTCTTCTTCTTTTTCCTCCAAATTGTTTGCGTTTTTGCAATCTGCAAATAAATTGCACAGTTTAGTTTGCCAATGACTCACTTTCTGTGAGTACCAGATACGCAAAAGGAAGTCAGAAATCCAAATGCTGATTACAACACAATTACTGATTCATTTCACCTTCCTTTACCTATCCAGAGGGCTGTACAGAACCAGTTGGTGTGTCTATGTGTTCATAAGACACACATTTTTTTTTGTTGTGTGAGAGGATGTGTGCTGGGTTTGATGGTGGGGGACTAGATCACAGTTTTTTAAGGATTTGTTTAATGACTACATTTCATTTACCAATTCTCCACAGTGGGAATGCCTTGTTGTTTGGGGTTTTTTTTTGATATATATATGTACAGTGGCTAGAACAGTAAGTCTTAGATTATTGGTTGGACTTCCCACATACTGCAGTGACCTCTGCATTAAACAGCAGCATCATAATAGTATTAGGAGGCCTTTTGGATGGCAATGCATTAATGGAACAAAGCCCCAATTCACAGCATAAGTGCATGAGAAAAAAAAGCCAGCTAAAGCAGAGGGAATGCTACTGAAGCAGGAAATGCTTTAATACCAGATGCAGCTGAGCTCCCTCAACAGAGCTTACTTTGACTGCAAGATGAAGGGATGGATAAGAAATGGAATTCAGTCAGGACTGAATTAGATTGGTATGAGTATTTGTCAGATATTTTGATTTAATTTTGTTTTGCACAACCAAGGGATTGTCCTTGAAGAGTTAAATAGGTTTTCATATAGAAAATGGTGTAATGGTGCATTTTTGATTAAAATAAATTTCACCCAAGAAAGTCAAGAAAAATTGTATCATTACAGCAGATTAATACTTCAGAGTCTATTTTGCAGGATATTTTTTCAGTATACACAGAAAAGTATTTAGGCAGTTTTCAGAAAGAGTATCCCCCTTTGATTTTTAAAGCTCCATGTAGTAAAATAAATGGCCAGCCTGAACAGAGAAGATGGTATGGAACTTCATAACACTAACTGAACTTGCAGAATAGATTACGGTTTCAGGATAGATGCAAAAATAATTTACCAACTCTCAGTCCTCTGGGCACAAAGCCTAGACACCAAACTTTTAAAAATCTAGATAGGCACATGCAAAAATAGCAGGATAATATGTTCAGAGGTACTAAGGTGTGATTAAATGTTTATGTTCCACTGGATTTCAACTGAGATGACTGTCAGAAAGATGCTCTATTTGAATGTCTGAAAAAGATGGTATTTTACAACCCCTCCTCCCCAGTTTCTTGGTAGCTTAAAAATAAATTAAACAGGTGATATGCCTCATTATAGGTTTCCTCTCTGGGAACAAAAGCAAATTCTTACTCTTTCACTAGGAAAAGAGATTTAATCTTTCCTAACCTTTTTACTATTGTTGCAGTACCCTGATGGTCAGCATAGGTTTACAAAAATGCATTCAGGTGACCCAAACTGAACCAACATTAACACCTATCTACCAGCTCATTCCTTGCTGTACTTATTCTGTGACAAATGGGAAACATTGCCAGGGAAAGATCAGGAAAGCCTTTTTCCTCTGTCCTACAGTGCAATATCAGGTATTTTAAGTGCTTCATGCTGACTGGCTCTCATTTTGAGGAATACTACAATCAATAGTTCAAATGCCAGATTCCCAAGTTCCATCTCACTTATTCTATCTTTTCAATTGAAAAGTAACTCTATATTGTCTTTTAAAAACACTCACTTATTGACAGAGCAACTCTCTCAAATTGTTATCCAACAGAGGCTGGATGAGAAGGTTTTACAATTTCTAGAAGCATATTTAACCAGAAAGAGTCAAAGTGCATTCCCATGTGGAACAGTATTGCCCAAAGCAAGGTTGTTTTGAATTCTGCATCTGCCCATGCATGACATTTGCTCTCATACACAAATATTTCCTTGTCAAACTCACAAAACCACCCCAATCTGAATCCATTTCATAGAATATTCTCCCCCATTGTTTATTTTACCAGTTCATACACGGTCTAATATGTCCATGTTGGTGCAGAGAGCGGTGCAGAGAGCAATGCATAATGTCCCTGAGACAGAAAACTTTGTGCTGTTACTACCTCTTCTTAGAGACTGCAAGATTAGGAAAAACGAGGGATGAACTGGCCATAGGATGATAACTGTCTTAAAAATAGTCCCTGAAAAAAAGACTTTGGGAGAGAGGATGGAAGAAAAAGAAGTATGGAACATTATAGAGGAATTCAATCAAGCAATCAAAGAAAACACAATTAAGCTCAGGAGGTAAGAGCCTTGCTTACACTATCATTTATCAGTGGAAAAAAACCTCAGTTTAACTTAAGCTAATGTTTTCAGAACTGCTTAAGTGCAAAACTTCTAAAGCTTACAAGAGACATGCTACTGGTTTTGTCTGGATTGCTCCAGACTTCAGCACTATGTAGGTATTTTTGAGCTAGTTTGAAGTAAGTAGTTTGTCACAGTATCACAAGGTGCAGCAAGATGATCTAAGCTCTGAGGTCCATGTTGATAAAATTTATTTATGTTAGTACTTGAGCAGGTGACCGCAAGTATGCAGTTGGAGAAATTATTACATTGATGTTGGACCAGTTGGATCAGTTGCAGTGGAAAATGCTAAGCCCTTAAAAATTCCCACTGTTAAGTGGCAATAGCCTGCTTTGAAAAACCCAGCAGAAAAATAGAAAAAGTTTTGTTTTAGCTCATGGACAAAAGCATAATTCAGATGTGAGCAGCAGCAGAAAGAATGAGAGAATTTTTTCCCAGGTAGCACATTTTTTGGTGAGTATCACGTATGTCCCTTATACTCCTGCAAAAATACTTCCCTGTATACCTACACACTCTACTCATCAACAACATAAGGAGATGACCAAATCCTAATGTCCTCAGAAACCAAACCACTGACCCATATGCTCTGGGGAAGGAAGAAAACTTCCTAAGCATTGTTCACGTGCCAAAACCTGTATTTCCAAGAAGACCTTGCAGAGGAGGGAGCTGCCCGGGGCAGGATCTGCTCACTTGGTTGCACACATCTCCAGTCCTTACATGCAAGCTCAGACCACTGAAAAGCAGATCTCTCTCCCTCCTTCCCCAGCAGAGAAATGCATTAGAAGAACGTTATGATAAAGTTTACTTTGAAGTCTTTCTATCCTCTTTATTTTTAACAGATGACTCAAACACACTGTTCCAGCAGTAACAACGTAGTAATGAGCTTTTCCACCTGCAGCTTCCCCTCAGCTGCTCACGAGCCCCTTCCTGCTAGACTTGACAACTCAACTGCACCTGTAGCCACTCCCTAATCCTACCCTTCCAAATGCAGTTTAGCTCGAACTCCTTTATTATTTCTTCGTTGTTGACTTTATTCTTGCTCTTTTATTTCCAAAGATGCCCTTTTTTTAGAGAACAACACTGGGTAGCAGCCAAACTTCATAACTGTTACTTGACTTGATTTCACTAAGCATCGTCCAAACTGTGCACTCCTCTGAATGACAAAGAAAAGCTGCTATATCAGAAAAATTATTAACTACTTGCAAAATAAAACAAGAAGCAATTACAGATAACATGATCTCTCATCTAAGGCCTTCTTTTAGACACAGAATCTGTGAAATAAAAGTAGCTGAATTCATTGTCTCTTACAGTAATTTTAAAAGCTGTTTTAAAATACTACACTATTTTTTTTCCTTGTATTGAATAAGTGTAACATTTTACAAATGTTGAACAACATTGAACAAACTTACAGTCTACCACAATAAAAATGAGCAATTTGTCATTTATGAAGGCGATAATTCACAGTGTCTTAACAATTTTTTAACAGTTTGATTCTTTTCCATTTTGGATTGACACTTACGTGCTTAACTCAATTCAAATCAAATCATCTTTCCATGACAAAGTAAATAAAAAACCTTTCATGTAATCAAGCTGTTAAAGAAAATTACATCTATATTAATGTTTCAAAAGTTATTTTAATATAATTATATCAAAGATATAATTATGAATCTTAACATTTCAAATTCATATTTGCATGTATTGCTTATGTTGAAATAAAATATCTGAAAAAAACTAATGAAAGGGTAAAGATACAAATCTTTCATGATTTCATAAATAGAGCTTCTGGAGATATTTCATGATAATCATATTCCCTGCACATTATACAATCAGTAAGGTTGGATTTTTTCTGACTATACTGAAATGTTTATTTCCTCCTGAATTATATCTCCAGTCAGGAGACGGATGCTAATTTCTAGTAAATTGTCCTCTAGATAAACACAGTTGGTTTAACATCTTATAAAAACTACTGTTGTTCTTGCAGCTTGTGGTCCACATCTGAAAGAGTACGAAAATTAAAGGAATTTCATAAGAATCCCTCCCAAAGTTGTCAGAAATTCAGTTTTTCCGGTATAATAGTAGAATAAAATAAAAAGCAACCACACAACCACCAGTGAAAAGACAGCTGTTCTTTAACTCCTTTTTAAATGAAACAATGGAAACTGAATGCTTATTCACACTTGGCAACTTCAATATTTCATGGAAATATCAATGATTTCCTAAAATGTAAATGGAAGGATGTCTTACCTTGATACCATCTGGGTGTGAAGATATAAGTATTCTGACAAGACTGCAACTTGCTTAGCCTGAGAAAGAAAGCCAAGTTTCCCACATTTCAACATGGATGCTGAGAATGCAGGGCTAAAGACCTCTGCAATAGATAGATTATCACATCTGACACATTTAATCAGTTTTGACACACGGCCTCCTCCCTTTGCCAGTTTTAAAAAGATTGTCCTTGAAGAGGCAAACAAACTCTGGGCTTCTGGAGGAACAAAGATTACTGTAAATCCAGGTGAGGGAGCATATCTTCCCACAGGCCATCTTTTTCTTTTTTTTTTGTGGAGAAAACAGAGAAAAATTGCCTGTCACAAAGATTGTGAGCTCTGATCTGTCCTATTTTAAAGCTTTATAAATACAGCAATTCAAAGGACTGTTGCTTATAGCAACAAATATAAGATAGTACAGATGGAGAGGGGAAAAAACATTACTGCAAACTGATTGTTGTGCTCAGCACATTTACACCTCTGAGAGTATGTTGGGGTTTGATAAAAGAAGAAAATGGCAAACATTAATATTGCAGTAATGAGGGGTAGGCTTGTCAGTGTTCACATACTCTAAGTCACCCTTAGGAGGCCTCCTATAATTTAAACACAGGCACTTATCTCTCAAAAGCGTGTCTCAAGCCTATTGACTGATAAGGCATAATTTTTTAAATGGACAGCAAATAAATTCACTATCAGCTAATTACCTCACTATATTTCCTTTTCATTGGAGATAAATATTTCCAAGCATTAGGTAGTAAATATTTCCAAGGAAAATAAAGAAGTTCTGACTAAAAATCAGCATTTCAGTAAAACCACAGCAAGCTGAACAGCTATGATTGTGCCAGCATGTGTTTGGCTGAGAAAATATAATACAATATATAATAATGTATAATTATTACCTAAGAAAACATAAATTTTCAGTAATGGCACAGACACGTTTGCCTTTGATCTACTGTAGTAGATAAGATTTTACTAACTACAAAAATGACCTGACCAAAGTGTACTCATAATTTGTTTGACATCAACAGCAACATCAAAGGATCTCCAGTTCTCCACCCAACTGCTAGCTTAAAAATGTCACCAGGGATCTGTCGGTACATCTTTCACCTATGCAGTAATACAGGCACAGTAGTCCTCAATGTTTATTCTTCTGCAGCAAAATCCAATATAGATAGTTGCTATTGATTCCCTCTCCCATCAAAACCATTGGTTATGCAAACTGGGTGCCCACTTTAATGAGCTGTTAGGTTGCTTCTGTATTGCCTGTCCCCATCAGCCTCGCATGTGCCAAACAACCACATGACAACTGAGTTTGATTAAACATGATCCCTAAGAACTCAGCCAACACATGAGATGGAGAACACGAAGGAATATAATGTAGACCCTTCTCTGACAGCAGCCGGCTGTTTTGTGAATTGCTTCATTTTTTCACATAATTACAGAGTAGAAGCCATTGTTGACAAGTTTTAACAATGAAATGGGTGTGATGTGTCATAATGGAGAGCTGGCGACAACACAAAGCTTATGGAGGGGCATTGACTATCATGCTAAAGTTTGCGAAATGCAGATTTTTGAACATTTTCAGTAAGGCAGATGACTTCTCTGGAAGCATTACAAACATGAAAAATGACTGCTTTCACTTTGAAATACTCTGAGACATGAAGTAACAAGGAAGTACAAGGGGCATGGCATTGGTACTGTGCCTGGTATTTGGTGCACGTGACATCAACTTTTATAGTTCTCATGAGAAGTATAGGCCTGTAAGAACAGAAGTGTTGCATGTGAAGATAAAATACAAAGCATTGGGAAACAGCCAGGACAGAGTTTGCAAAAAGAAGTCACGTTTCATTATGCAGCATGTGTTCTTTGAAGGGGTTTATGACCATTTGGATGAAAATTATCCATTCATCTACTCTCACGAATTTCTACTTTGATTTCCAAAATTACTACGAAAACATTCCTCATGAAAGAAAAAATAGGGCCACTGAATTTTGGTGCATAAGTTAAGAAGTTAGTCTTCACAAGCTCTCTTTGAGTCAGTCCACAGAGAAAAGCAGGCGTTTGGTTCAGGTCAAGAGAACAACCTTGGTATCTGTCAAGCCCTCCAGTATCCAGGTCCTCAAACGCAGGATGGTTTGAAGAAGTTCCTCCTTCCAATTCAGGGCATCCCCTCACCTTCAGTGCCACTGTTGTGAAAGACTGATAGGAATGCTGTTCAGTAACACCTTCAGAGCACATGGACATGTCACCATAACCATCAGGTTTGTAAGGAATTAGCCATGATGCTGTAGCTGAGTCCTGCTGTCCAAGCTGGACTGGGAAAGCCTGCTAGACACTGGTGCATATCTGTCTGTTCCTCATAGTATTTACTATTTACCCCTCAAAGAAGAAATGAAATCATTTAAAAAAACCCCTTTCATTTGGAACAGGAACATGCTTTCTGAAGGAAGAAGATACATAGGTTCAACCTGCTTATTCTAAGTCCTTTTCACAGCATTTTGTTGGCTGCTTGAATTTGTGGTTGGAAAAGAGAATTCCATGTGAATTTTCTGTAGAGGACCTTCACCATTTGTTTGCCTCAGCAGGATTCTATCTTGCTGTGCAGCTCAGCAACTTCAAAATAATTGTTTTCTATCCATTCATTTGAAATTTTGGATGGCAGTCTTATTATCCAAATCGTTATTATGACAGGATGCAGATTTTTCAGTATGAATAGAGTATTTTGTTAATGTTTATATCCAATAATTCAGGAGCCAGCTGCTCCATAAATAATATGAAATCATCTTTACCATTTGAAAGACCAAGTAATCCAATATTAATCTTGTGTCTTCATCTCAGAGAATTTTATTCACCTATGAATGGTTACTAGCAGTCTGAGATAAGAAGTGTATTTTCTAATCATTCTCTTATAGTGTTTCCAGCTTTAAAGGTTTTGGTGTACACCACATCTGTCCACGTTTCTACATTTGATAAATGTAGTCTTGAAAAATCCATTTACCATCCAAAGTTGTTACAGCACATTGAAATGTTCTGTTAAATTATTTCATCAATAAGTTACCGAAACTACTCTTTTTAGGCTTGAATCATAGCTAAATGATCACAGAAAATATATTGGTTTATATTTATTTTCCCCTTTATATATAAGGTGATGTCATTCAGTATGCTCAGGACAGAGTTTGTTTCTCTCATTACCCTTCAGTCTATTACAGGCTAGAGCCTAGGTAAAACATCTGAACAAATGACCAAAATTCCCATAATTCTCAAAAGTGACAAATATTACAGTGAAGTCACATCATAAAAGAGGCTAAAGAAGAGTACCACACTTGCTGTGAGATAAAATTTGCCTGTCAAGGAAGACAAAAAGAATATTAATAGCTTTTTGGTCTGTGCTTAATGAAATACTTCCCAGACTACTTGCCAGCTCCCTTATTAGGAACAATAACCTTTTTTCCTGAGATCAATGACACAGTTTTAATACAGAACACCTTATCAAGTGAAGTTAGTTCTATTTTTGTTGCTCTAGACAATAAAACCTACAACAGTAGTGATTCAAATATAACCAATTTCCAGACATGAAATATGACTACAACTATCATTCAAACAAATTACCTTCAAATGTGCCAAGAATCACAAGAATAGTTCTTCGTTTGAAGAACATACCACTATAAATTCATGGTGATGCAGTTAGATTTTAAACATAAAATACTTAAGACTTGAGACAAAGGCCATCAACAGTGATCAGGTCTCAGAAGTTCCTCAGAGAACCATAGGTGAGTATTGATGTTGGTTTTGCTTACTCAGCTCTTCTTTTACTTCTTGCAGTCATTTAAGAGAAAATGAGGGACAATTCATTATGATTGTTTGATAAAATATTTGGGAGTGATCATAGGAAAGAGTCAACATACTCTGTGACTAAGTTTCAGCCATAAGCATAGGACAAAAATATGCGAAGGATGAAAAACCCCACATAAAACATGGGACTGAAACTGGAAATAAAAGAAGAAGAGGCAAAAATTATGTTAAGGACAAAAAGCATCAAACACAGCACTGAGGCTGGAAATACGAGTGCAAAAGAGGGAAGATGCAAAGACTTGCTAAAGATCAACATCCTCACTTTTAGAATAGCTCTGTTTTCTGCTGGGCTTTTTAGTGGGTCTTGAAACATTTATGATCACATTTGCACAGGGCGCCACTCCATCCTCAGTTAACAATCACTGACTATCGCAGCAGCGCCATGCTAGTGCAAGGCAAAGGACTTCACCTGACCTCTCACCACAAAACCTGCCCTACAACTCTGCAAGATTGCTGCCTACAATACATCAGTTGCACAACAGACATTTCCAACAGCTCTAGAGAATTTACATTAGTGTGAGAAAGCAATA
This sequence comes from Falcunculus frontatus, assembly GCA_013398115.1. Lineage (NCBI taxonomy): Eukaryota > Metazoa > Chordata > Aves > Passeriformes > Falcunculus > Falcunculus frontatus. The sequence goes on from VZRV01002793.1 coordinate 755,281, forward strand.
CAAGAGTATTTTTCCCCCTATACTATTAATAGTAGTAACATGAGACTGTTTAGTAAAGTCATTTGGCAGCTGTACTATCATACTGAAACCTGTAATGTTAGGTACTTTATATTTAATTGCTTGCTTTTACCTAGCTTCCTTCTTAATTTCTTTCTTCTCCTAACCAAATTAATCTTTAAAACTGAGTGACTCAGCTGCTCCACTGAAGGGAATTGTGTCCCTGCCCTACATCTTGTCCTGTAAAATTAAACTATGATGATAAGTGTTTCTATTTAATACAAGGTTTCTAGAAACAGGAGGTTTTTATTGGACTATCTTCCTCTCATTTAATAAGAGGCAATCTTTCTTATGATTTCCCTACTTTCCATCCCCAAAATTCCTGACTTTCAGGTTACATTGAGAATTTCCCTGCGGTTGCTAACAAGGTTGATCACACACCAGGACTTCACTCTCTGTGTGCAGGAACACAGATTAGTTCAGTCTGACCATGCAGGCAAGCACTGGTCAAGACTTTCACTTAATCTCCTGCGACGTGAATAAAGAAACACACTAAATTAGCTGTGTGGAATGATTGAATCACTACAGTCCAATGATCAAATGCCAGCACAGAGCTGCCATAGAAGCTCAGGCCAGTAATGAAACTTTTCTGCTTTACTGGATCAGTTAGTTTGGGCTTCAGGTCATTCTTTTTAGGAATGTTCAGCAGCAGGAACTGAGCCCACCTGGAGAAAGAAGAAAAGGCACTACTTCTGTTTGCTGTGTTTTAAATCAAATTAAATGCTTTTACAACAGGTACTAAGAGTTCACTTCTTCAACATGACCCAAACTCCATCAGAAAATTGGATCATTTGACTTTAATCTACTGGGATAGCTGCTTGCAAAGCTGCTTTTTAATTTCATGTTGCCACAGAACAAACAGAGCAAGCTGCTGCTGAATGTTAGCACAGAGTCTAAGTACTTGAAAGTGCTTCTAGAGAAAGAAATTAGGATGCTAAAATAAGCACCATTTAATTCTAAATGCTAAAGTTTTGCATCAGGATATCATACTATAGAAATTAACAACCAAAATTTCCAAAATAAAGAAAGCATGCCTGCTAAAATGCTGATAATCTATCCTAGAATCTCTTCATAAAACATTTGCAAGTGAAGCAACCCACAAGCTTTAATTTCTTTTTAAAATCATGGCAAACTTTATATTTACAATCACTATGGAGATGCAGCCTAAAGGATCTAATTCCATTTCACTTAGCAGTATCTGGGAGACAAATTGCCTATTTTACCTTCTCCAAATTATCATAAATGTATTTGCAAGTTCCCCAATGCATTATTTCAAGTTGATATGTTCGCTCAGTAAATACATTTCTCACTTATGGAATTTCTTCTGAACATTAAATAAGTAAAAGAAAGCTTTTTTCATTTAGGAACATCAGCTATCAGGACAAATTATCATGAGCTAGATGCTCATGATGCAGAAAGAAGATTTGAATGCCATCCTTATGGATATATCTGTGACTTTTTACAGAAGATGCAGTAACTGGGAAAACTGCATGCTTTACCATACCAGAATTTTAAATGATTCAGTAAACCTCTTTCACCATTAGAAAGACCAGCATTTTAGCAACACTGAGCTAAACCTTAAATATGTAATGAAACTCAGTTCAATTTGAAGCAGGGAAGATGATATTATATACTAAAACATGCAAGTGAAGCAACCCACTTCCAGAGTAGAACTCTGGAAGTCTTTAAAAGCAGCTGTGTTATTATGTGTGCAATGGCACATGAATCTGATGAGGACTAGACTAGTTCAAGGAGGGCAGGCTGAAGGCAAATTTGTATCATCAAATGGCAGCTTCTGTTGCAAATGGGGATGACAGTTCCTATCTACTTTACTACCGATTGAGAGCTCCTTAGTGTAGCAATACTCATGAACTCTGCTAAATTTAATTTCTATTTCCATTTGACAACAGGCAGGAAAGCACCCTGTCACTCAGCTTTTAATATCCATTACTTTTCACATTGAAAAAAAGCCATTCCAGATTTTAATATCTTTTCCAAGGCTATTTCAGGAAACTCTCAAGATGGAATAACAACCTGAAAAAACAGCCATGAATTGCACATGAAGCTTGAGTATGACAACAAAAGAGAAATGGTGCCAACCAAGGCATCAGTCTTGGCCCCATGTTTTTTAGGGAGTGACTTAGAGGGGAAGCTAAGAAGCTAAGTTCTAGCATGACCAAACCCAAAATTTGTGTCGTTTTGAGGTTCTGGTTACATTTAGTATCACCAGCAGTGGTGGCTCCCATCTGGCCCGGTCACCTTCTAAGAGGGTTCCTTCCTATGGAAAGCAGGATGTGGCAAACAGGGCAGGAGGAAAGAAGGTTTCTTGGTCTTCCCTAGCAGCATGCTGGGATCCCGTTGGAATGCCTTCCCATATTGGGAAAGGAAGGAACACTTCTACTAAGAATTATAGGTTCTCACCTTCAAGACATTCAGCCACCTAAAATGTGCAATGTTTCAGTACCTGATCCTCAATATGAATGGCTTTTGCTCATCTTTTCCTTGGGCAATAGACCATTACTGAACAAAAGACTTGGCATGGTAGACAGGAAATACAATCTCAGCTTGCCAGAAACAAGGTTCTCCAAAATCACTAGGACTTCCTTATTGAAGCTTAAAGCTACGTTCCGTGTAAGTCTTTGATATTTTTATTACTCACAGCAGTAAACAGCATAAATCTGGACTGCTTTGTAAAGAAATTCTACTCTGACAAGGAGTTTCTGATCTCATATCACTCTTGTAGTGCTAGAGGAACTAATAAAATATATGATCAAAATAGCTGCATACTGCACTTTGATTAACACATGAAGAAGATCCACCAGACAAAATTCAAGGCATCCATGAGACATTTCTACAACTCTGTCTTGATTTATAACAATTGAGGTTTTGACCAAAAATATTTGAGAGCTGTATATGTCAAATGGTGGGGCTTTTCTACATAAAAATTGATCCCCTGTAATCAACACATGCTCAAGGGTGCAGTAATTTTAATTCAGATGTTCTATGTAAACAGAAGATGTAAGATAAAATGACGTATCTTTAGAATACAGGACTGCCACCTAAAACATCTTGTGAGTTCAATATCTCTCTGGGTTTCTCTCCACAGTAAAATTTTAAGTATAACATAATAAACCTGAACCCCACTTTCTCTTTTAATCACTGTATGTCTCTCATGAAGCTTTAGATAAGTGCAGCATAGCAATGCCCAATATTACTCCTTGCCTATCTCTGAAATATTACTGAGCATACCTACTATTATATCCAAAAAGAACATACCTAGAACACTTGCCAATGAGAAAAAAAGAGTAACTTATTTTCTAGGAAGATATTTAACTCTATCCCAGCAAAACCAGGAGAGAAATTTAGGATTACATCACAAATAAAATATTTAAAGGTTTATTAAAAAACCAAAACTAGGCAAGTTTAATGCCTTTTAAAAGAGGAAATGCAAATTGCTTCTCATCTATCTGCTCCAATTTTGCCCTCTGTAAAAAGGGATGACAACTACATTTTGAAAAGCAGAAGCATTGAGCCATCATTCTTATAAGGTGCAAAAGCAACACAGCCTTAAGATAACAGATTCTTTTACAGGATGTCCTTAACAACTTTCTTTCATTTGAACGGGGATGTGTGAATGCTTTCCTAAACTATAACCCTGAGAGTTCCATGAGAAGAGACATTACTATGTGCACATTTAGGTTTTTTTTAATACCAAATCATATTTACACTCTTAGATCTTATAAGGGCAAAGAAACCAGGAGTTTTTCAATAGAAATCGGTTAATGTAATATAAAAAAAATCTTAACAGCTCAGACTCATACTTTTGGTGAGTTTGTGGGTTGCACAGCACAAATTGATGCGGCACATACTGAGAAGTAAATGTAGCCACAGATTAAGAACTCAGACTGCTCATATGGGTGATGTGAGTTGACTTCATAGTAACAACAATAACATAGAATGATAGAATAGTTTGGGTTGGAAGGGATGTCTGAAGGTCACCTACTCCAACCTCTGTGCCATGAGCAGGGACATCTTGAACCAGATGAGGTTGCTCAGAGCCCCACCCTACCTGACCTTGAATATTTACAGAGATGGAACATCAACCACCTCTCTGGGCAAGTGTTTCACACTTGTTCCAGCTGTTCCACCACTGTTGTGGTTCCAGTGTTTCACCACTGTCACTGTACAAATCTACTTCCTGATATCTAGTCTAAATCTATCCTTTTCTAGGTTAAAATCATTATCCTTTGTCCTGTTGCTGTAGGCCCTACTAAAAATAGTAGCCTTCATCTTTCACTACCCCTTTAGGTAGTGAAATGTTGCGATAAGGTCTTCCTGAAGCCTTTTCTTCTCCAGGCTGAACAGCCCCAACTCTCTCAGCCTGTCCTCACAGGAGAGGTGCTCCGGCCCTCTGCCCCTCTCTGTGTCCCTATTCTGGACTTGCTCCGGCAGGTCCACATCCTTCTTATGTTGGGGATCCCAGAACTGGACTTAATACTCCAGGTGGGGTCTCGCAAGAGTGAAGGCAGAATCTGCCTTCTGTTTGACCTGCTGGTCACACTTCTGATGCAGCCCAGGACTCAATCAGCTTTCTGGGCTCCAAGTGCTCCTTGCCAGCTCATGTCCATTACAGTCTCAGGCACTCCTAAGTCCTTCTCAGCAGGGCTGCTCTCCATCTCCTCATCCCCCAGCCTGTATTGAAACTGGGATTGTACCAATCCAGGTGCAGCACTTTGCACATGGCCTTGCTGAACCTCATGAGGTTCACCTGGGCTCATTTCTCAATCCTGTCCGTGTCCCTCTGGATCCCATCCCCTGTGTCAACCACCCACTCAGCTTGGTGTCTTCTGACATAGAAATGTCTGTAGAAATGATAGTGATTACAAATGATACTTGATAGCAACAGGGCAGTTTTCCAAAAATTTTGAAGCATACTTATGCCATCACATAAGTTAGATCTCGCAGCTGCCTTTGCTGAAAATTACATTTATTTAGAATTAATAAAGGCAGAATTTTATTTTTTCCTTATCCTCCACATTGTCAAGTTTCATGTATCTGAACAAAGATGCCACCTAATTCTGTTCCTATACCTACATTTTATTTTGTAACAGTGTCCAGAGCTCTGGGGTGCAGGCTGCAGCACTAATATACCTGTGGTACCCACTGAAAGAAAGTCTAGATTTTAGTATCCAAGTGTCAACACCTACTCTTGAACCCTCACAAATACATGAACAAGCCTGTTTCACAAATAAGAAGGAAAGACAAATGACTTAACTCTGAATCCTATCAGATACTGGAAGAAGGGAATTCCTGGCTCAGCATATCAAGCAGACTGTCTAGTAACTTTTTTTTTTTTTCTGAAATTTAGTATTCCTTTCCTCACTTCTCTCCCATATTAACTTCCAGAGTAAACTTCCGTGATCTTCCACACTGGTAATACCACAGGTCCACAGAGTTCACTTGGACTCCTTCTCATTACAGTAACTAGGAATAGATGCTGTTTGATACAATTTACTTTTGTGTTGTATCACTGAAGTCACATATTATTTTCACACATATTTATTTTCACTTTTAGAAAGAATTTTTAAACCACTTAAATAGATAATTTCAGTTGCCTGTCTTCCTCGCTTTCACTCTTCTTGAGACTATAGGGCTAAATTTACCTAATATTTCTACAGAAAGAGCCTGCATCAGGACCTGACGCTGCAGTCTGTTAAGTGAAAAGTACATTAAAAGATTCATCTGAGATCATTAAAACTGTGGCAGAATTACTGAAATCCTCTAATGGAATGTGACAATGATAATTTGTAGTATTACCAATTTTTGCAAGTATATGTAGAGATTATGTTCAAATAACAGCATTTTCACATGCCTTTTTGCAGCTTATTCAGAGAAGTCTTGCATTAGCTTAAACCTATGCCCTAAGCAGATCTCATTCTTCCTGGAAATAGATTTTCTGCTTGGTTACACAGTATGGAAAGTAGGGAAAATGCCACTTCACCTGTGGCCATGAAAATGGGTGGAGTTCTGTAGAGAAAAAAAAAAGAAAATAAATGCTGTGATAACTCCACAGGGCATCTCAATGCCTTAGAAACATTTCATTCACTTCAGCGATCCTTTTGATCTATTCCACATAAAACATACATAAATCTACTATAAATCCATATAAATTTATTCTATGTATGACTTGAAAGGATAAAATCCATTCCTCTGACAGAACCTTGTGCATCTCATTGAGAACAAAGAATAAAGAGCTGGAGAACTGGTAAGCAATTTCACGCAAACGATGGTAAAATCCAATCTCTGCAGCTGCACTCATTCTCCGTTTCACATAGCAGTGTGTTTGCGACTACCACCAAAGGCAGTCAATGGAAGCCATTATTTTAAAGAAAAAAATGTGGTAGGATGCAAGAACTTTGAGACACTTTATTTTTCATATGTTTGAAATGCCTCTTGTTCCTTGGCAACATCTAACATCACCACTGTATGGGAAACATTTACATACAGTGATGAAAGTTCATCATTTGATATGGAGAAGAGGACAGGAAGACAGCAGGGAGGACACATAGAGAGGGGAGGTAAGATGTGAGAACAAGAACGTGAAAAAAAGCCAAGAGTGGAAGCCAGGGTGGGTTCAAAGGCCTGGAGAAGAATGAGGAGCAAACAAAGCAGAAGCAAGTAATAGATGCATTGAATAGGAGAGAGATATAAAAAATTGCTTACTGGGCTATGGGAAAAAGCGTAGCCTGCAGGTTCAGGCAAATGGTTCTTCCTTTCTATTTGGCACTTGTAAAACTATTCTGTGAGAACTAAGTGAGGCTCTGGGCTTCCCAGAAAGACATTAATATACTGGGTTAAGTCCAGCAGAGAGCTACCATAATGACATGGGGTCTGGAGTAGATGACATTCCAGAAGACTCTGAAGGAACTGGTTTCCTCAGTATCAGGAAGAGAAGGCTGTGGGTGGATGGATATTACAAGAGTATTCAACTAATCAGTGGGAAGGTACAGGAGACACAGACAGCGTTTCCTCAGTGGTGCTCAATGCAAGGTTGCAAAGCAATGGATGCAAGTTGTGACAAAGAATATTCCAATTAGATTTCAGGGAAAAACTGTTAACCGTGGACATTAGTGGCCAAATTCTGTATCGGGTTTGCCCAGAAAGGCTCTAGGATCTCATTTCTTGGAGACCCTTAAAAGCTGCCTGTACAAAGGCCTGACATACCTACTTAACACTGGAAATCCCCTCTGTCTTTGAAGCTGGCCAAAGGTCCTTTCCTACCTAACATGTCCTGTGATTCTGTGAATCTGAAATGAGGATTACACCCTGAGGACACAAAGTGAGAACATTTCAGATGGCTGGCTAGTCATAAGACCAGACTCTACAGAGGACAAAAATGAAGATGACTTTGTAGAATCTCAAGACTTCTGCCACCAACAATCTGCAAAGGTTCATGACAAAATATGTGTCTCATCCCCCCTCTAGTGGCTAGTACACATAGGACCAGTCACTGCTAAAACTGCTTTGTAAACTCTAGTGGCAAGTACTTCAGGAGTGAAAGATATTTATTGCACATGGGGTTATCAGTGCATTCTGACATCATGGAATTAGTGGTGTTTGATTCCAATTTTTTTTTTAAGTTAGCAAAAGACATACGACATATATATTCCTTGCATTTAAGATCTCTCTCTGTTCCTAACTTCACCTTAAATGTGTTTTCTCCTGATTTTGAACTAATTCTATTTTCAAACAATTTTTGCACATTCTGTATTTATGCATATATGCAAATATGTAGATATAGAGGATTACGTCTCTGTGAATGTGCATAATTTTTGTGGTTGTATATATATTTATGTACCTATTTCCTTACTTGATTAGGTTGATAAAGCATTTCCAAGATCCACTTACTCAGAAAATCAACTGATATTTCTGCATTACCAATTATGTCAAAAAAGTCAATGTATTCAGATCACGGAAAAAACTATCATGCCTCCACATCTAAGGAATAAAAGAGATATATACATTAAGTATTAAAAGAAAAAGAAGTTTAAATGTTTCGGTCAAGAATTTTAAGAAATGTGGTACTATCTACTGCATCTTAAAGAAAATAATAAAATCAACATTAAACTTTGCTTTTAAGTGGGCATACTATGAAAATGGTTATTTACAGAGCTACTGTTCATTATTCACATATGTCAGATATTGAAGGGACATAGAAACATTGATATGAATTATTTTAATATGATTCTTTACAAATACAAGTAAAGAAGACAAAATGAGATGTTTAAAATCTATTTTGCAAAAAAAAAAGTTTAACTACTGGGCAAAAAAATATTAATTTCCACATACATGAGAGAGCCAGAGGAAGATTTCCAAATATTTTGATAATAGCAAATGAAATTAAATCATTCAAATTCATAGAAAATTAAATTACTGAACAAAACATGCAAGAACTGGTAAGTTCTATTATAGTTCCAGCTATGGTAAAAGACAATTAACATTCTCAGACTGCTTAGCCTCCAGTGCATCTGACCAGCAACAGTAAGACAACAGCTTCCTTACAGCACAGCAAATATCATTTCCTTGCTCATGAATCTAGACATGCCTTTCTGCAGCTCTTTTGGACATGGGTTTTCTAAACACAGCCTTGCATGTTCACATCTGGGAAGTTCAAATTTAGGTGCCAGTAGGTCAAATAGATTCTACATGCAATGTTTCAAGCATCCCAAGACTTAACAATGTCAATAGGACAAATCACCTGCCTAAAGCAAATGTGTGCCAACCACATGCGAGTGGGGCCATGAACATTCCATTTGCTAGCAAAGAGAGACAGCCCTGTTACAACCAAGGGGACAGAAATCACTTGTTTCCACAGCACGGAATGAAAGAGCATCTTTGACCACCTGGCAGTGCTGATAGCCCTACTCTTTTACCTCCAACAGCAACTATTAATAGCTCACAGTACTACAGAAAATGTACTAGGTATTTCAGAGAAAACTGTAAGTACTGCAGCCAGTGTTACAGCTCTTACTACAGAGAATGGCATTTAACAAAAGGGTGGAAGAAGGCTCCAGGTGGATACAGCTTACAAGAGCAGATTTATGGGGCAATGTCTTTATGAAGCTGCTTTTGAAACTGCATCTGTTAATCAATTGTGTTAAATGTATCTGGGTTACTTCCTCTCCAGGTGCAACAACATATGCCACTCTCGGTCAGACTGTGAAGCCCATGCACACATTCTACAGTTCAGTCTTGCACACCTGAAAGAAATGTGGAAATACAGCTTGTATGGGTATCACAAACCTTGGAGGCTGGCACTCAGTCTAAGCCTCACTCAGTAGAAAATGGAGAGCAACAGCAACCTCTGTATCCTCTAAACTGTGAAAGTATCTTAAATGGGAAGAAACATAGTTTGTGATTGTCCTTTTCTCACCAATGCCTATACAGACACCCTAAGCAACTAGCTTTGACTAAATTCTTAGCTCTTAACTCAATTTAAATAAAATACCCAATTTTATTTTAATTTTTCTGATTTAGATACAACTACTGGATTAATCAAGATATAACTAGTTTAGCATCAGCTATAAAAAGGACAAATAAAAGGCCATGTTAGGAGGTAAGCCTGTTCATAAGCATGTGAAAATGAAAAGCATATTAATCAATCCTATTTTAACAGCCATACCAGCATGCCAGAACTCCAGTTACAAAAACTGACAGAAATTTAATAATGCCAGTGCAATGCTGGTGATGGCCAAGGAAAGGGACATCTTTTTCATACTCCTACAGCCTCCAGAAAAAGAGCTGGAATGAACAAAGAGAGGAATAAAAAGAAGTCTGGCAAATAATTACTAATTTGACCAGAATAAAAACGTGTTCACGAAACAATATGGTATCCTGAATATTGGCAAAAACCTCTGAAGATGTAACTTATGAAAGTAAGTTTTCAGGTCTGCTGAAAAAAAGAAACAGGGCATCCTCAAAGCAAAAACTTTCCTTCCTTAAAGAAAAAGTTTATGTAACAGGGCACAAAGTGTACGTTCCACAGAAAAGCACTTCCTTTAAGATTTTTTCTTCCATTTAATTCTAAAATTGCACAATTTTCCTAAAGTTTTACAGTTCCAGGATACAAAATGATTCAGATAGCAATTGACTGAGTCACAGACTGTTAAGTATTTGAGGATATAAAAATGATTCTTTCCCATAAAGTATGAAGGTTAATTTAAATACCATAATTTTAAGTTCTGGATTACTGTTCCATTATCAATCATTTATTCAAAACCAACAACTTTTACTGTTCCATGAACTGATCTTAGTCACTTGTATTAAACAGTTCAGGACCTGCTTGGATATACTTGGGGTAATATATTTGTTATACCAATCCTTTGCAGATGGAACTTTACCAGCTTTCACTGATTTGGCTAATTAGTGCACTGGACAGTATTTTTTAAGCTTTTCAGCAAAATGAGCCTGCCTGATCAAATGATACAAAATGAAAAACTGCCTGTGTAGCAAGTCACTACACTACTTTTCTCCAAAGTACTGGTTTAAGAAAAACAAATGCAAAAGCAAATCTACATGTGAATTCATTTCATCAGTTTGGAAGGTTACAAGTAACATGTCTTCCCAGATGACTTGCTACTGAGCTTTGTCATTTTACTGACCTTCCGTGGGATTTAAAAAATGCTGTGTAACTATCAGCATAATAATATCCTATAAATAAGTTGAACTAAAAGATGACATTATTTGTAGTAAAAATACCTGAAAGGAAAAAGCAAAGGGCACAAAATGGAAAGGATAAATTTCTTTCAAGCATGACTTTAAGAACAGAAATACTGAAAAATATCTTCCTGAACAGTGAAATTTAAGATAACAATATGAAAAACAAAGGGACTGGATTCCATTTCATGCTATTCCATATCAACAATTCTCTGAATTTCCCTTGTGGAAAAATGATACAACTCTAATAAAATGATTCATAGCTCTAAACCATTTTCCTTAGCAAACACAGTGTACATTAGCAGGACTTCTAGAAGAGAATGTTTCTTTCAAAGATTTATTATTGTGAGATTATGGTAAGATGATCTGGATGGCTCAGTGTATGAAATCTTGTCATCCTGGCAGAAGTACTTTGCTCATCCAAGAGGCAGGAACACATTTGGAAGCAGGCAATAGAGGTCAGATTCTGAAGCTACAGGGACTGAACAGAGTCTGAACAAGCGCATATGAACTTGGCAATAGGCAGTAAAGCAGCAGCAAGTGTGAACTATTAACCCCACACCAAACAGTATATGTTGGCATGAGCAGTGGAAGAAGTCTACTTATCTATTTAAATGAAGGAGGCACTGCAATAGCAATAGCAAAGAAAAGAATGTGAGCAGGGAGGTAAAGGAAGGAAGAAAATAACGCACACTGACATTTTTAACGGGGCTGTTAGATGCTTGCTCACAAAAATAAAAAACACTTTTCCTATGACCAGTTATCAGTATACTGGAAAATAACTAAAGTAAAGCAAACTTGCTGAGCAAATTTCACATGTGGTATTAAGCACACAGACTTCAAAATAAAGTTTCTGAAGATCAGATTTTCAAATCACCCCATGAAAATATTTTCTAAGTCCTGAAACAGACGGATTAAAAAATAACAACATAAGCTATAGCTGAAATAACATCTGTCAAAATTGCAAAGGTAGTGTATTTGACTGTGTGAAGAGTTGTATATACTGGCTCCCTTTAGGTTTCATTATTGTAAAAAAAAAAAAAGTTTCAGAAAACATAGTATGTGATAAATGTTTTGACATGACCCATGGGGCAACCCAGATGGCCTAAAGGCTTCAGCAGTGAGCTCACCTCCACGTCAGTGGGTGACACTGAAAGGAAATCCAGTCACCAGCTGGGTTTGGACTAGCCAGTGCAGTTCACAGACACCAGCTCCTACTCTCCTCAGCTGTTCTCTGCCTCACATTTTTCCCCAGAAGACTCCATATACAAAGTAAAATTCCATGGCAGACTACCACCTGACTGTAGGCACACCCATGTAGGGTAACATGAGGAAGGGAGGAGCAGTCCGAGAGCTCAGCCTGCACAGAGTGCCTTTCTACCAGAGCTCTTCTGGCAGCAGGGGCGCAGCACAAACAGCACAGCTTCCCTCCATCCTGGGAGCCTGCATGGCAGAGCACAGACCCAGACTGAGCACCCTGGGCAAGCACACGAGATCAGAGACAGGGACTAGCTGTGACTGCAGAGAACCTAAGTATATTGGAAGCATAGCTCCAGCTGCAGCCCTAGGTTCATCTTCCAAGCTTCCAAGATCTTGCAGATAAGGGATGCTGAGGTGAAGGAGTGTGCAAGGACTTGTACAGGTTGTAAGAGAAGTGCTCAGAGGCAAAGGCAGTTCTGGAGCATTCGCAGCCTGGTATGAGTACAGTTTGTACATCAGGGATGAGAAGCAGGGCAAGCAATACAGAGTTAGAGCAGCAGGATGGTGGGAGGACATGAATTTAGTTGAAGAAGCAGAAATATGGAATGAGAGAGTGGGGACTTACTTGCAGGAATAGTGGAAGATCCGATTTTGGATAGCCATAGGGAATCCATCAGGAAGCTGTGGCTCTCAAACACTTTGCAGCATGGCTTCAAGACCCAGAAAGTTTAGGAACTCTTACTCTGTACTTTCTACTATAAAATTATTCTTTTCTCTCAATGCCACTTGCTCCTCCATTAAACTATTCTCCTCCTCCTGCCCCACCCTGCTTTGCATCCCACACCTCCTCCCAACCTCACTTAGAATAACTTTTCTATACAAGCTAGGGAATACAGTCCCCAGGGGCTTACATACCATATCTTTCTGTAATATCAAATAAAATGCAAAAAAGGAAGTGCACAAATTAAAACTATGAAAGCAGGCTGGTGAAGAAATTGGGCTCTCTAGTTGTCCTTGTCCCCAGGACCCCGTGTGCTCATCAGTATCCTGGCAGGTGGCAGGGGAGCACCACACTGAAGGAAAATCATAAACTTTTTGTTCAGTCTGTGTCACGCACGTGCATCACATGGGCCCAAAATCTACAGTCCTATCATACAACTTAATTAATTTCAATGGGATTTAAGTGAATTTTGTTCATTAGTCTGTCATCTGTGGTTTAGGAATTACCCAGGTATGCCATGTGGTAGAAACAGTCCCAAATCCCAATATGTCTAAAAGACTGGTGCTATCTTAATTATTGTTATTAAAGTCAGTGCAACATCACAGTGGTAGCCTTCCAGTACAGTTAAGAGAACTACAGGCTAAACCCCCAGTGCTCAGACTTACTTTCTGTATGTGAGGAAAGTAATGATTAAAACCCTTTTGAAGATCACCATCAAAGCCTATTTTGCTATTGATTTGTACTGAATGTTAATAATTAAACAGCTGACATATTAATCAGCTTCCTCTCATTGAGACCCTGTAAAAGGTAATCTATTTATATTCCACTCAAGATCTCTAGTGGTTCTTTACTACCTCAGTATCCAGTAAATACTCACTAAGCTTATTATGGAGTAGGACTAATATTTCACTTGAATTGGTAGGAAAATGGCTTCTTTAGCTCCCGACAATAGCAGAATCCGTGAAGTGGGAAGAATCTGCGTAACATGCAAAGAAGCTACCCAATCCCTTTAACAGCTTCTTAAAAAGGGATTGGACCCAATTCACGAAAAAAATGTGTATGTTCAGTGGGCGGTAACTTTGATGCAGTTCTTTTATGTATATAAGGGTTAGCCAGAGTGTCTGAATAAAAAAGGAAGCCAATCTGCTTTTATTCAGGCATAGCACCATGTGGGCTGAATGTGAAAAATAGAAATGGTGTATTAAATGCAATTCTGAGAAGAGACTCATTTTCTTGTTAGTACAAATTACGGGAATAGGAGCCCAGCTGAAATGTGTAACGCAATGGTATGTGTCAGTGACGGCTGTAAATGTGGGTCTCAGAACAAAAGTTGGTCTTCCCATAGCAAAGATTAAGGTGATATTCTTGTTTCTGCCATCGTCACGGAAGAGCTGTAAACACCTGTGAGAGGAATGATTGATTCCTAGTGATGTTCCAGTCCTTCTCACACTCCCTTCTCAGAGTGGCCCAATGTGTGTGAGACTGCTCTTTCAATCTTCTGCAATAATAGTGACATTGAAACCAAACCACGTTAGATATCAAAGGTACATTTTTCCTTCAGCCTCTATGTCCTTGTTTATTTCCATTCTGGGGCAGAACGCCAGGGGACCAATTGCAGTAGAAAATTCTTGTGCTTTTCCTAGATCAAATTTACATTTGTAACTCATTACACATCTCATAAAAAGAACAGATTTTTAAAATTGAAAATCAAACCATCAGTTTCTGCCAGATTAAAAGTAAATTTTAAAAAAAGTGCAGCAATTTAAGTCCCACTTAAAGTTCACAGGGGTTACTGCATTTTATTAAAACACGTCTGATAAGAAGCACCTTTGTCATTAAACCCATTGCTGCAAAGCAAAGAGTCCTTTTACAGGGATTTTAGAACAGCTTCCTGAACATTTTGTAACTGGGTTTCTAGAAAAAATCAGTGAAAAGGATCCAAAAAACTTCAGATTTCTGTGCAAGTTATTCTTTTCTGTTTCCATAGAGAAGTGGAAATGAAGACTACCATGAAAAAGCGGTCTTCATAAATTGATCAACCCAGTACCACATAAGAGACTGAACTCTTACAGAATTTCTATCATTCAAATCTCTTCAAGAAGTCTTTGCCTCTATCATTTTTAACAAGGCTTGTGTGACACAAGCATTCATAAAAAAACTAGGCAGTAAATAATTTTAGTCTAAGTCAGAAAGGGCAAACTATCTGCAGGAAGCAGATCAATAATTTATGGCTCTACAAGTAGACTGCCAGTATCACAAGCACAATTTAGACTGCCTTTTACATAAATGACTGATGGATTTGGGTATAAAATTCCCATTTGTGCTCTGTCCTGAACATAAAATTGCAACCCAAGTAAACTATTTTCTTTCAAAAAAAGTGATCTTTTGATCATCTCTATTGCAGCAAGAGTGCAACACATGAAGGTTCATGCCACTTGTGGGGGGCCTGTGATGGACTGAAGTACATAAAGTCATACTCGGTGCAGTAGCAATCTAAGTGGGATATTCAAGACGTGTAATTTCATCTCGCCACATTAAGACAAGATGTATCATCACTTTTCCACTGGCAGGAAAAGGCACCCAGACATAGCTCAGACTAGATGCACAGTTTTCAGACAGCTTAAAATGTCCAAATCAAATGGGGAAATTAATCTTGCTTGCAATTACTAAGAGCACTGCACCCATCCATAGCCAAACACGCCCTGCCACAGGCTTTTCAAGACCAGTTATTCTTCTGAGTATTTACTTGGGGTCTCCAGCCTGCACTGAAACTCATGATGTTCAAAGCTGTCACATCACCTAACTAGATCAATGCCATCCCACACCCACCTACATCGACAGCCACTTCATGTTTGACAGAAGTGTAGCCGTGCCTTTCAGGAGAGTTGATGGATAGGCAAAACAGTGAAATTATTCTATCGACCCATGGGTAAAGCTTCATTTCCAAAGAAATCTGAAGTTGTTAGCCTTGACTTTATTCCTCCTGTGTCTCCATTAAAACATCTAGGCTCTTTCAGCACTCTAAACTAGTCAGTGATCCAAGACAAGACTGTACTTCTCACATAGCTACAATGTAAGTGTAGTAAACTAAACAAAAGCCAAACTACTACCGAGTTAAAGAGTGTCCCTACTGGCTTGAAAATATTTCAGTTTATACATACCATCTTCTTGGGTTTATTAATTTACATTAATTTTGCCTGAGGCTATTGAGCATGCCTTCTGGCCCATAACAGACTGATTTATCATGTCACACAGGGATCTTTACGGTATTAGCAACTCTACTCTCGATAGCTGGAATTGTGCTAAAGCAGAAGTATAGGGGGCTAAACAACAGCCGTAACATGAAATTTGAGACCTATAAAGCAATACTCAGAATTATACTTCCGAGTCAAATTTCTCCACTCCATTCTGACAGACTGAAAACTATACTGGTGAAAGCTTTTCTCCAAATCAACTGATGTGGGTTATCCTACAAAAACCACAGGATGGTCTGTTTCATTAATATTCTTAACAGCTCCCTTAAAAGAATCCTGTTGACATATGGTATTTTTGGGAAATAGGGTCATGGGGGAGGGAACTTCTCCTCTCCTAAGCCCCCTAAATCTTTCTCTCTCACAAGATTTAGGCAGGCCAAAGGCACTTATGGCTATTTACACAGAAAGCCAAAGCTTACACATAGTCTCTCAGTTTCTATGGCAGCACAGCTCCTATAAAAACACAGCTTAAAACCACAGCTCTCCAAGCTTGCTGGCATCCCCGTGTACTCGCAGACATTCCCTGAGCAGTGGATTTCTCCTCCAAACACGCCAGACTGTGTAAATTAGCGCTGACCCCACTGCTGGCAGAGCGAACAGCGCGCTGCCACGGAACACTCCCGGTGCGAATGGCCAGCGGTTACTGCCTCTGCCTCCTGCCCTCCCTCCCGCCTCTCTCCAGCATCCTCCTGGGGATCACCAAGGGCTTGCCAGGCGAGTAGTGGGACAGGAAAACCATGCCAAAAAGCACAGTTTCCTTTTATGTCCTGCCGCCTTCTCCTCTCCCTCCAAGCAAACTGAAAAATCCATCCCCCAGAAAATTAAGATGGAAAAGACTGAAATCACTGCTGCCTTCACCGTTGCTAAGATTACGCAATAGAAACACCTCCTAGCTAATGAGATTTGTCAGCATCAGCTGAAAAAAATGCCTGCTGTGTGATAATATTAAGAAACCAACTATCCCTTCAAACATGAAGTGGCTGATGCTATTTTTTAGTTAATTCAATGCCTGAAGCAAAGCCATATATTACTGGTAGCTAAATAGATAACTGGAGCACTTTTACAGAGTTTACTTAAATTTTATACTGCAATTAAAGTGTCTGCTTTACACAGACACCTGTTTAATCTTCTTACTACTACCTTTTGCTGTTTCTAGGAAGATTTATAAGATTTGCATTTTACTACTGGAACACCTAATTGCAGCCAATAAAAGAAAATGTATTCTCTAGGGTATTCAAAAATATGCTTATTAAAAATTAAATGCATTAATGTATAAAAATACATTACTTCAATTGAAATTCCAATGGGAAGGATATTCCTATAGGGTGAAAAAAGGAAAAAAAAAATCTGCTTAGGACAAGAATATTCCTCACAAAAAAAAATTTGAAAATTTCTTTATGTAACTTACGTATCACATCATTATATGACAGCTTTCCCTTCTGATGCTAAGAGAGCCTTGGATTGGCAGGAGATTTGGAAGTTTTGATTAACAACCTACTGGAGCTCTTGGCAATGTGCCTGGGTGTTTCAGATTACTGCTGCTATAGAAACTCCCCTGGGTGACTGTGCTGCTTTTCTTTTTCTCACATTTCTAAAATGTTGGTCTTCAATTTTTTTTTTTGTCCTTTTGCAGTTTGTTCCACTCAGTAGCAATTGCTGCACTACTGTTCTACTCTCACTCAGTGAATAGCATAGCTACACAAACAGCTATCATTACAGATAACAGGCATCATAAAAGAGTTTGCCATATGCCTTGTCAGCTGGCCAAAGTGATGACACGATTCTTTTAGAGCAGTCTGGGTAGTTCATAGGAAGTATATGCATGTCAGGAAGCTGGCAATTCATTGCTTTTCTCTGAGTATAATACTAGTTAACAGACTTTAAGGGCTAATTATATATGAGTTTAATATTAGCTTAAATTGCCGTATAAATTTTTTATTTCTAACCTATCCAGGGGAGAATGAGGTAATGACTACAAAATCAAACAAAAATAACTAATTTTTGTGTGATATTCCCTCCTGTCAGTTCACTTTTTCACTTTTCTTTCTAATCCAAATTGTTCTAACATGGTGTGAATAAGCTATGTCTTTCTCCAGCACCGCTAGGGATGACTAGACTTTAGGGGGAGCAGGAGCAGGAGCACAAGCACTTTCAGTTGCTACTTAATGGAAAAGAGTACTAAACAGTGAAGTGACACAGAGTGTAGTGTCTGACTGCTGCCCTGAGCGTCCGACCAGGCTGCATCACAAAGTTATATCAGCTACACCAAAAGCCTACTCAGGCCATCATCAGTGAAGTGACCGTGTCTTCTGGATGCACCAGCCCACCCATGCACACATCATTGTCCCAAGATGCTCCCTTTTCAGCATGGACAAACGTGGACACAAACACTGTGCTGAGTCCAGTCCACGGGCACTGCACAACACCGGCACTTGGGTTCCCCTTGAGAGGAGGCCAGCCACTGCCTGGCTAATCTGTGTCACTTGTTCCTGGTGCCCTGCCTGCCAGAGACTGCTCTCCATGGGAACAGGCTGCAAGTGGGATAAGCCGGTTCAGCGGTGACAACGTGTTTCTTGGCATCTTATCTGTGCACATACAGACAAAGTCTGATCTGATGGGGCACAGCAGGGCCCTACAGCTCCTGCATCGATGCAGCAATGGATGAGGTGCCCCTACCAAAGTAGCTCATGCAGCTCGCACCATGCTCCAAGGGCTCCCGGGAAAGGAGGGATACTGTGAGACTTCTACAGGAGGAATGAACAGTCATTAACTGAGCTCAGGAGAGATGCCAAATGACCTCCCTGAAAGAGGAGGCCCAAACACAGTGCACAACCCAGATATGCAGATGACTGACATGTGGCAACATAGAAACCATCTGTGTCAAGTAAGTCACATTGGTACGTGGAAATCCTTGCTTGGGAGGTTTTCTTGTTAGCTGCCCATTCATGTGAGTTCAAAGCAGGTGAACTGCTGAGTAACTTCAGCTCTCAAGAAGGTCCATGAAAGCAGCCTCCAGAGAGTAAATAACCTCTAGCAAATGGGTTTAAAGCTAGCAAGTGATTTAAAGCAAAGCACACAAAATGTACTTTTTGCATTCTTCTTACAAAGTGATGCCATCAGAGACTGGATTGCTCTGGGTCTCACCTGTTTGGAAGACTGCTAGTTTTTCATCTTGTTCTCCAGAACTTAAAATTACTACATGTGAAACAAGTTGCTAGAACCACAGTTCTGAAAAGAGACTTCTAAATATTGCTATAGCCCGTCATATCCATTTCATATCTGCTGAAGCTTGCTGAGAGCCTGAAGCAGAAACTGAGAGAAAGATAAGTGTAAATCATCTCTACTATTTACAGACAGTATCCAGGCAAAATCCAAACCAGAATAATTCACAAATTGATTTTTTTATCTACTTCACTGATCAAAGCTTACAAAGAAATGGGGCATTGGATCATCAAGGCCCTTATCAGCTGCTAGAGCTATTATGAGAGAGAAAATATCTGACAAACATACAAACAATCAAAACATCTTAAAATGAGAAATTACAGAAACATTCTCAAGTAAGTAAAGGTGAAAGTTATAGACAGAGGGTTTTAGCAAAAAGCCCCAACAAACTCCAACCCACAAACATGCACACAATTCTACCTAAGGAGATGCCTCCTGTGCTGCATAATTCCCTTGGAAATCCCATTTATCTCCCTCTTGGCCTTTCACTAGTATATAAAAAACCATCTAAGTGGGCAGCAATCTCTAGAAGCCATCTGGTCCAAGCACCCATCTCAAAGCCAGTCCAGCCAAGTTCTGCATACTTCCAATGATGGAGATCCCTCGGCCTCACAGTACACAGCTGTCATGATTTTACCATGGTCATTTCCCCAAATGCCTACTCTTTAGTCACAATTTCCTGTGTTTCCTTTAGTCTGTGGCTTCTGGTCCTTTCACTGCACACCTCTGAGAAGGGTCTGGCCCTGCCTCCTCTCTGTGTCTCTGGTACATGAAAACAGCAATAAGACCTCCCTTCAGCCATCTCTTTTTAATGCTGGACAAACCCAGTTGTCTCAGCCTCACCCTGCACAACCTCAGATGTCTCCAGCCCCATGACCACTTTGGTAGCTCTCTGCTGGACTCAACTCAGCATGTCGGTGCATTTCTTTTAGTGGAGGACTCCAAACTGGTTGCAGTTCTCCTGATGTGGTCTCACAAGCACCAAACAGAGGGGAAGGAAGGACTTGCTGGTTATGCTGGGTAACATTGCCTGGGACATTATTGCCTGTGTGCTGCAAGGACACACTGCAGATTCATCCACAGCTCATCATCCACAAATACCTCCCGAAGTGACCAAGCTGCTTGCTAGCCAGCTGGCCTGCCAGTCCGTGCTGTTTTGCAGGGTTATCCCAGCCCAAACACAGGGCTTTGCATTTTCTTTCGCAATGAAACATTTGCAATCTTTCAGTGCAGAATGGGTTACCTCAGCCTTCTCCAGATCTCTTAGCTTTAAAGGAATACAATTACATGTTGCTGTCTATTCTTTTACACCACAGGTGAGAAAAATGACCAGAGAAAACCAGTAACTTTTCCTGTAATTATTACTGCAAAATTTAGAAGAAAGGCTTAGAGTCCAAACATGTAATATAAAACAAAGTCATAAAATAAAAAAATGAAGTAATACAAAGAAATAATGTTAATTACTAGCAAAATGTTTCTCTGTGTTGCATTTATGGTTCAAACCTTAAAAATGGCATCCTATGTAATATCTAGCAGCAGTACTTTCCAGGAATAATATACTGCACTTTTAAAATGTTCAAGAAGAAACATTTAAATTTATTTTCATGAGGAAAAAAACCCAACAGATGTTGAGACTGTGTTCAGAACACTTTTAGAGTCTCATATTTTCTACTTTCCTCCCATCACATTTCCAGTCCTCAAATAATATCACAGCTCACTTCTGAATCAGAAAAAAGGGAGACTCCATCTCAGGACTCATAACTTTCCTTCCATTGTGGCTGAGGTTTTTCATATGCACAAATACGAAGAAGATGTAAAATATCCACGTATCACAGCCTAAACATGCCACAATCCCACAACATCCACAACACCCCCCATTAATCTGATGATCAAGGAAAGAGGAATAACAAATAAGAATCAGACTTTCCCAATGCTTGAACCACCCAGACCAAAGCTATTTGTGTGAGACCAGGAGTCACCATAAAAATGGCGAGAGATAACATTATAGTGAATTACTAGAAACAGTCCAATATTCAGGAGGTATTTAAAGCACTTTATGAAACAACTGACCACAAGGTGTTTACATTTCCAGAAGAGAACTGGAGATGCTTCCCTTTCTCTCCCACAAATCTCATTAATCATTTCAAATGGTATGGTGCAGCAGTGGTGTCTCTGCTCCTCCTTTGCAGAGTCACCGTATGCCACTGAATTTCCACATACTTCTGATAAAATGCTGCCTCCCTGCTCCTCCTTGCAAGGGAACTGTGGCTACACAATAACAATTTACCTCTCCATTTTAGTCTTCCCTTTTCCTTCTTTTTCCTTCCACCCTCCAATCTGGTTATTTTTGGACTGCCAGTTGGGATTATTGCTTTTTCCCTGCTAAAATAAAAACAAACAACAGTTATACTTCAGTTTCTGGGCTTAAGCATGAGATCTGTCTCAAACATTAAACAGTCACATTTTCTTGCCTGAGGTGCAATGCTATCTCCTATGACACTGACTTAAGCAAGCCTTGCAACTAAAGACAGATTCTGTTTCTGGATTCGCATGCACACTTTTCCAACTTCTCCAGTAATTACCCATCTGCAATCCTGAGCAGGATTGTATCCTGAGAATTCAGCACTGGCTGACATTTGTGTAGCCTTAGAGACTGAAAAAATTAATCTTTCTGAGCTGAACTACAATCACAATTTAAAATACACACAGTTAAATTAGAATATTTATAACCTAAAACACCTTTTCTCTTAGACACGTTATCTTAATTTCAGACCACATTTTAGTGTATTTTGCTTTTTTCCAAGCACCTTGAGGCTTACTACTTAAAGAAGGTCTATTTGGAAGGAATTTAGCATCTAAAAAATAATAGACATTCTAGTAGCATCAATTTCCCACCTCTAAATGAAGGCCTTTAGTAGAGAGCACATGATGCTTTTCTGAGAAGCAAAGACAAAGATTCCCCATATCCCAATCTTACAATGTCAAAACGAAGTCCCAGGTAAAATCAGTCTTTAGGTGTGCAATACAAACATTCCCCAAATTAAATAAGTATATTACCAGGTGTTATTCAAAAGCTCATTTCCTTCCTTTTTTTTTTTTTTTTTTCTGCATTAGAATACTTTCAGCTCTATAAAGGGTTTTCCAGTACCTGGAAAAAATAATTTTATTGTGTAAAATAATTTTATTGTGTAAAATTCAGTGTGGCAAACAGCTGACAGGAATTGAACAAAGAGACTTATTATTTCAGTGAAAATCATTGCTTTCCCACTCTGGAAAAGAGATCAGTGTGTATATACCTCCATTTCCTGATTTTCAATATACTGGGTATGGAGGGTTAAATTGAGTGGAGTTCTGAGTTGTCCAAGACGCAAACTGAGTGTGCTGGCTTCCCTTCTGTAAGGTGGAGTCACTCTGTCCTTCAAGAAGGACAAAAATACTTTTTCATATTCAAGATAGTAGGCAGAATGAAGCTAACACAAAGTAGATTTTCAACAGGGTGAGGCTCAAGGGAATCACAGGAATGAGAACTGCTTAAGAAGAAGGTGGAAAAACAAGCATGCTGACAACACACTGCAGAGGATGAGAAAATCTAATGAACTTCATGAAGCACAGCAGTGATACCTCACCCTTCTGAAAAGGATTCTGCTAATAAAGCACCTGACAGGAACTTAGAAAATACACCTCTTCCAGGAACGAGGAGTCCAAAAATTATGCGTAGAAATTATCCAGTCACAGTAGGGTCTCTTCACAGGCCAGATGTGAGAACTTTTAGATGGAGCATAACAATTAAATGAGTGGCTCAACATAGAAAAGTTTTAGACTGCCAGTTGTTAACTTGAACAATATCTACAGTGTTACTGGAAACACTTTCAAAACTAGCATTAATATCTAATGTGAATGAAGAGCCAGACATGACCTATAATCTTGGGCTGAGTTTTCCTGGAAAATTGTATGTACAGAGCTGTTAGCAAGCACTCAGTAAACAGATTTATTAGAAAAGAATTTTCACTCTTTTAATGATTTTAGGGAGCAGATTTAGTGCAATCCCTCTCAGGAATACACATAATTCCTTTTCACAGGTGTTTTGCAGGCCCTGCCAGGCACTATCATATCCCCTTAGAAGCAACATAACCTTTGTCGATGTACATAAAGGAATGTTTGCAGATTTTGACATGTTCAATTTATTTATACAATTACTGACCATTTACCTAGTCACACTTCTTCTCCCTTGATGGTAGCTATGCTACAGTAAAGTTTCCCGGCCATACTGCACTGAAGAATTCATTCCAGTAATCTACATCAGTACCTGGCATAGCATTCCAGATTGTTGTAAATGTCAAATTTCTGTTCTCCAGCTGTGTTTTCAAAGGGTTAGTTAAATTCAAAGTCACACAACCTTTATCATATTTAAAGTTTATGAAAAATTTATATTTTTCTTTTACTCTGTCCTGGGTCTGGCCCGGACAGGGTTAATTTTTGCAGTAGGAGGGAGCATGGCTAGGATTTGGAGGTTATTCTGCAACACCTCACGTCATTTTCCCAGGACAGTGGAAGGGATGGCATGGCACTGCAGAGGGAGTGGTCAGGTATTTCAGTGAGTTTCCATGGAGAGCTGTGAGCAATCACATGTGAATTGTTTGTCATTTTCTTCTGCTACTACTGTTATTAGTATTGTTGCTGTTATTGTTTTTTATCTCTTTGCTGTTTCCAGTAAATTGTTCTTATCTCAACCCCTGGTCTTAATCTCTTGTGCCTCCAATTCTTCTCGCCAGCCTGCCATAGTGGGAGGTGGGGAGGAAAAGAGGGAGTTATTAATTAAGCACATGGTTTAGAGGGTTTCAGTGGGAACATTAAATTGGGGAACACACTAAACCATGACATACTAACACAAGAATTTCCACTCCTAGGTTTACAAGACCAGTAGGTATCCACATTTGGATATCCTCACCATATTCAAAGCTCACCAAAAAACCTGATCCCTTTAAACTTAACTACTGTTATCAGAAAATTAAGCTGATGTTTATAACTAGAAGTGAACTCAGCTATGAATCCACACAGCCCAGCAGGATACATGCAGTGGTGGCAGTCTCTGGAAGCAGCATGGCTCTCTTCATAGAACTTGCTAGCTCAGGCACCAAATTGCACAGACAAGTCATATCTCACCAGTTCTGCTTCCAGTCATGACACTGTAAGCATCTGCTCAGCCAGAGTTTGCAACTCTACTCCAGAAATTTCATCAGTAAGTCTCTCCTTTTCCTCTTTCTTTCTTAATCAAAAGAGAATTTAGATTTAGCTTCAGATACTAAGGAGGTTTTTTTTTGACAGGTAATAGCAAGACAAAGATTCCTGAATCTTTGCCAGCTAGTTCCTCAAGCAGGCACCTATAACTTCCAAGTGAGCTGTCATGAACAAAAAAGTAATGCATATATCCATCACTGCTATGTTGCAATAAGGTGCCCTGAATTTAGGGATCAGAAATAAATTGAAAGCAAGCATGGAGGTTACCAAGACTAATAAATGATTTGAACTCCCCCAAATAACTTCAGAAAGGTTAGAAAACCAAGTCTGAAAAGGTATGAGACACCATACTCTTGCTTCTGTAAGCTTACTGTGCCCTCTGTTGATCATTATAATACTCCTTACAACTACTTGACAACACATTGTCCCAATGATCTTGTCTTGTTCTGGACACCCTGTTCTGTCTAGTCAATGAGACATAACTGCACAGATAAAGAACAGGAAATAGTACCCTTTATTTTATGATGAGCTTGGGAAAATGCAGAATGAACAGGGAAAACTAAAGGAGTGTTTAATGGTTAAAATGACCAAATACTGCCCCCTAAACTCCTACATTCTTTCTAATTTCATCATTATTATGTGATAACAAATTAGAGCAAAAAGAATCATTCAAACTTTTTATAGGTAGTCAGTAGCTTGAACAAGACTTTTGATTTAATTTGACAAAATGCTCAGAACTGAGGACACCAGGGAACCAGTGGCAGCATTGCTTTAATTATGCAATGCTGTACCATTTGGAACATAATGGAACTAAAAATAATTTACACACAAACTCCAGTATTGTTACAGACGCACAAATACAACTGCAATATAATTCCTGTGCCTCAGATCCATGGTATAATATCATGTTCACTTATCCACACTGAAATGGCCACTTGTGATGCTATATGCTTGGAGTTTTTTTTCTTTTTTCTAAAAGTACTTTGGAAGCAAAAAAAGAATCTTAACAGCTCTCCAGTGTATTCCCACACCTGTTGAGTTTCCCTGAACAAGTAAGGTGGGTGACAATTTTAATTCCTCTTACTCCATCATCAGGCACATAATTTTCTCCTAGGCATGCTAGGAAATAATTAAGATTGAAACACATCACTTTCTGAAAGTAATTACAGAATTTGGATTGTTACCTAACAGCTTCTGCTAGTTTTTCAAACAGCTCAAAGTCCCAACACCAACCTTTGATTGAGTCTCTTTGATGTTTAGTTGGAGTGGCCCTCTTTGTTCAGGCTGAACAGCGACTACAAATGCAAGAGCCCCTGTTCACCTCCCCACCAGAAACTCTGCCGGTTTTAGTCCACACACAAGCTGTAGTGACTGATACTCTGTAGAAGACTCCATTATTTTTATAAAAGAAGCTGCCTGAAAATCTCCATTCCTCTTCTGAAACATCTCTGTGGGAAGGGTAGATCAGACCACTATCGCTAACATGCTGACATTCGAAGTTCTGTGAAAATGTTTCAGAAAATAGCCTCATATAAATACATTCCCTATACTGTTAAAGATTTATTTGTTTGCTGTCATCCAGTGCTAATGTTTCCTTTCGGATCTGTTTTACAAAACTTCTTTCCACTGATGTCTTACATATGTCTTACCTTTTGCAAAAGATTTTGCTTTTTATGGGTTGATATTTTGCTTTATCTTCCACAGTTCTCTGTTGTGAACTTTATATTTACCCTATAGGGTGTATTTCCTCTGTTTGGTTTGGATTTTTTTAAATGAACATATCTCTGATATTGTCTTCTGCCTTATGCTGTCATCTTGCAGATATTTATTTGCAATTACATGATTCTTCAACTTTGGTATGGAATCCGCTGAGTCTAAATTACTTTATGCTGATGATAAAATGATACTTCTTTTTCCAACATCTGTTCTTGTTTCCTATTAGTTTTTATCAGTCATATGTCAATTCATATCTTTTCACAATATCTCTAATGCTTAAAGCAAAACCTTCCTTTTTGTACAAAACTCTTTCCATTTCAGAGATACTGTTGGTTTGGTTTTTTTTCCCCTATGAATGTGTATTAAAGTGGTTTTTTTTCCTTTGCTGATCAGATGTTTTTCATATTGTAGTTAGGAAGTTAATTTCTCAAGAAATTTCTGTTTAGCCTATCTCGTGACTGCAAAACCAGAAGCCCTATCATCACTCCAAAGCAAGAAGATCAAACATGATGGAAACATTTCCACTGTCCCAAAAGCCCACACTGCTGCTGTGCATGTAAGGATAAAAAGTTTATTGATGCACTTTCAATTTTGGAAAAGACTTACTGTTTCTCAAAATGGTCCCTCAAGCAACAGTTTATTGAACTAGGCATCCCAAAAGGCTGAAGTGACAATAATATATGCATCAACTACATTTCTAGAGTACAATTATTGTCAATATAGTTAAAAGTACTTTGAAATGAGGGAGAGGAGATCGGAACACATAAAATGTATAATCTGATGTATCATCTAATAAGAAGCTGACAACTAAAATACCCATTTTTGATATCTTAAATCAAAAGTTGTATAGGATTTGGAATATATGCCACACTATTGTGGAGGCCAAGCCACAGTGCTTCATTCTCCATCTGACTACCAGTTCAATAAATGCTATCAAGAAAATTTCAGATTAATTATATTTAGTTCAGCCATGTGCTTCTGAGAACTAATATCTAACCTCTAATTTTTAAAGGTGCCCCTTCATATTTTGTGTTTAAATAGGAATTTGTACACACACAACAACATTGCCTGTTCTGCCTGTGTGGCCACATGCAGATTCCAAAAGATCAGAAGCATTTGCACAATATCCTCCTAGAACCAAGAGGTATGAGGACAAACTGACCTTAATCCATCTGAATAATGCCAAACACATTAAAAAAATAAATCTTAATTTGGAAACTTGAAGAGATTACAAAATCTCTGCTACAGCCCTCATAACAAAAAGTACTGCACTGCTCCCCAGTCTGCAGTCAATACTTTAGTTTTAAGAAGTGTGTAACAGTGTCTTCTGTAAAACCATCTCTGCACCAAGTAGGCAGCTTGAACAATATATATTCCAAACTACATTATGTCATTTTAACCTAGAGAGAAATACCAGTGCTTTGGATGCAGAAATCAAGCACTGTGCTGTCCTAATACTGTGATTAATGCTGTGAGCTACACCCTGCCTAGCCTTCCTAATCTCTGGGCTTTCTAATTTATAGCAGAGATGGATAGGCTATCAGTGGGGAATTATGAGGATTACTAGCTGTTTATCTCTCCTTTGCAGAGACACTTTGCTGCTTATAGAATTACCATAAACCCTCCAGCTACAGTGCCACTTCTATACTTATCCAGAAGTCTAGATACCTATTGGACACAAAATGTTTTGGTAGTCAATATATTAGAATATGTTGGAGTTGATGGATGTTTGCTTTTTTTTTTTTTTGTAAATGATTTGAACATACTGTCAAGGCCCATCATGTTACTTCAGTGGTAATTTGTCTGCAGGTTATCTTGCATTCCCTTGAAATCCAGTGCTGTGATCTTGTCTACACTAATTAGAGTTCAGCGTTAATGCTTGGAGGTTGCCCTCAAGCATCACCACAGGTGAAACCATTAAACATGTATGCCAAGCCATCTCTGCACTTGCAGCAAGTTATGTAACTCATTTCAAAAGATTTCATCTTTATGGTCACCAGGAATGCTACTGACTTACCTTCTATCTGAAACTTAAGGGCTTTCTAAATGCTTCTACAGAAAGTCCTTGTGCTGTGGAGCACAAGTTTCCACTGGGGTGAAGCTTATCAGAGTGTGAGGGGAAATAGGTGTGCTACTTGTTTTAGTTTCCTGAAGAAGGAAGAAAGAAATGGACCCTATAATGTTTATTTTCCACAAACTTAAAAATCTGAATCTGTACAGAAAAACTTTGTCCTTTAGAAGGAAATTTATGAATGAGAGCCATCAGTAAGATAAATATTAGCCTTTGTACACCACACTTTTGATAATTACAAGTGTCATCCAATGATCCCTTTTAAATACAGATTGTATGTATAGATAGGATATTTACAGCCAGGATATCTTAATTAAGTGACCATTTGAGCAATAATTAAGTGACCATTTGAGCATTAACATTCAGCTAAATTGTACATATTTCATGCTGCTTAGATTTAAATTTTAGCCTATATATAGCTTTATATAACCATGTTCTTATGAAATTCCTCACAATTTCCCATTCTTCTTAAACTTCGTTGTACTTCTTAACTAGCCTGCTAAATAGGAGACCTTAAGAACACTTGTTTTAAAAGTTCGGAGTCTCTAACTCTATGCATGCATGTTTATAAATATAATAAAAATATGTACAACAAAAAGCTGTTTCCCTCCTCCAAGTCACAACATATCATCTTTGTCGTTGTATAGTCATTTGTATTTGTCTATGCTCACTTTATATTCAAAGACTGTTACAAAAAAAAAAAATTGTTTAAACATCATCTTTGGTTAAAATAAGAACTCTTTTATTCTCTACATTATCTTCAATCACTTGTTTCTTATACCTACATATATCTTTTGAAATACTTGATTTTTTTTAAGACTTAAAAGACCCCTAAAATCAACCAAATCCAAATCACTTCATGCCTGCATTCCTTTCAGAATGTTATAAAATGTCTCAGCACGTAAAACACACAGGTGTAGTCATCCAGGCCCTTCCTTCAAGGTATCATGAAATGAAAATACAATTACCAAAGGAGAGGACCATTCTCTCTAGAAACCAGCTAATCTGATAACCCAGTCTCAGCTCACATTTGTGCAACCATGTCATGCAAACCTTTAAGGTTTTTTCTTATCTTTTAATCTCTGGGCAGTGCCTCAGTATGTATAAACCAGCCAAGATTCATTCCTATTTCTCTGGTTTTTCTAAGTACTTCCTCAGTCATCCTCTGCAGCATAGGACCTCAACTGCCTGCTAGGACCATCTAGGCTTGTCTTATCTAGTTAGCTCCCTTCCATCAGAGTGGCTTTGCACACTGAAGATACTTTGATCTTTCCTCTTCTCTGAACTCCAAGTATAGTCTCCAAGGGAAAGAAATTATTTTGACTGAATAAAGTAATTTATCTGAAGAGAAGGGTGTCTACATGGAATTTAACAACAGAGACAGGCGACCATACTAATTACCCAGTCCAGTCTCTCACCCTATGAAAGCCTGCCAACAAAAGGGGAACCATGAGCGAGCCTATCCTCTGTTTCAAGTTCAGAGAATGTCAATTCCGTGCCTCAGTGTGCTGTCATATCCTATCAGCAGGATGAAATCACCTACTTTCTTCTGTCCTGGATTTGTTTGTTTTTCTGGCAGGGCATGCTAAAAACATATAACATCGTTTGGATTTGTCAAGGCATTGGCAGTCCAGATAGAGAAAGGCATAATTGGAAACTTTTCCAACAGGTTCTTGAAATCTAATAGCACGTTTGCATAACATGTAACTCTTGCTTTAAAAATGGGTCATCTAAATAAGTGTGTGTTAATGGATGAAACATGGATAAGTTGTGTTGCCAATACAACTCACACATTTCTCAAGTGCCCATAATCCTGGTCCCACGATAACTCTTTGTCGGTTTTGATGTATATATGGCCAACTCCTATTCCTCGTATTTCCCTGCGGACTGCTCCACACCAAACTGTATTCCAGGGACACAGCCTGTAATACCGAGGGACAACAGCATTGCTTCACCTCTCAGGAAAAAAGCCACAATTACTTTGTGCACCAGAAATTTGCTGCTGACAGCTGCGGCAGAATTCTCCAGCCTTGCTAGCTCTGCTGCACTGGTGAGTACACAGGCAAGCGTGAAGCCATGCACATCCCTTCCAGATCACCTCTCTGCTGTGGATGAATGCTTGTATACAAGGACTTAATGCCTGGATAGTGAGGAGAGAGATGTACAGCTGGCTGTTCGAGTTTTGATGTCCACATTATTTGTTTGGTTGTCGCTTTCATCAGCTTTGCTGTATAGATTGCTTCAATTATTGTGGGGGCTTCTTCTCTCTTCTTAAATGACAGCATATATTAAATTACAAAGACATTTAAGAAATATGGATTCTAAAACCAAAATATGGGGAGTAAATCATATTCCATGAAACATCCTGTGGAGTATATTTCATTTTAGAGGGAATATTATGTATGGTTAACATCATTGCACTAGGAGATAGGGTAAATTTTATCCCAGTACTATTCACCTATTTTATTCACATGTGGAACACTAACATAGATCAAGTAATGCATTTGGGTGTGTTGGAATTCTTTGCATTTTATGTAGCTTCCTTTCTATCTGTGAAAACTTGGAAACATAAGGATGCATCTGTAAGGGGTAAATTCTAGTCACAGACAAAAAAATGATCAGGAAGCCTGTTACTAAGTTCACTTCTTCACATTATTCTGTATTTAGGACATGAGTGTTAAGCTCTACTGATGGACAGTCCAGCTACCAACCTGTGTATCAGTTAATACAGAGTTTCTTTGGTTTGGTGTTGTTTATGGAATTCTTCAAAGAAAAAACACTGAAGATAGATTAATTTTCTTGCACTCCCCATCAGGCAGAACAATCCCTGCTTGCACGTACAACACAAATACACAGTCTCAGGCAGTGTTAAGGAAGCTTGTGCAGTTTAAAGGGATGTAGCGCATCACTAACCTACAGCAATGGCACTACTTTTACGCCAGAAGAGTTTAAAACCTACTACAAATAAGAAGACGGTTTGTGACTTTTTTGACATGGTAAATTATTTCCCTTAAGAAAGTGTTAAAAATTACTTATTTTGCTATCTTAGAGAATGAAAGAGTATTCAAGTAGATTACTCTACGTTCATGCTCTTCATCCAAACTGTAATTTTTTGGTTTAGCAATTAAGAGCCACCATGCTGCCTTCACTGTAACCAAATTGTCATTGCAAAGAAATTCCCCATGTTTTCAAAACCCCGTAAAAGTAAAGGTGTCTTTGAAAAAGAAAAATTAACAGCAGGATGTGACTGGGTAACAAAGCAGGGGCCTTGTCATGGCAGGAATATAAGTGCCTCTGGTTCTCTAATACATTTACAAGCTCCTTTCCATGACAAAAAAATGTCTGCCATTACTAATTTTTTCTCATTATTTGTACAAGATTAGAAATGAGACACTGTCAATATGAAAGGAATTCACAGAGACACCTTCCTATTATCCTGCTAGCCTATATCACAACACTGTCCATTTTATTTATTACTTTGCTGAGCTGGCCTTTCCAAAACAAGCAAGCTGATAGAATTACCCCAAGCAGTTGCCAAAATGATGATAAATTTTATTGCAAACTAGTGCTTCTCATAAAACAGAGACATAAAACAGATTTCCTTTGACATCAGCTGCAAAGCTCCCTCCTTGGCTCAGATGCCAGGCACTGCTCGAAGAACATCACCTAGCTCTGGAGATAAGGTTCATGCACTGATCCTTCCCAGCTGAGGCTACCATGCAGCTATTCTTACCTTCAGATTATGAACCAATGCTGGCAGGGATAATGTCTTTCTAGAAATATCTGCAGGCTGCTAAAACACACTCAGCACATACTATTCGTGACTTACTTCCTTCAAATCCTTTTCCTTCCTTCCCCCAACACCCACAGTCACGCCTCCTCCCCACGCCTCCTCTCCCAACTCCTTTAGTTAAAAGTTTGTAGACAAAAAGCTGGCAAAGTAAAGTTTTATACTTAAAATTAAAGATCCACCACTGTACTGGTATAGAGTATCACAGACTTATGATAGGAAAGAGCGGAGTTACATTTCCTCCTCATGGATTTTCAGATCCCACAGATATAAGTCAAAGACTGAATCTAAAACTAAGAGACAATTTTATCTAGCAAAGAGTGACACAGTCATCAAGGAAGAAAATATCCTAAAAAATAATCTATTGCTTACTGGATGATATTCAGGACAGTCAGGTTAAATGAGGCATAAACTGTAATCAAAATCGCAAAGCTGGAAAGACTGGCAAAGAAAATGAAGATGGGAGTGCTCTTCTGGGGTGAGAATAATGCACACTGAATACAGCAGCAGTGAGAAGACTAAAACCTACCTAATGCAGATTATATAGTGCTGTATAGTCAATCATAAAAGAAAGCTTTCTTGAAGTTGGAAGCATTGGCGTTTGGGACACAGTCAGCTGAAGCAGAAGAGTGAGCCCTTCCAATTCACAGGAGTCGCTCTGAGGACCCTGCAGTGTTACCAGCTCCTGGTGAGATTTTGAAAGGAAGATGAGTGTTGTGGTTTCACCCTGGCCGGCTAATAATTACCACACAGCCACTTGCTCACTTCCCCTAAACCCCAGCCCCAGGTGGGGAAGAGAATAGGAAAGAAAATATAAACATCAGGGGTTAGATAAGAAAATTTTAATAAATTAAAATATTAATAATAACAACAATAATAGGAAAAATAATTTGGTAATAATGATACCATTATACTAATATACTATTATACTAATACCAACAACAGCAATAATGATTATTGTAATGATAAGAAGAGCGAGAGAGAGTAACTGAACCCAAGAGAAATATGTGATGCACAATACAATTGCTCACCACCCACTGATTAACGTTAATTATATCCCTGAACCACAATGAGTGGCTTCTGGCCAACTCCCCCCAGTTTATATACTGGGCACGAAACTCTAAGGCATGGACTACACCTTTGGGTCAGCTTTCCTGGCTGTGTTCCCTCCCAGGTTATTGTGCCACTCCTCACTAGCAGAGCATGAGATACTGAAAGTCCTTGACTTGGTGTAAGCGCAACTTAAAAACAGTGTGTTATTAACATTGTTCTCATATTAAATCCAAACCCACAGCAGTGAACCAGCTACAAAGAACAAAATGAACTCTGTTGCACCAAAACCAGGACATCTAAGTAACAGTCTGGCTGGAAATGGAAAAGGCATATGCAAGAATAAGTATAGATAGCTTTTATTTTATTTGAGCTCTCAGCTACACTTGGTATCAGTTACCAAGTTATTTAATATAGAAAAGGTAAACAAACTCGTTCTCCCAAGCTGCTGTGCAGCTTTATCATCATGTTAAAGTTTATCATCATGTTAAGTTTTCATGTAAATGAAAACTTAAGTGCCACAATAAAGCTGATAGCAGTCAAATTTTGTTTCAGAATTATGTTTATCAATGAAAAAAATAATCAGTGTATTAGACTCAGAATGATAAAGTATCAGATTTTTGGGATGCTTGCAATAAATTATGAATGACATGGAGCAAGAACACCAGCCACTGATGAAGCTCATGTTAATGTCACACTCAGCACTTAGAAAACATCCACCATGTAGTCAGCTTGTTTTCACTAGGGCCAGAGAATTCAGAAGTGGAATATCTGTCAAAGTTACTTCATTTTCTTCTGTGAAAACCTGCTCAATTTTTAATTTTTTATGTATATAAATTATGCTAACAAAAAGCATCCCATATTTTTATTTCTTCTTCCCCTAAGACCTGGTAAAAAGCAATAGGATGAAGTATGCCAATGACATATTGCAAGAGAAGATGCCTGTACCACAGGGTGCTGTGGGATTCTGTGATATTCCTGTTTCTGCATAACTTGATTTATCCATTAGCAGATAAATAGGAACTGTTAATACTCAGGAGATGTTTGCTCAGGAAGTTAGAGTGGCCTAGGTTGTTCTGGTCCATTAATGGAGAAAGCATTGTTCAATTCCTTCTCTTACACAACAGACAGTGTCTCCTGAGGACCACTGAGGCCACTCTGTGATGCTCTAGCAGTAAAACTGCCGTGAATTAAATTATCCAGTAATTAGGAATTGCTCTGGCCAGGGAAAAAAATTCAGTATCAAGCAAGGGAAATGAAACAGCCTCCTCCCTCCTGTGCTCCTGGGGATGGAGAAGCACTTTTGGGAGCTTGTATATAGTGCCAAAAGACAATGGACCCACAGGCAGAGTGCAGAGCAGACCTCATGCTCCTCTAAGGTGTCACATGGTATTTGGCTGACTTTTGGTAAATCAGTCACAGAATGACTGAACTGGCTCATATTTGTCATCATGCTGTCCATGCAAATCTTTAACGGATAAAGAAAGGCTGATCTGGGAGATTCTAATCTCCATAGGGCATGATATTCTCTTCCTGTCAGAAAGATGTCCATGAATACAAATGAAGGTTTCAACAGGATACAGTTTTGCATAAACATTAAGGCAAGTGTTGTGCACCTTTGATAAAAATACGTATTTGCTGAGAAAGAAAGGAGGTTTTGGTCCTACAAACTTTCTATTTCTCCAAGTTCCCTCATAGTCTACATGGGAAAGTTTTACAATATGTTAAATTGAGACAAAACTTATTTAGAACCTGCCAGCTGCACAGGAAGTTTGGCAGGACCGTGTAACTCAAAAAAACCTTATGATTTCAGGTTTTAAACTGCTCTTTGACAGACCCAGTTATATCAGAAATATGAAACTACTTATGCTAATGCAGACAATTACTTCAACACAGCAGTTGTCTTCTCTTTAATGACACATTGCCCAAATTTCCCATTTCATATGACTGTTTTCCACCCGGTTGTTCCTGAAAGTACAAAACAAAATAAGTTGTCACTCAACCCTATCACTTTTTACTGTAAAGAACAGTCTGAGTGCATGATATACATCTACAGAAACTTGGAAAAAGACCCTATCTTTTCAAAACATGATAAACAAGGACTTCCCATAATAATTCAGTAGGATCAATTTATGCTGTCATGATCAATCTGGGCATTTTATACTTTCTCTTTCTTAGGGCGCTTTTTCTTCTGTGAGATTAATTGTTTAGCATTGCTAATTTCTGGTGAATATCACATTAAAATATGCTGAAAGCTAGGAAAATGTGTAGAAATAATGTGAGATTGACGACAGCAGATGCTCAGATGCAATTCAGTTTCCTAGAACTCGGCAGTTTGACAGAGCAGCAATGGAGCACTCAAACGTATTGAGGAGGAGTTACCAGTATGCACATCATCAAGAAAGATGTGAGACACCCCAGCAAATCAATATTAATTCCAAAATACAGCTTCAGACTCTTGAGATGGAATTCTGGTGGCATGCAGGAATAAATCTGAAGATGACTCCCAAAAATACAGAGGTAGTACCGGCAGTCTAGATCCTAATTTTACGTATGTTCCCTGTATCATGTTATTTATGCTCACTGCTTTTCTGCTGCATTGCTTGCTCATAAATAAGCTATAGGTAGTGAAGGGGGCTGCAGTGGAAACGCTCATTGCACAATCCCTACTTTCTAGGGGGTCCCAGGTTGCTTCCAAAATGATCAGCACTGACTGGGTGAATAAGACCATGGGAATGGGAGTAAACGTCAAAAAGAATTTGCAAATTTCCACAAAATAAAGAGGCTTCACTTGTGGCTAATCCAGATATGAACTAAGATGCAAACCACTGAAAAATAGTTTAAAAGGTTTTGTCCTGGAGGAATATGCAACAGATCTCACGTGATGTTATGCTAAAAATACACAGCAAAGCTAACAAAGATGACAGTAAAAAAATCCAACTTCTTTTAGCAGAACGTAGAAAACAATAGAAGACTGTAAAGGGTAAGAGTAGATGTTTACTATACAATTAATTTCACAGATTAAACAAACTTCTCACTGGCTACCGGCAAAATCTTATTGCAAATACTTAATAAAACTACATTTCTTTATTTGTTTCTTTTCATATCCTTATAAGGACTTACAGCTGCCAATCTGTGGACAAGTAGACAAATGTCACGTGATCAGAGAGAACTTGAGCTCAGTTTTATCAGCCAGTAGCAACTAAAAGAAACATAGCACATGTCCACATTTCAATCCACAAGTCCGGAGTTTCATCATCCTCACCTCTTTAAAGTAATACTGTCTCTCTTTTTTAATTACCTCTACCCACACTTGGAATTGCACAGCTACAGCTAAGACTACAAAAATTTCTACTGCAAATCACCACATCACAAATTACATGGCTGGACGAAGAGATGCAAGTTTAAGCAGAAAGAAAATGTTTGTCTCTGACATTTATTCTTTGAACATAAAGGTGGCTGAAGAAAAATCAATCAATAATTAAAGAATTTCTAGCATTATAGATTATTTTAGTCCATTTAAGACTTTTTTCCTTTTCCATAATGTCAATATTACAAAAAAATCCAAATACACCCTGAAGTAATGAAAGGAACCACAGTGGTTTCTTAAGTATTATTTTTTTATGGGTTAACCACAGATAATTTAAGTAATTTACAGTGTATACATTTAACACATTATACCTAAAATTTATTTAAATACATGCTAGTAGGTCAGTAAAAACACTTTTGCTGTAATCAGAGAATAAGCAATACCACTGCATAATTCAGTGGAGTAGAAAATACTTTAGTTTAAACTATTTAAATTAAGAATTTTGTCACATATTTCTTTGGAAATTATACATGTGCACTGTACATCACACATTTTGTATTTAACTAATGTTTTCATGAGTTACTCACAAATGTCATTCATAACACACAATTTGCAACTACCTCACAGACACCAATAACAAGACAAACTATGCTTTGCATAGTTCAAGGCATCCACAGTATGTATTAGTTCATGGCCAAAATACTATCTGCTAATTTGAAAAGAGAGCAGCAGCCACTTTTGCTGTTCATATGTCTTCTGAAGAGTAAAACATCTAGTCATCAGAAAAAATGAGAAATTATTTTCTATCATCATCCATTACAGAGATAATGGAGTTATTTATTAGGATTATAGTACATATTCATATATGGCATGAAGAACACCTTTATTTCCTCATGTGTTTTTCATAATTCTGTTGCACTCTCAGTAACTGTTCTCTTTCCTCCCCCAAACTCCCTTCCCACCTTCCTGCTGCAAAGCCACACTGAGATGCTGCAAACCAGGAGAAGCAAAGAATCCTAAGAATGACCAAATGGTCTATGACTGTGCTTGGTACCAAGTGTTCTCTTAGAAAAAAAATTTAAGAGAGAAACTGGTCACAGTTTATAGTGCCACAGAATAGTAGAAATTTAGTCATTAGCAGCCAAGATCAGACAAATTCAGCCTTCAGATAAAAGGCTCATGTTTTTAACAGTAGGGATAAATTACAAGTATCATACATAGTTCCTCTATCCATAATTATGTTAAAAATTCAGGACACAAAATTTTAAAGATGATGTGCTCATTTAAACTCAAGACTTCAGCTATTTGCTACGTATACAGGTCAATCCTCCAGTATTAATTAGTTTATATTTGTAAACTGTTCAAATACTTTTTAAACTTATTTGAAATTGTAACAATTTTGTTAGGTTATATTTAGGTATTAGAATTTTTAATAATACACTGTAACTGTAAGTGGACTGGGAATTTTTCACAGCCCTGAGTAATCTTCTTTTCTGAAATGTATATAGTGTCTCATAAAACACATAAAATTACTGGATCTAATTAAGTAAATACTAGAGATAGACCTAAACTCTAAACAAAGGTTTATCAAAAAAATTTAAGGGCTTATTGAACCAAGAATAGAATTGCCCAGACTGCTTCAATGACTTGGTCTTTTTTAATCGAAATGCATTTAATTCGAAAATAATTATTCTTTGAGAGCCACATGTTCGACAGAAGTGTGAATCCCAGTGTATTTCACCCGTCCACAAGAGTTCTTGTGTGATCAGTAGAAATTAAACTACCAAATTCCAGTTGGTTTTACAGCCTTCAAGGTTTTTGCACCCCAGTGCTTTCAGTATGGCTAGGCACACCTTTCTCCCAGAAACCTTTAGTGCTTCTCAAGAATTTGAGCTTTACTGTCAAAGTACAGTCAAGGTTCAAACTAATTTTGCTGCTGGGGAAGAGAATTTATACAATTAAAGCAGCTCTGATGACACATTTGCTAAAAAAGATAAAGCTTCCAGCAGGGGTCAGTCTCAGAAGAGAGGTTGTTGGGAATAAATTAATAAAAAGGGAGAAAAAGTCTACTTAAGTACTGCTGAACATAATACAGACCTGTTAATCTCCTTTCAATTACTATTAGCTCATTATATTCCCTTCACTTTCAATGCTGAAACATGTAGATATATTGTAGATACATTATGTTTTGTTAATATAGGTGATGAGGCAGCTGGGGTGACTTCATTTAGGAACTACAAAAATGGTGCTGAATGAAAGAACAGTAATTTGTGTAAAGTAAACCTGGAATATTTATGAAGTACCTTTAACAGAGAATCCCATAGTAACATTATATTTTTATTATTTTAACTTATTAACTGTACTTTATGTATACCCTGTCTAATTCTGCCGTAGATATGACCTAACACTTTTCCTGGGATGTTAGTAACTGTAAGGGCTCATCTTAACTTTATTGTGACTATTTCATAAAGTTGAATTCTTACTTGAAACACAGAACCAGCAGTCTATGCATCTATAAAAATGAAAGTTCCACACAGTGACTTATGTTGGCCTATTGGCTGCAAATGCTAAAATAACTTCTAAGGTCCAGAAATGTGGTGTTCCTGCAATTGCAAAATGCTTCTCTGGAAGAACCACCCAAACAAGCTGACCCTGTAGAATGGAAACCTCAATCAGACCTAAATTACAGCAGCTGTTATTTTGAGGTGCCTTAGAGAAGTCATCTCTACAGCGTATTTGCCATGTAATGAAACAAGTAATAGAAGATAAGGGAGTAAAGCACTGTCTACTGACTGTTGCTGTGTTTAGTAGGACACACACTGAAGTCCTCTGGAATGAAGTTCTCCAAGCTCAAAAAAAACCACATCATAGGAAAAACATCTCTAAAAATTCCTACTCATTTAAAAATTATCAACCCCCCTTACTTTATATGTGGCCGGATTAGTTTCTTTGACTTTTTAGTGGTTGACTATTGCACTAAAGCTGCCTAGAAAAGAGATATCCCATTTACAATGGATATAGTTAATGAAACAGATAATATTCCATCAGCATGGTAAAATCACTAAATAATTTAATTCAAGCTTTCTAAAGACCATTAGCATATTGTAACTTTCAACGATACCAGCATTATTTGATACCAACCCATTTATTGCCAAATGCCCTGAAATCCCTCGTACCTCTCGCTCATGCAGTCCCATGTACAATCTATCCTTTCTTCTTTTAGTGGTGTAGTCTAAATTTTACTTAAAGATTAAAACTATGAATTACTATAATTTTAACATTCCAATACTTACATTACTTTTTGTAATTTCATTGTTTTATGCACTGATGGCCAGTTCAAAGGAAGATTTAATTCCAGCGGTGATCTATCATGTTGCAAATGTAATTTTTTCACATGCAGTAAGAATAAATCTCATCACTTTACTATCTTTCAAGGCATCACCCCTCTTAACGACAAAATGATTTACCGACTTGGCTGAACTATTTTTCTTCTAAAAATTTAGAACCATCAGAAATATTTAATGACTCGATTTAAAGTGCTGAAATAGAAGCACACTGAGAGAATATTGAAATGCTGGTATTCCCCCAAGAATTAACACCTGTCAAATCAATAGGTTTTGAAGTAGAAGACATGTCCATTTCAATTGCCAATTTGCAAGTAAACACTGTAAAAGGAATGTGTTTTATTTCCGGAGAGGCATGAAAGCACCATGTTCCTTTCTGACTGCAAGATTTGCCAAGGCTTCACTATGGAACCTCTGCATTCTTTTAGCTTCAAAAGCTAATCATGTATGAGAGGTAACCCCTCGCCTTTGGAAACTACTGGCCATAATTTAGAGTGATGGAGAAGACAATTCTGATACTGATTTAACTATTACAGCACTAAAATAGGCTTATAAGCTTTTCTAATGGTGAAATGCCCCCCTTTCCCAGATATGTCATACAAGAAAAGATAAGTAACACATCTTTAGTCTCCACATTACAGAGCAAATTATATCCAAATGTTGTATCTGAGACTCTTTGTCTGACAAAACTTGATCCAGCTACTAATAAAATTGTTATTTATTTACAGGCACCAACACTTTTAAATAGGAATTCAAAAGACACACTTGCAATACCACTCTTCTTAGGATGATAGTTTTTCTAGGCAGCATAGTTGCAGCTGACAAGTGTTAGACTACACTTGAAAGAGAAACCACACAAAAGACAAACCCCCCCAAAACTACTACCCATTTCTCTTTAAACATACCAATTTCTACTTTAGGTTATTTTCTGTGAAGCTGGGCCGTATAGGACTAAAAGGTAATGTGTTTAAAAATATCTGAGAAATGTAGCTGTGTTTCTATTGCAGAGCATTTCAAGCAAATATCAAAATGCATTAGAGTAAAAAAAAAAATTGAACATTAGGTAAAAGATGCAGTAGAGGAACAAATCAAACAGAAACCAAGCTTTTACTTCTATATATATTTATATATATATGTATATGCTCACATAATCAAAGCCCCCAGCTAGAACTAATGATTGTGTATAACTAAACACTTTTAAAAATTAGAAATAGTTAAATGGATCATCCCTTCTCACTAGACAAGATGAAAATATCTGCAAAGAATTCAATTTTTTATTAAACTATTTATGTGTGAAATCTCTTATGCATGCATGCATTCTCCAGAACCAATATAATGATGTGTATATTTATGCAACTTTATGCTACTGACAACATATTTGATCAGCTCAAGGTTCAATCAGAACAAACTTCACAGCTGGTAGCTTGAAAACAATGGAACAGAAAGAAAAAAAATCATACTTGAGGGCATGGGAGTTGGATATTAAACCAGTGAGATAAAATACATCTTCTTATAAAGTTTTAGTGATCACCAATTTTACACATTCTTTACTTACTACAAAAAGGAAAAATCCTGAAACAATAATAATGACAATACTGTAATCAACTGTTTATTAACTTTAGGGGTACACTTCTCAGAAACCTGCATAAGACAGTGCTAGAACAGTTAAAGGACTGTTGATAGTGTGAAAAAGTGTGAAAAGAATTTTGGGACATGGCCAATGACTCTAAAAAGCTCATTCTGACATTAACCGATCTGTATTTTCCTGAACCTATCACTGAAAATAGTTAAGTTCTTGCAGACACCCTTTAATATTCTGATGCAACAAAGTTCCTTTGGAAGCTATCTAATGCCTGTCCTGGTTACACTCCACCAGAATTTTGCTTTTTCTCAGTTGTAGGAAAAGAGCTGTGGCATTATGAGCACACTAAATTGTCTGTGGCTGTTGAAGCTGTTGAGGCAATACAAGCTCCAGCATTCAACCTAATCTTGTGGCATAGGTCAGGCTTTTTTAGGAAGGAGGTCACCACCTCAGCACTACATGAGCTCTGGTTATAGATAGGAGCAACCAAAATTCAAACACTCAGAGCTACCTTTCTACTTGAGTATGCAACTGGCTTACACTTAACAAAAGTGTAAGATCACTGTTCCTGTGTTCCAGAGGCTGCTCAAATGCTGCTCTTCGAATTCATACAAAATACACCAAATCTACTGTTGATTTTATTACTGTTCTGTGATAAATAAGCTTTACTATTTTATTTATTTTCAAAATATTTTTAATTTGAACCCACAACTTTTATCCAAAATGTTACTATAAAACAGGTTCTCTATTTATGTACAGTTTTGCATACTTTTGCAACATCTTTTTTTTGTTCACTAGTTAAGGAATTGGGATCTCCTACATTCCTTTTCACTTTTACCAGCTCATAATACTGGTAAAGGAAAAAAGTAATTCAGTATCTTTTTCCGTAATGCAGCTCTCATTCTATGTGATATAATTCAAATATGTCATAATTCAAAAATAAGTAATTATGTTTTTCATACAGAAAGCTAGCAATATGTGCCAGATTATCTGCGGTATGTATCTTGTGATTAAAGAAATACAGTATGGTTTTATTTAGGGAGTTAATAAACCCTATTTAAATGTTTCCTTAAATATACAGGGAAGTTTTTGCTCCACTGAGATGAGGAAAGAAGAGGAAAAAATGTTCTGGACAGACTTGAAATTTCTTTTTCCTGTGTTTTTCCTTATATTGAGAAAATGCTAGATTTCTAGTGGCAAGTCAAACTTTGACCTTTTCTTTCTCTTGTGTGTTTGCCATATTTCACTTATAAGGAGGTTGGATTTAATTTTTACAAAAATATTCTTGCCTTTTCACAGCAAAAAAGGCATAAGATTAAAACACAAAACCAATAAACAAAAGACCCCACAAACCACCCTAAGTCCTCCTGCTGGTTTTTTTTTTTTAAATTTTTCTGTACCTTCAAAATTTTTTAATGCTGATTGTAACAAAAAAAAATTTCACAAACCATTTCAATTCCTAACCCTTTGCTGTACCACAACAGGGTTAATTCAATTACTTCCGGGGCCACTTGTTCATACCAGAAAAGGAAAATTAATATCCTTTCACCTTCAGTTAAGGGAAACAGTTTTTCTATCTTTGTCTAATTGGGCTTGAACAGAAAAGCTGTTGACTTCACTTCTTGAAATAACATATCTTGAGATCATAGGAAAATTCAGGTAGGAATGGACATCAGCCAGTTTCTAGTTCAAGCTCCTGCTCCAAGCAGGCTCAGCTGTGACACCAGACTTGGGTGCTCGGGGCTTTGTCCAGCTGGGTCTTGAACACTTCAGAGACCAGACAGGATCTCTGAGCAACAATGCAGCACCTGGTTGTCCTCAGAGTGAAAATGTTCCTCCTTCTATCCCTTCTAAACCTCCTGTTTCAACTCACGGCCATTAACCTGAGCTCCTGCCTCTGCACCTCAGTTTGCCAGCACGTTTGCACTGGCAGCAGTTTCAAGCCAAATTTTCATGGGTCTGCTCTTGTAAAGTTCTCTTTGGTATAGTATATTAATGTCAGATTCCTATAAAGGACCACAGCAAACAAGACAAAACCTGGATGACTTTCCTCAATCTTATTAGTTCTCTGCATGATTCTCACGTCAGTGAGGCTGTTTGCAGAAAATCCAATAAAGGCACTGTTACATATCATGGAGTTCAGTTTCAGATTAACACACCCAGCATCTGTCATCTACATGCAAGAAAGATATTTAAGTTTGCTGTTACCTAGACAGCTAAGGCTCAGTTCAGCTGGCCTCAGAGATACCTTGGAACAATCCTTCCTGGCTCCAGCAAGCCCATTAGGAGGCTACAGGTCTCCTACAGGTCCTGTGTCATATTTTTCTATTCCCCATGGATGTCTCAAGTACACCACCACATTTTGAATGATCCTAGAGGCATACAAAGGTGTCAGTCATTTCAACCTGTAGGAGATGGATATTTAAATCATTCTTTTGGCCTGAATATCACGAAAACATATACTACAAAGATTATATGAGAATCTAGACTCCTAGCAAGCATTTAGACACTGACATATGCTTGCACTGAAGTGTCCT
The DNA here is from genome assembly GCA_013398115.1 of Falcunculus frontatus. Taxonomy (NCBI): domain Eukaryota; kingdom Metazoa; phylum Chordata; class Aves; order Passeriformes; genus Falcunculus; species Falcunculus frontatus. The sequence goes on from VZRV01002793.1 coordinate 799,089, forward strand.
CATTACAAACTAAAACCTAGCCACAGCCTAAGATCATGACAGACGACAGCAAACAATTACAGCTCATTAAATGAAATGTCAGTGCTATATAGTGAGAACCACGACATGGTATCACTGTATATTGGGAAGCAGCTTCTTCACATTTTGTCTCAGGCACTCAATCATATACACATTTATGATAAAACTTCCACATGAGAGAGTAACAATAACAATATTCTTCTACTCCTTTCTCATTCCTGACCGCTTCATCTAAGGAAAGACTACTCAAAGAACAACAAGAAATGAAGGCCAAACACAGTCCATGAGGTAGAAGAGATGAGATATAGAAGTCAAATCCTACATAATCTCTAATTCCTTCTTTCTGTGAATCTAATAGTGCTATGTTGCTCAGTAAAATGTCAAAAATAACACACAGGACTACTTTGTACCTTTTGAGAAAAAGAAGATAAACTGAGTTCTCAAATATTCAGGGTTTCTATACTTCATGGAAAACTAAAAGGGTCTTCTAGAATTCTTTCTCTTATCTTGAGAGGAGCAGAGATTTTCAGCTGTTGTTGCTTCAAATTACAGTGGCAGCTCTTGACCTTAAAAAAGCTCCAGCTAAATCTAGTAACTTCTATTAATGCTCCTCTTCTTTTTTTCCAGTACAATTTCCATGTGGATTGAAAAAGTACATTAATAATACTGAAATCTACCCTACAGATGTGGAAGAAGGAACAGGGAATGAATATTCTAGGATTTTAAGTAAATATGATAATATCGTCAAAAGCAGAAAATATTCCTGACACACAAGCTGTTCTTTCTGCTGGTTCCTTCTTGTTATTGTTCATTATTTTCTGGGGTTTGTTTTTGGTTTTCTAGCTTTTGATTTGTACTTCTCCTAATGTTTTTTCTCAACATAGTCTGTTTTCTTCAACAGGATAATCTTTATATCCCAGACAGGTACCTAATTCTGCCCTACGCAACCTTATGGCTTCTCTTGAGATCAAATGATGCAAAACAAAAACACCCAAGCTACACAGAGGTGGCAGCTGAGGTTGAAGGATTGCTTTGATACCGCTATAGGTTCAACATTGTGAAAATATTCACGATGCTTTGAATAAATTCCTTTAAAAGAACGTTCATGAATTATTCAATTGATTAAAAGTGCAACAATTCATTTGAACAATATTGCAAAATGGTTTGAATAAACTACTTTATGAGAGAATCCAAACTACCTCTGGCTACAAGTATTTTGAAGCCATCTGAATGAATTCCTAGATTATCCTAAATATTTCTCCGTGAAAAATTTTGTTCTGTTCATTTGCCCTAGATCTAGGCCAATACAATTACTGAAAGGTAATACTCCATTGTCTTTCTGATAATCATGTGGTCTCATAAATCTACAAGTTAGCTATTGCTGGCAAAGAAACCCATCATCTTCCTACGAAAAACACAGTTTTTCCTAAAGTAAAATTGTACCTAAAGCATAAATTAATACCAATTGTGTAGTGAACACCATGAGCAATACTGTGGGATCCCTTTATTTGAGGAAGTTTTCATTTCATAAATGAATAAAGCCATTTTTCTTTTTGGTATTTTGCAAAATACTTGTTTATGGAAAACTGTCACTTGTATTCAGATTTAGAATGTAGAAACTACAGTGATGGTTCCTTGGAAATGCTTAAAATAGATAAGATGGATTGACTGATTGCATATTCCTTTGAATTATTGTGAAAGTACCAGATCTATCTAAATCATGCCATGAGAAAAAGTGGAGTCAGAAGTTATGTAACTTCAAGTTGCTATAAATTGCTTCTTGTTGAAAGCTATATAAAACATTTTCAAATCTGTCATGTTCCACCTCTTCTGCTTAAAAAAATAAATCCAAGTGAAAATGTCCAAGAAAGTATGAATCAGGCTTATGTTGTTAAGCTGGAGCAAAAGCTATGCCACCATCAAGACTGGATACTCTTTAGCAATTAAATCCAAGAATCTGGTCCATTTTTATGTCCAGAATGTATTTATTACAATAAGACATTGTATTTTATTAGGTCAGCTAAACCAGTGTCTCTAAATAAGCAACAAAACCAGATGAGACACACTTCTCACAGACACACTATTGTAATTCTTTGTTTAATCCAAGTTTGATCCTTGAATACAGATTTTATCTACCTTCTTTCTGCTGCTGACATTCCCACGTGCCCTCAGAACAAGATATCTGACAAAGCAGCCAGGAAAATGCATTTTCTACTTCTCCTCCCACAGCAGCATGCAAGATGACTGCACAGCAACAGAATCCCAGAGAACATGCTCTACAAGGTCTGATCTGACCTCCAGACTTTGCCAGAAAAGAGTCTTGCATCGTGGACCAGCCAGAACTACCACAAAGCAGGAGGAGTGGAGTATAAAGAGAGCAGGAAGGAGCCAGAAACTGCTTTATTTGTAGCACTGAACTGAAGAAATTAGCACAGCGGACAGCAGAAGAAAATACAGAGCTTCAAGCTGTGGGGCAGCACCCAGGAGCTGATTTTGCTGCTCCTGAGAGCAACCACCACAGCCAGTAGGAACTGTAAAACCATTGACAGCGAGATGAAGGTCAAGCCTTTTTTTCTAGCCTGAAATATATATTGAAATTTAGAAAAGAACTGCTTTTCCCTCATTTGGAGTTTTTACGTGCAGTGAAACTTTAAATCTTTTCACAGTTTCACTGGGACCAGAGACTGAAACTACTTCAAGTGAGGCTTCGAAAGGGAACAGCCAGAAAAGGCCGTCATCATTTTCAGGACAGAATACCCCTCTGCAAATAAAAGCTTTCTTACTAGTAGAGCTGCCTTCCTCAATTAAACATAGTGGCTGGCAAAACAAAGTAACAAGGGGTCATGGCAGAATTGCAGTTGATACGATGAAAGTGCGTATCACTCATCACTGAGTACCACACTCAGCACTGAGTACCACTCCATGATTATATCCTATTTTGTATTCTGGAAAACAACAGCCTCCTGCAGCAACAAACACAATTATAAGACAGATACCATTTATCCCAGGAAAACTCTCTGCTACTTAAAAAAATACTAGAAAGGAAAAAACAACCCCTTGTGGTGAAATTAGCTGCAATTAGCTCTGATGATGATCTGTTCTTTAAATTGGGAAAGGAAAGAGGATGTTTTTGTTTGGCATGATTTATTTTTAGACTGGCAAAGACACAATGGTAAACAGAACTGGAGCTCTGTGGGCACCTTCTGAGGTTAAATTACCTTTCATGCCGTTTGCACAGAAGACTGTTCTCAAGCAGCTTGAGCAGATGGTCGGGACACCATTGTCCGTTTACTTGTATCCACAAAGATAAACGATTGCTCTTTGAAATCCTGAACAATATGGCCCTTGTGATGCTTTAGGCTGCCAAGGAAAAAAAACAAAACAACCAAATAAATATAAATTTAGCTGAGAAGAACAAAAGAGTTTTGATTGATGAAATTTCATTTTAAACAACACATACATACAGAATAATAGAATTTTTTAGATTATAAAAGATACCTAAAATCATCAAGTCCAAATGTTAACCTAAGATTGCTGAGTCCACCACTAAACCATGTCCCCAAGTGCCACATGTCTTTAAAATATCTCCAGGGATGGTTATCGCACAACTTCCCTGGACAGGCTGTTCCAATATTTGACAACCCTTACCAAAAGACACTTTTCCTTAAAACCAATCTAAGCCTTCCTTCGTACTACGTGAGGCCATTTCCTCTGGTCCCATTGCTTGTTACATGGGAGAAGAGACTGACCCCCACCTTTCTATAGCCTCCTGTCAGGTAGTCGTAGAGAGAGAAAGTCCTCTCTGAGCCTCCCTTTCTACAGGCTAAATGCTCCTAGATCCCTCAGCTGCCTCTCACAGGACTTGTGCTCTAGATCCTTTACCAGCTCCATTGCCCTTCTCTGGATATTCTCCAGCACCTCAATCTTCTTCTTGTAGTGAGGGACCCAAAACTGAACACAGGATTAAAGGTGCAGCCTCATCCAGTGCCAGCTACAGGGGTACAATCACTGCCCTGGTCCTGCTGGCCACACTGTTGCTGATACAGGCCAGGATGCCATTGGCCTTCTTGGCCACCTGGGCACCCCCTGGCTCATGTTCAGCTGCTGACAACCAACACCCCCAAGTCCTTTTCCACTGGGCAGCTTTCCAATCACTCTTCCCAAGTCTGTAGCACTGCATGGGGTTGTTGTGACCCAAGTGCAGGCCCCGGTACCTGGTCGTGTTGAGCCTCATACTATTGGCCTTCACCCAAAATATCAGTGATGTGGGACGATTTCACTGAATGAACACAATTTGTTCCTGAATACTTAGCAAAGTAGGAGATGCAGGTAAAAACAAATCATACACAGTAATTCTGACTGAAATGAGAATCTACCATCTCTGCACAACTGCTTCTACTACATTTAATATTTGCTCAAGCACACTGCCATATAACAACTCGTTCTGCCTACTGGGCCAGTGACATGACCAGAGATATCCAGAATAGTGCCAGAGCAGACAACTGCCAGGTCACAGTGATCTACCCAAGTATTGGTAGAGAAGGTAATTTCAGTTGTTTTAAGAACCTCCCAAACTTCTTTGAAAGAAGCCCTGGTTAAACATACCCAGTGCGAGCATTTTGCCAACAAGCAATTTGTGAAAAAGGCACTTTTATTCTTAGAATAATTTAGTAGTAAGAGAGATGAGTTTAAAGGATTGGAGATAACATGCACAACTACAAAGAAAACTCTAAAATCTTAGAAACAGTCTTTGGGATTTAGGAGTGAAGTGAGCGGATATTAGTCTTTGGACTTGCAACTAATAATTGTATAACCCGTCAATCTTAAAAGCTCCCAAAAAGAAAACGAAAAGCAAGGTTACTGAATATGGAAAGAATCACATGGAATCAGCGAAGGGGCCTAGACACGGACTTCAATACACACAGCAAAATAAGACAGAATTGGGTTTAGAAAATAACAGTGAAATTAGATAACTATACCTCACCAGCCACTCAACATCGTGAAGACAGCAGGTATTGCAAAGCATTTAATTAACTAAAGTTTCATATAAAGATGTATAGTTTTTTCTGAAATAACTGCTCATTTAAATAATGAAACAACAAATAAAATTCATATCCTCTATCTAATACCACACATTCCACAGCCACAGCAAGTAAACGGTGGATATATTTCTCTCTTTCTCATTTCAGTCATCAAATGACTTGTTTTAATCTCTTTTTGCTGTGACACTGGCATATTCAGCATGCCTTACAATAAATGTACCATTTAGACATTTAAGATTCTTGCCAGATTTTTAGAAATTGTTAACACTCATTGGAATAATGAAAGAAAGGACAAGACAGGTTGAGATAAGCGTCAAATAGTGGCATCCAGCAACACAAAGTAAAACATTCCAATAATGAGGATGAATTATAGCTCAAAGAAGAAGAAGTAACTGGGAAACAATGTAAACATGTACAGGAACTTAATAAAAAATTAGGTTAAAAATTTAGGAAAATAGAAAAGTTTGGTTTTGCACAGGAATAAAAGAGCACAAATGGGAGGAATTTTCCTCTCTGCCTTTGAAAAGGAAGGAAACCCAAAAGTGTGTTTGTTCTAAATACCAGTGTCTTATGGTAATCTCATTGCTATTAAAAATAAAAAAAACCCAAGGGTTTTCTTCCCCCAAGGGAGCACTCTCTCTGCTTTACTTCCACCATTTTTTTCACAAAATTAAAGGGAAGGCCACTGTCCCTCAGCTGTTTGCCTCTCCTTAACATCCTGAGATACATTTACCTATTTGAAAATAAAGTATAATGAAAGTAATGACTACGCTCATGAACATATAATTGTAGAATCACTTAGGGTGGAAAAGACCTATAAGGTCCTTGAGTCCAACTATAAATCTAGCACCATCCACCACTGAACCATGTTCCCAAATGTCTTGTCCATTTAACGCAACTCCGTGTCTGAGAGAATAAGCTATGAGAATAAGCATCCATCTTCCAGCAAACCAACAGCACATCTTCCAATATCAGAGGACTTCACTGAGAAGTATTGTTGCGGTGCGTGAACCACAGCATGTGTATGTACACCTTCTAGAATGTTCTTTGTATCTCAAAGCCCCATTAGTCCCTGGTTCTCCTGTCCCACCCCTCTCCTTCCCCACTGGTTGTTGTGTTGCCACTCAGTACCCTCTCCGCCCCCTGGCCCTCACCCCATTGGTTTATGTTGCTCTGTCCGCCCATTGTACCACCCCCTACATAACCCTGGAACCCTCCCTTGTCTGCGTCTTCTGCCCGTGGACTCCTCCAAGGAATAAATGGCTTGGAACCCCACGCAGAAGGCCCCTCTCCCTCCTTTAGCTCTGGCTGATGCATCCGAAGGCTGTGTGAGTGTGACAGAGTGCTTCCACCGCACAGGTGGTTCTGGGTGGCTGCAAGGTGGCTCAAGAGCCCCCCCCAAGAATCCTCTATGGGGTGCCGGTGACTCCACGAGTGCCAGGTCCTGCGCGGACGCTCAGGGATGATGCAGCGCACAGTCTGTTCTGCCCTCACCGCGTGGCTGCGTCAAAGTATCTCCATTATTACAAACTGAACACTATTTTTTCCTCATAAAATAACTGGTAAATTGTAAAAATAGTACAGTGTCTTTAGATGAAAATAAGTAATGAGGTAGTCTGTGAGGAACATGATAAAGATATTCCTCACTTCAAAATCAACATATTTTCACTGAAAAAAACCCCACAGAAGTATATTTTTTTGCTGTCCAGTAAAAAAAAAAAAAAAAAAAAGAGCCCTTAATAATACAAAGGCAGCTGCATTGTGATTAGATATCCTGTTTGAATGATATTAGTTAAAAAAAAACCTTGGACATTTTATAGGAAATATGGCAAACCAACATTACTTAAAAATGCGTTATTTGAAATGCATTTTACATAACTTCTGTACTGACTGAATTGAGGCACCCATAAATGTTTTAGCTCTCTGTTTAACTCTCTCCAGACATGAAATTTCCCAAAAACATATCAACAGAATGAATTTGAAACTGCTGTGAATAAGAATTCAGCAAAACAAATGAAATTTCAATTTGTTTTGCTGCCCTTACCATGAGCTAACAAGTGCCATGAAGGGTAGAAAGGTAAAAGCAATTACACTCAGAGAAAAGCAAGTGCACACATGTATAGATGGATTTTCAAGAAAGCCAGGATAAAAACCCAGGTGCAGAAAGGTTGGTAGTTAACACAACTGGGTTTTTTCTTCCTTTTTCAGTAAAGCACTAACAATTTCCTCCACATACATTATCTCCTAGATCCTCCTGTAAGCTAGGCCATAATTAATGTACAATAACAAGTTGTCAGCTGCTGCAAAACTGAGACACAGATTTAGGCTGTCTTTCCCTTTATACAACTGGGCATATACATCTGATTAGCAAAGATAGTTTCCATTCTGCAGGTTTAGAAGTGCAAGAGGCCCCAGTGGGAATGTCAGGAAGGTGTTCCCCTCTCTCCATTATGCAGTAAGCTAAACTGATCATTATTTATGGAGATGGAATATGCTGCATATGCTCAGAAATAAAGACTCAATAAAAACATGGAGATAAACAACTTCAGTATTAACAGTTGTACAGCAGCTGATTCCAGTAGGAATTTGTCATTAGTTCACTCCTTTCATACTGCATCTCATTTGTGGGTCAATACAAACATAGCAGAAGAATTCAGTGAAATTAATGAAATCTCATGTATCCTCCAAGGAACTGTGGATATAGCACGAGTGATTCCATAATCACAGAAAAACAACACAAAATGGAAAAGCTGTGTTTAGTCTCAGTACCATAAGTGACCAGCCTGGAACACATTTCTAACAGACAGCTAGTCTAAAACAGGTGTGCTAGAGGTAAAAGAGTTTAGGAGAAAAATGCCGATCAGAAAAGCAGATAAATGTCAGGTAAATGACAATTTGGTGCTGAAATTAGTAAAACTTGCCCGTTAAATCTTGTAGAAAATGGTTTATGAAGTTTTCAGCTAAGATGTATCCACAGATTCAACCTCAGTTTAACAAACGTATGCTGAGAAGGAAAGACTGCTTGGAACTGCATGATTGCAGAACTGTAGTTATTTCTTATTTCCCAAGCCTTTTTTTTATTGAATGCAGTGCTGCAAGATGTCAATCTCTGCTATAACATCAGAGGAAGAATAGATATCCATGTCAGTGGGAGACAGAATGAGCTCCATGATAACATGAACTGATCACAGAACATTCCTTTAAAATCAAATAAAAACCTCTCCCTGAGCAACCAATGCCATGGTTGTTAATAACATGCTGGCTTCTGACTTGCTGAAACTAGTAGACCAAGAATTTAGACTGTTTGACACAGGATTTTATAGAGGCAAATGAAAGGGAAGCTTTCAAGTATAATATACGTTACTAAGGACGGAAATATTCCTGACTTTAAATAAAAATTAATACCATGACATATTTGGAGCAATTTTTCATTTTAACATGCACGTCTTTTAGATACTTGGCAGAAAGCATGCCCATTTATGCAAAGTTAGAATTTCATTACCCAAGTTCCATCAGCTAAGGGAGCAGAAAGAGGAAACTAATATAATATCCAAGCCCAAACAAATTCTAGTCAAGTACATAAAGACTCTAAAGTGAATGAAATTTTGTGATACTGTCTAAGAAAATATAAAATGCTTGATTACCTACTGTTTCCTACATTGTGCAGACACATATACTTTGTGCAGAATGGGTGCTAAAAGAGCTACCAAATCAAAATAACTATGCTTCACAACACTTTTTACAGGTATAAAGAAATAAAGAAAGTAAAAAGAAATTCCTAAGATATTAGTATGTGATGAAACCACATGCCTTTCAAGAAGTACCAGAAATGCAGATCAGCGTAACCTGCAATTTTATAAACTGTGATAAATACGAATGATTTTCAGGATGTCTTTTCTAAATGTACACCTCTGAAAGCTTTAATTGCACTGCCAAGACCTCTAAGCTTCCAAGAATTCATTTCAGAATTTCTGTGATTTCTGCTTGCTCCTATTCTGCTGTAACTTTCATCAGAATAAAGATCTGTTTTCAGTACACCCACCATCCTTCCATTCTGGGAAGCAAAGGCTTCATTAAACTTATAGACCCACTGATGACAGGCTCCACTGAACACAGGCCTTACTGACTCAGTTAATATTCTGGACACCTGAAAATCTTCGCAGAGATAAACCATGACTAGCTGGACTCCCAACAACTTCAGTACTGTAATGCTGGGGGTCACTAAAGCTGAAGCAGTTACACTTTACTTCATCTGCAGGCAGGAGGCAGTATGAAAACAAGATTTAGTTGGAAAAGGCAAAGCAACTCTCTTCTACTTGGATCATTTGCAGACCAAGTGATAGTACCCACCTCTTTCACCATCAAAGTGGCCAAACCCTGAAGTGAGATACTCTGAGAGATTTTGGAACCTGCACCTTCAGAGATACTCAAAACTAAATGGGATAAGGCCTTGAGGTACCTGATCTAACCTTTAAGTTGTCCTTGAGGTCCAAATGTCCCTTTTAAATTAAACAACCATTTTGATCTATACAAAACTACTTTTTCCTCAGCTGAACTACAACAATATCCAGTTGACAAGGTAGGAGTTTGACTTGCTCTGCTTCAGGCACTTTCCAAAAAGAAGGGAAGCTGAACCAGGGTCTTCCAAATTACCTGAATTGTTTTGCAATGGCCAGAGGAGAATAGCACCTCAGCTTTATGATTCATAAAGACAATAGCTGCTCCAGTGCTATGAAATCCTTAACTCCCAGCTCATGCTGATGTATTGAGTACAAAGAAGGAGTGCTAGCAGGCAAAAAATCACCAGTATAGTTACCTGCCAAATGTCAGTTTTCCTTTGAGGTCTCCCATCTCACTAATGATGAGGCTGACTTGGCTTTGCATACGAGATTTAGCAAAGAAACAGCCTGAGGTGACACTGAAGTGGAAAACAGAGCAAATTAAACTGGTTGTCTTCCTGTTTTACAACCAGCTGCAATTACCTTGCTGGGTAGTTGCCATCCAAAGAAAACTGTGAAGCACACAAACAGGAATAATTTCATCGGCATGCACAGAGTGAACCTTTCCCCAGGTGTAATTTAAGGAGTCCTTAAAATACGCAATTCTATCCACTGCTTTGAGCTCTCAATCACTTCCTACTGTAGTTCCGGTTTTCTTCTATGTGAAATCCTGCAGTTAAATCTACTTTCAGGATGACTGCCCTGATTAATAACTCCATAATGTCTGTACTCTCTGTGGGATAAGACATTTCTTTGTTCAGAAGTGATCCTTTTCCTCTGAACACTGACAATTTCAGTGCCGAGGGAATGAATCATCACTGCTTGGTGCTGCCATTCCCACTGCTGGGATGTGTGGTCATGGGAAGTCATTCTGAGACGTAATTTCTTCCCCCTCCTCAGTCAGCTGGGCATTAGGACTGTGGCAGGACTATATGAATGCAAGCAATCCACTGTTCATCCAACATGTCCATCAAAAAGACCTGAGCAACTTCACAGATGCTGGATGACTGCTGAACACTTCAATTTTTTAAATTTTTAGAAGAATGTTTGCTGGAATGAACCAAGGCAACCAAAAAGGCAGAGCACAGTAACAGAGGATGCAGTTCCTGGGAAGAAATGGAAGGGAAAGCACAATTTTTCATATGTTAACTTCCACTACAGTTTGCTGAGAAACAAATCTACTTGGCAAAACTGGTCAGTATTTTGATTTCTAGTCCACATACTGGAATTAAAAAGCAAAGATCTCTTGAGTTTTCACACATCAGTGACAGAGGTACCCTTTCCACTGGAGAGCAAATATTCAGTGGCCTAACTTGTGTGTCACAAATGATCATTTAGCTCACTCCATAAATCCAAGAATGAGACAGTATCTCCAGGTGGCAGCTCTACTGGTGGGCAATTATGGGTGCCACTGCTTTTTGAAAGGTCATTTTGTCTGGATGTAGAAGAGGATCATTTTAGGAAACATATCTCCACAGAACAGGCTAACATTTACCTACCTACTTCTACCAGAAAAAATTGTATCTTTCAGTAAGGGATTTAAAGGTAAATAAACAAGTTTATGAAACATATATTACAAGAATCCTGTGGAACAAAACATTATTAAATTTATGCTGATTGCAGAGGGACAAAATTGTATAGAAAAATCCACCGAGGAAGAAAGGCTGAAACATGCATTATCTTATCAGCTCAGTGGGACCTATTTCACCTGAATTTCAATGACTTGAGTAAGATTATGTAGTGAGTCAGCTCAGAGCCTAGAATAGAACCAAGAATTGTGGCTCATTATCTCTGCCTTTAACCATTAATTTGCACTTCCACACTGAGAAAAAATGGATGTTACTGTTTTATTAAGTCCCCCAATATATTTATATCATAACAATACACTGAACAGTATCAGAGGAAAAACATAGACTGAGGTATAAGTCTGACATCCAGTCTGAACTGTGGGTCGCTGTGAATATGGGTAGAAAAAGAGCAATGCTTGGGTAAAACTGATGGACTTAAAATCTCTACCATTGAATCCTTGAGCTTTGATTGTGTTGGGTTTTTTTGTAACTGAAATATGTAAATCTCACTTTCAAAACAAAACAAAAAAATTGCAGAGGTCTTCAAACACCAAAAAACCACTGTAGATAATATGTTACATATGTATTTGTTGAAAAGGTTCAGTCTGTCATAAACACATTTTAAACTTTCTGGTTTGATCTTTAAAATCTCATGAGTGCATACTACTGCTTAGGAGACAGCAGTGATAACTGTCTCCCAACACCAAATGAGTCACTTTGGTCTAAGGATAGTAAATGGATGCCCTGAAAAGCTCTATTTATATGGTGCTTCACAGTACAATTTAATGACACTTTCCAATACTTAAATAAAGAATGTATGTTCTGATAATATGTACCTAAAGTTAGCATCTAGTAAGGAAGTGGATTCACTCTTTATTGCTAACAGAACTCTCTCATTTGATTAAATACAGATTTTTAAATGAAATATGCATTCTGGAGAACATTCTCTTTTTTTCCTTCTTTCTTTCACACATTGTCTTTTTCTTTCACTCATTTTGAGATTTTACACCTTTTTCATCCTGCAAATGTGAAGGATCTATTTTGGAGTCTGTCAGGATAGTAACAAGTTTGCAAGTGCTGCAAAACCAACTTAGTATGGACTGCATGTGCTCTGTTCTAAAACCAGTATTGACTGATTCCACTCCTCTTCTGGTGCTGCATATTCCCAAACGTATTTTTCACATCTCAAATTCAAATGCATACTTGACTGCATTTTAAACTATGAATAGTTGCTAAGAACAGAGAAGCCACTGGAAAAGCCAGTATGAGCAAGGACTTTACAACCTGTTTCAGGTAAGAAGAAACCTACAGCTTCTCTAAGAGAGGCAGAGATCAAGCATTTTGTTACATCTGCATCAGTTCTTCCCCACCTGCACCGTAAGGTGAAGTGGGATGAGTCGGCTGCATTTTCCCTTTTCACAGGATTCACCCTGTGCTCTCAGTCACTCCTCCTCCCAACAGACAGCGGGGTGCAGCCAAAATGCTTTCACTCCCACTCTCTCCAGTTGCTCATAGCAGATAATAGCAGGTAAATAGTCATCGTTCTCTTGCCCTCAAAGAGTTAGGGGCTGATCACTGCTGATCATTGCTCTTAAGGAAGAGCAATGACTCTCCCCAGTCAGCCAAGAGGTAGGTGAGATGCTCTTCTATAGTGAGTTTTACAACCTGAAAATGTTATTCTCAACAGCTTTTCACAGGGCAGACTTCTTCAAAAATTGTAAGCGAATGTCTGAATATCTTTTAAAATGTCACATACAGAAAGAGCTATATAAATATGTGATTTTATGTTTCCTTGTCACCTTCAAAAGCTCCTTAGTAGACAAACCTCTGAGGCCTGTGGACCACACGGAAATGATCAATTAAAGCTATTTCAACACCTGAAATAAGGAAGAAAGCAGAAGAGGGAGCTGAGAAGGCAGCAGGGAACTGTGATTATACAGAACATGCAGGATTTGCATATTGTCAACTTGAAGGCTCAAGGTGAAATTTTCCTGAAAGATGCAGATAGACAAGAATTACAAGTGATATCAGCAAATTATGGCCATCTGACAGAATTTTAAGGTTTTTAAGCTATAGAACTCTTTCCTGATGGTGAGAGAAGGGGGACACCTGTGGTGTCATATGCCCTTGTAGAACCTTTGTAACAACTGTGCTTGGTAGAAAGGGTGGTTTAATTGGTTCACATATTTTCTTGGAAATCATCTTTATTGCTGTGTGTACAGACACCTTAGAGTGAGCTGAAAGATTGTTTTGATATTCTCTGTGCCAGTAGATATAAAAGAACACTGCTTTTTGAAAGCTGCTGAAGGCAAGGCAGGCAGCGAACCAGTTAAGCTCTGGCACAGAAAAACAAAACAGCTTGCCTAAGGTAAAACATCATCAAATCACCAGGAAAGCTGGGAGTACATCTGGGATTCTAAGAATCTTCTTCGGAATGATCTTCTGGGCAGGGGCCTCTCTGTAATATCAGTCATTTTTTTCCTTTGGCTATAAAATACTAGTATATACTGATATATGCATGGATGAGGCAATCTGTAAAACTGTAGTCTTCAGAAGACAATGAACTGATTTTGTATACCTCTAAAAGTTCTACATACCACTGGGAATTCATAAAAGATGGCCAAAGAGCCATTATTCTCTTCTATAACTCAAAAATTTGGTGCTGTCTTATGATCAACCAGAAGGTTTAAAATTAACTAAAGGAATAAAATTTGCAGAGATTGGGCATGTCAATCAAGAAACTCACAAGATATTAAAGAAGTCAAGACTATAAAAAATTAAAAATGAGATGGAAAAATTCACAGACAGTAAAAAACCTACCAGAGGCAATAGGCAAAGCCACCTGAAAGGCATAATCAGCCAAAAGCCAATCTGAAATGCAGTGTAATTATCACTAACAGTATAACACCAGCTAACAGTGATATCCCTGTACACCTACGCAGAACTACTTTGCTTTCGATTCCCTTAGAATTTCTTAGAGCATTTGTTTCCTTGGTGGGAAGAGTTGAGGCTGTTGAAACAAGAGCTTAAACAGGGACACGAGCTTTGAATTTCAAAACTTTGCTAAATGGGTTGTTTGGGCCTAGCTAAAAATCTCATGAATCTGGTGAGAGAGTAAAGGACTACCGGAAAAAGTCCCACAGTCTGAGGCATTAGAGCTTGCTGCCTTTCTGGGAAACATAAATAAAACCTGGCAAACTGTTACTTCACAGCAGTATGATTGCAGAGAGAAGCATTAGTTGCCTTTGACATTTACTGCTATATCATTGCTACTTACTGAGCCTGAATTCCTGAGCCATTTCGTTGTCCTCTAACAATTATCTGAAAACAGATAGGTAAAGACACTGTGTGGCCCTAAAGAAGCAGTACAACCTGCACAAGAAAGCAGAATAAAATTTCCACCTCTTTCCTTCCCAGAGAAAAATAAGGTAGAAATATATTTTCATGATAGGAAAATGTTTATTTGTTAATCATTTAATAATTTATCAGGTTTGACATGAACAAATGCTCTAATTATGGCAGATTTTAATGTATGTTACATATAAATGCCTCCTCTACACAGCTCTCCATTTTCCTGCGTACTTTTAAATTCTTCTAAATATGATTTTGATAATGCAATCAGCTGCTTGAATAAACATAACCTAATTGAAGTAGTATTCCAAAGAGCATTATTTCTATTATTATGACTTCCCTGGTGCACAGCTGTAAACAGACAGCTAAATGATAGCAAATGACCTAGATAAATCTGTCTCCATAGCTGTCACTCCTTAGTCTTGACCTTCTGACACTGTTCCAGCTGTGCAATAGCTTGTCCTAGCATTAAGGGAGAGACAATCTCAGGCTCATTCTATTCTGGGAAAGCTACTGGTATTTCTCTACAAAGACACACAGTCTCATGAAATTAGTGGACTAAAATGTATTTCTAATATAAAAGCAGAAGAAACATTGAACCTTTCTACAACTTCTCATCTTGCACCATAAAAATAAGTAATAAGTAAAGAGTAAAGGTGCTAAATTAAATTTCAATCATATTTTACTGATAGCTAGATGATTTTGCATTTTTTTTGTAGAACCATAGAATGGTTGTGTTGGCAGGGGCCTTAAAGACCAGAGAATCACAGAATGAGTCAGGTTGGAAGGGACCAAAGTGGGTCATCTCTTCCATCCTCCCTGCTACATTGCATGGGATTGTGTCCAGACAATTCTTGAATATCTCCAGTTAGGAAGACTCTGCAACCTCTCCAGGCAATCTGTTCCAGGGGTCCTCTAGTTCCAAGCTCCCTGCCATGGTCAGGGACAGCATCCACTAGACCAGGCTGCTCAAAGCTCCATCCAACCTGACCTTGAACACTTCCAGGGATGGGGCATCCACAACTTCTCCAGGAAACCTGTTCCAGTGCCTCACCACCCTCACAGTAAAGAATTTCTTACTAATTATCTAACCTAAAATCTGCCCTCTTTCAGTTTAAAGCCATTCCCTGATGTTCCTGTCTCTGCATGGTAACAGCTTTGTACAGAAAGTATAGCCCTCATCAAACCTCATTCCTAAATAATTCTATTTTCAGTACCTTTCAGTAAACAGAAGAAAGAAAGATAAATGACAGAAAGTCGTTCTGACAGTATATTCAGAGTTGTAATCTATATTCCATGTAATTTAAGGCATAGTGGCAATTCACCAAAATTATGCTGAGCTATGAGAGAAATTCCAGAGTAATCAGAGAATATGTAAAATTGGATGAGAAAGTATGACCACTTCAGAATCCCAGTGTAACTAATAATTCACAGGAAAATGTGTATGTTATAAAATATATGCTATATTATACACACTGAATAACCACATTTTTTACCTAAAAGATCAGTCAGAGAATGCCAGGTGATGCCGGCATTCAAGCATCGTCTTGCAGACACAGTCAAGCAGTTTAAGACAAAACCATGCCATTAATGTACATAACTGCAGAGTAAATTTAGGTGTTATGTAGCCCCAAATACTCATAGATTTTTAAAGCAAAACAAATCCCTATTGTTAAGTGGCAGAAAATTTTACCAAAAGCCTTAAAAGCAAATAAACCAGATGTGCTGGAGCAACATCAGCAGTAAAATGTAGCCAAGCCTCTGCTGTTTTTCCACATTCTGCTTGCATAATCTGGCGAGAGTGAATAATGTATTGTGATGAAGAAGAGAAACTGGAAAACTTTTCATCAATGTCATTAATCATCACAGCAAAAAGCCAGAAATAAGGCTTTCTGCCTAGAGCATTACATTTTAAAATTCTGCTGGAAGGAAGTTCTCCTAAGAAGAAGCCCACCATTTTATCCTTTCACCCTCACTTGCTCCTTTACATCACATAAAGAAATCACTGCTTGAGAAGTGTGGTGTGTAACAACAGGCCCACAAGACGGGGGCAAATTTTCCTGAAATCTCCAACTACTGTAGGACTGTACAACAAATTAAATGAAGCTTAACTATAAAGTCTCACTATGAAAAAATTTAAAATACCTAAAATACTACTATATAACAGAATTTAGATTAAACCGAGCCCAGAGAATTTTCTTGAAGTACTGTGTATACACGACTGTCAAATGTTCAAAAGTCTTCTTTCAGATTGACACCTCGAACATCTTTAAGTTTCCTTAAATGATTATGAGCAATGCGTGCTTCTGAAAGGCTACAGGAAGGGAAGTCTTTATTCTGTAAGATAATATCCTTCAGGCAAAAAGTCACACCCTAGCTAAAGAGTCTGAATAAAAGGTGAAGCATCCATAATGACCAAATTATTATTAAAAATGCACTACACTAAACTACTCCTATATCCACTGAGATCTGAAGTCCTACAGACAAGAACTAGAATTTAAGGCTCTTTTTGAAACCTAAATTCCAGTATTAACTTTTTTTCTGACACCTGTGATTTGAAAAAAGAAAACAAAGAAATTTCAACTTTATTTTTGGCTAGGTTTTTAGCTATTGTATTAAACTCTGCAACAGAGTAATTTTGAAACTAAGATACCTCAGTTTTGAATTTGGATGTATAAAGATGGCATCTTCCCTGTGCAGAACACCTGGGCCCTTACTAGATAAGAGTGCCCCACCTGCTGCTCCAAACAGAAGAAAGCTAAAAACCTATGAGAGCTATAGGAAGGAAGAAAATAATTAATTGGTATCTGCAAAACTTACTTCCCAGTGAAAAATGTTGGAAGTAAGGACTATCTGAGTTGTCTCTAAAAAACAAAGATCCAGAAACAAATGAAAAAAAGAAACCCCAAGCCCCAGTGAACTCATGCCTGGGTAAATGGTAACTGCCCACCTAGAGTCTTCTCAATCCTCTTCACACTCAAACTGCATTGGACAGTGTCATGTGGCCCACAAAAAACCTCATTTTGGCCTCATTTTGTTTCATTATAATTCAGAACAGTGAAAGGGGTGCAACTGTGAGATCAAATTCTAGACTGAAGAACAGAGATCATGCAGAGTTAATAAACTATTACATTTGGTTTCAAAGCTTACCTAAGCTACTCAGGAACTCTCAAACTAAAGGGCCACTACCCATTTGATTGGCACTTCTGTCTCATTTGCAGCATGCTCATATACACTTAGCAAAGTCAGTAAACACGTATCAGTTTTATTCTGTGAGTTTTTTCTCTGAATAATTGGTTTTGCCTTTGAAAGATTGACCTGTATACATAACTGGGCAATTAAAATGTTCACTTTGGAAAACCAGAGAGCAAAGCAGAGGGAGAGAAAAAGGTGGAATTTCATCTTTAAAAATTTGCTATCGATTCACTGGGTCCAGAATTTCACAAAGCTATGTTTCAGCTGATACATTTTTTAAATATAAAATCAGTATAAGCAATAAGATCTTTCAGTCCTCATTCCTTCCCATTTTACTGGAAATTAGTGATAACAGAGCCTTTTGAGGTTATCACCTTTCATTCTGGGGGAAAATGACTTAAATCCATGTATTTGCTGACTGCTTTGCTAACAGTGCTTTTACTTCCTCACCAAGCTAAAGCCAAAACCAGTCTAATCCACTTTCCTGCCAATACTGAATTGATTCTTATTGTACTTGTACCCTAGCTAGGTTTACGCGACCAAACATCAATGTTTCAGGTCTGTCTTTCAAAGACACTCATACCGAATACTTCTGCCTACGAGTGTTCACTGAGAAGTGGATTATCATGGCAACTCTCCACAGAGTGTCTTGCCCTTGTGCTTCACTTTTACCTGCACAAAGAGGTCTTGGCTCACAGAAGCTATCGAAGGCAGCATCATCTATGAGTGTCTGTATCTTTTTCACAGAGAAGGAAAACATAGCTAATTTCACATTAATGGGACTTACAGACAGGTCCTTTAAGTTCGCAGAAAAAAGGATCTAAAAGTTGTCATGAGGAAAACAAAGCAAATCCAACAGTGGAATGAAAGACAGAGAAAAAGCTTATTTCTTTCCTAAATAAACTTTAATCGTTCCAACAACACATTTTTTGTCTGTGGCCTTATGAACCAGCCTTGATCTTAAGACATCCTAATATTTGCATAAAAGCTGACCTAAAAGAATGCTCAACTGAGTCTAGATAAAATGTTGTGACATCACAACAAGGCCTTGACATCACTGGTAAGTCCTACTGAAAAGTCCAGGCTCCTCAGAAACACAGGGGGTTTTTTAGCAATAGATACATAGACCTGATGTAGCTCCTCTCACTTCTGTATGCAGTGTTATAGCAATGGATAATGTACTGAGCAATGAAGGACCTCTCCCTCAAGGAGCATGAAACTGAATGGGCAAAGCATGTTCAATGAAAAATAATGCAGTTCAAAATAGTGACTTTTTTTTTCCACAAAACAAAGACAAAGTGATCATTTGGGTTCTTGAGAAAAGGGTGTCTAGTCATTATCTACAAAATGCATCATCAACTTTTAAACAGACAACTTATTGCCACTGTGCTAACAGTTTGCAACAGAGGTCACTAAGTGACCTCTATAATGCATAATATAAGCTACAGATGAGTAAGGTGGGAATGCCTCCCTCCCAAGGCAACCTGGGCATCCATACAATTGAAAATGCACGCCCAGGACATTGCCAAGGACATAGCCAAGACAGTCTCTTTCTTGGGCTGTGGGTATTAAAAGGCATCGAGATGCAGAATTTGGTAGCATTTCTAGAGGTCTATGTTTGACAGGACCACAACAGGTATTACTTAAATATGGCAAATTAAAACCTTCATTTGCCTAACTACTCCAGGTAAGATGGAGAACAACTGTACTACAGACTGCAAGAAAGTGAGTCTTAGTTGTTAAGATTACACATTCTCAGTGAAAAAGAGAATAATGAAGACTCTGGCCCTCTTGTTAGAGAAGCAGACTTCAGACACAGAAATATTAACTCACCAGCCCAACACCACACAGAAACTCTAGGGCAGGATGTACCCTTTGTTTGAAAGGTTGCTGCCTGACCATGGCAGCGTTTGGTAAATCACAACTCTGTTTCAGTGCATTCATCAAAGAAACAACAGTGGACAAATCTGACTGCGCATTGACTCTTTAAATCAAAATACTTGAAGTGTATCAAAATCATAACATTCTGAATTTGATATGAGTTCAGAGCAAATATAAACAGACTGTTTTGTGACTACAAACTGGAATATACTGGAGCTCATACACAAAAAAAATATTGGCAGATGTTGAAACTTAAAGAGAAGATTCTGATAGAACAGGAATATTATAGGTTAACTTTTAGCCTATAGACATACAATCTACATAAATTATGAGTAGTAACTATTTAATTAACAAGTAACTCTTGTTAATTAAAGAATAAGTGGAAGAGCAAAACAGTATAGAATTTTGTCTAGCAACATTTCCCAGCTGAATATACCTAAGTAGAAGAAACTTGCTTTTCTGAAGGAAAATCACAATAGCACAACCTCCAGTGTTGTGATGGAAAGAAAAGAGTCTCTGTTTCCTCCCCAGAGGCTTTTGATAGAAGATTTTACAGAAGAAAAAGATGAGATCACATTCCAAAACCACAGGGTCCAAAGCCTCACAAATAAGACTCGCAATTGATCATCTTGGTGAGAAAGAACAAGAGGATTGGAAAAAAAGCTGTACTTTAATTTCTACATGAGACTTTTAAGAAGGAGAACAAAAAACTTGCTCCAATTAAGAAAATATCAACGCCTCAAGCTACCGTATCTTTGATCTTATTCTTTGCCAGAGAAAGGAAATTTCATCTCTTCAAAGCTTCAACCAAGTAGAACCAAGTTATTAAGGAGCAAGAAAACTTAAATAAGAGCCCTTTAGAGAGAGCAAGGACAAAATGACAGGTATAATATTTTAATTGATTGCCTACATCAGAGGAATTAAAATATTATTATTTCTTTGTTGGTACAACAGTAGGCATATATATTCACTTGAGAATTGAGAGTCATAAAAATATGCAAAATTTTTAGGAGCTTCATCCTTCTCATTTCTAATTTACCTTTTGGATTTGAAGAGCCTATTTTTTTCTTAACAATATAATTTACCACCACTTAATGCAGTATTAGAAAAGTATTATAAAAAGTAATTTGTTAAATTATATCACTGAGTTTTGAGAGAATACTGACTATAAATTTACAGCATTAGACTGACAGCCACAGAAACTCAGAGGCTGTAGAGATCCTCAAAACAAATTACTTCCCAGCCAGATGCAGTGGGAGCTTTTCAAACCAACTGTGAAACGAATCTCATCTCTTACCCAGCTGCAACCTTATCCCTGAGCCATACCACTTGGAACTGACCTCTCCTAAAATACTGGCAGTGGGTGGCACAGGAGCCTCCTGGAAGTGTCAGGGCAGGTGTCACTTAGAGCCAGCTGCAATGGTCCCCAAACATGCCACAAGGCAGCCTTCCCAAGAGCAGCTAAGTGACAACACTTTTCAGCCACTACTGGTGACTGAGCACCATGCAGTGGTACTCAGAAGCTCTGAACAACTGCGAACTGATTTTCAGTCTTTCAAAAGAGCTGAAAAACTTTAAGTAATAAACAAGAAAAAAAACTAACTCGGGGGGAAGAAAAGAGTTGGCTGTTGCCAAGTATGATAAAAAAACCCCACGATGTTTTAACCTTTTTAAGGTACATATAAGTAGCCAATCCACGTGGCAAGCTTACTTTTGCCATCTGCCTGACTATTAAGCTCAGTTTGGGAAACCAGTAGCAGTTTCTAGGCTTCAGTTATCAGCTGTCTCCCCCAAGCCATTCAAACAGGAAGGGCTGTAGCAAAAGCTAACAGAAAGAAAGATGAATTTGGTTAAAAAATCATCCAAGGCTACTGTATTTTAAACAATTAAGATGAGGAACTTCCCTAGTGTACGCTCATGTGTGAGCCACCAGAGCCAGATTTTGGTACTCGTACTCGGGTTCCTGCTGCCTCAACCATGCCATAGTTACATAAAACTCCTTTACTGTGGTACAACCCCGAGTCAATGTAAAGTTAATAAATCCAAGGAAATCTCCGTGGTAAGCAAGTTCAGAGTAAGATTTTGAAGTTTTTATATGACAGTTGTTTGCCTCCATGTGGGGCAGCACAGTGTCGTCATCTGTCTCTTCAGATGCCTCTGCCCTCTCTGCTGCTACTAAGGATTTGTAATATTTTTGTTTCCTGTTTGGAATTCTGCACTGGTATCTTATGGACATGAGTAACTGGTAGCTTGGATTGCTGTTAGTTTTACATCATGATGCATATCAGACAGTAGTAAGGTCTTTATTTTGCCTTTTTAAGTGCTTGTTTACAATTTATTTGAAAAAACCCTCAGTAAAGCAATGGGCTAAGTAAAAGAGGAAGACACCAATCATTTGGGGTGTGGGGGGAGGGCAGCATCAGAATATTGAAAATATTGGCCGCAGACAACAGAAGCAAAAAAAAATGTGTGTTGTGAAATCATCAGTTTTGACTTTCATATTATTAAATCCTTCTTGTAGACAAACTAACACTTATGGACTTAGTCATTCCATTAGCTAATCAGCACCTAATATCTTTTTTATCTGACTTTGAATGATATATTAACAACTTAATACCAGCTCATACTGAAAGCCTGATTAGCTTGACAGGTGACAATAGCAATGATTTCTACTGTGTGTGGGACCATCACTATACTGTTAAAATATAAAAGGAAAATATTACCTCCTACAATTCTTGTTTCTGAATTTGAGGAAAAGCCCATGCAAAGATTTTTTATATGGAATCCAGTTTCATCTCCCTTCCCTCATTTACAGTCTGCACCTGGATCAAATGAATGAAATATTTTTCACTTCCCCAGCACATGGCCTAAATCAGCATTCCATTACTATCACAAATCAATGCATTCCAAACCTTAAGTATGCACAAGCAGCGTTTTTCTGATCAGGAAGGTGCAATATGCACAGGAGTTCATACAACCTCAAACCTAACAAAGGAAAGACTTGGTACAGCTACATAATGTAAAACTTTCATTTTGCCTCTAAAGGGGCCTCAATTTGACCGTTAACTTTACAACTCCTATTAGTTTTGAGGAAATAATGCATGTGTTGCAGGATATTATTCTGCATTTTGAAGAAGGTCTCCAGGCATACTGAAGAAAGTTATGGAATTTACACCAGTACTGTTTTGCTGACCATAAAATCCCAGTGTCCTTTCCTCAGATGCTGGTGACACATGGGTCTTGATGATAAAACTTAGTGAGTGAGACCACTGTGGCTTCTACCTTCAATACTTTACATCACACTGCCATAATGATCGCAAAAATAGCATCAACATATTTAGATGTAAGTTTTAAATTTACTTACTTTGCAGAAGTAAATAAGAATGGCTATTCCCTATTTTATAGCTGATGAAAACAATGCATACATTGTGTGGCATATCCAGGAACACAATGTCTGACTTACTCATGTCAGGCTAAGTCAGGATTCTTTACATTTTGATGCTATGTTTTCTAGACTGTGATGGTGCCTATATCCTTTATATTACACAGATATTGTCAATTAAAGTATAATTTTATTTTTCATCTCTATTTCCTCTATGTGTATGCTATGTGTCAAGTCATTATCACACTCATTAAAACACAGCAGTTCTGTATCCCATGTCAGCACTTAGATGAATTACGAAGATATATAACAATACAATTAGCAGAAGTATTCCCAGTGAATGAGGCCTTGAAAAACAAAGTGAAGCCTTGATGGGAATGATTCTGCACTTGAGGCCTACACAACAACCACTAGGGCTTTTCATCATGTTTTTTTAAAGAGAACTGACAAGTCTGATCGAATGAGACAGAAGCTACAGTTTTGAAGCTTCATTTTTATTCAAGATGTAACAGCACAAGGACATCCAGAGGCAGCCTAGAAAACACAAGTTACGGTCAAAAATGAAGCCTGATTTAGTAGCTGAATCCATTTATTCTTTCCAAGGCTCTGCATAGCACCTGACATGAGGGCCTCTCTTCTGACTCATGTCTTACAGAACTTTACTGATAAAAATAGCAAGTCTCTCTGAGCAAAGGAGAGCCCCAAAAGACAAAACAAACAATAAGTTTGCATCTTATATTAAAACTTGTGTACTTTCTACTCATGCAGAAAATACCTCTGTGTATTTATTTGCCTTGGACAAGATGAAAGGTCACTCATTATGTGCATAATAAGCTAATCTCAACTGCAATTACACTGCAGAAAAAAACCCACTTTCATTTGAAGGTTAACTAGATTCAAAATAACCCAGTTCTCATCAGGGTGTTGCATTTATTTCAATTAAGTCAATCAACTTAACAAGGATTTAATTAAAAACAAGTTAGCAAGTCAGAAGTATTTGAAATGTAATTAATAAATATTTTAAATAAGCACATCGTAGTTAAATCATATATATTATTGTAAGTGCACTAGCCTATGACTTCTTTGCTGATGCTTGCTATTGGTCAACAACAAAAACCACCCTGGGAATCCTGGCATCAGCTCATCCTTGCAAAGGCACGTGAACACAGTGTTCAGGAGGTGCAATATTGAACTTTCAAAGAATTGGGTAGAGAGATGAGTACCTATTTCTCATGAGAGGGAAAACCCAAGGTTTGCCCACACTCTCTTTGCTTTATTTCAACTATTGCTGTTGGTACAAAACAGCTTTTCAAGGCAGTTAAACAAAACATAAAGTGCCTTTTCACTGAACCTACATGTTTCTGTGTGGCTTCTTTCCTCTGCGAGCACTCTGCAAACTGGAGGAGAGGGGATCAAAGCACTACCAAACAAAACCGGAAAACAATCAATATGAAGAGGATAGCGCTCATGACAACCACACAGTCTCCCAAAAAGCACCAGTAATTTACATCAGACGTGTTCTCATTTTGTGCCTTTCCACTGTCTTTTGGACAATTATGCATCTCAGCCGTGGCTCTGCAGTCTAAGGACAACAGTGCTTTGGCCCCTGCTGCCCACAGCATCCTGACTCAGTCTTTCCCAGGGATCTCTATCCTGTGCAATTCTATTACATTCTTCTCCCTGTGTCTGACGCTCCTGGCGAAGAAGAGGAAAAGAAAGAAGCAGCACTCCTTGCCCTTAATTCCCCCACAACCCACAAATAAGACTCCTGTTCTCCCTAAGCCATCCTTAGAAGTATTTTATTCTGTTGTCACCAGCAAAGACCAATATAATGTGATACAACAGATATAAGCATATTTCAAATAAATGTACATGGAAATTAAGGATATATACATACCCAAATGAAAGTTTTTGTCTACCTCATTGTTTACAACTGACTGAGCATGTTTTCTTTCATGTCCCTGACACATTGAGAACAGAAGCACATAGATTAAGACAAGAATGATCAAAAGTGTCAGCTCCGTTTGGGCAACCAAATTTGAGGAGCCTATGCCTGATCTTTCAGATTACTTCATATTTTATTGCACTTTTCACCTTCAGACCACAGTGCCTATTAAACTGGCCCCAGATACAGATATAAATGTTCCCAACTTAAGTTAATCAAGCTGCAGTTCTTGATTAAAAAGCCCTTAGAAAATAAGCAACACTGAGTGAGAAGTTATGCTTGAGAATCTTCATGTCTACATAATTTTTCTAGCACCATAGAGGAATTCTGGGCCATAGGCAAAGCAGAAACTCAATTAGCCAGGTTACAGAGTCCTCTTGGAGTCCTCTACTTTACTTTGCTATGAGTTGCCACCTCTATATACAGTCCTAAAGTAAATCCAGCTCTGGGTCAGCAAAGGTTCTGTGGAAAGTAGGGAGTAGAGCCTCTCTAAGCATATAATTAACCAGATGCATCATAGTGTGTACATACAAATGTCCTAAATTAATCCCATATGATTCAACTACATGCCCAGCATTCCTAATTTGCAAGTGCTTGACCTTATGGGTTTCTGACAACTCCTTGTCAGAAAGGAAGGGCTATTGACTTGAATAATGAGTCCAGGTCTAGAGAAGGACATTGAACAGGCCATCTGCAGTCCTGTTCTTATCAGTATTTAGTTTTGTAGGGTTTTTTTCCGATACTCTATTGCCTCCCCACCTCATGGAGCCATGTCCCTAATCTGCCCAGTTGCATCCATTTTTTTCACCGGACCTCTCAACTTAGTCAATTTCTTCAGAAAACCCTGGATGGGAAGTGTTCTTCAAGAGCTATAAAATGTACTGATGACTTGCTTCAAGCAAGTGATCTGAAGCAGAGCAAGAGAGCAAGAACAGGATTCTTTAACAATAATGATCTTACACCATGCAGGTGACAATCTGCAAGAGAGCAAGACATCTCTACAATATTTCTATAACATCTCCAAACAGTTTCTTATCCCTTTTCATTCAGATTACTCTGCAACCAAGCAGCTGTAAATTGGCAACCACAAATTATGCTTTGAACCTTCTTATTCCAGCTGTACTGAGGGTACTCCATGGGAAGTATTTTGAAAAGTCCTAGGCCGATATGCAAGAAATGACGTCTCTGTTAACAATTCCCCCCCCCCCCCCATTTTATATTTGAGGAATCTCTAGATGGAAAAATAGAAAAAGTTTCGTGACTCTTGATAACAATTTGGACCCAAACCAATTCACTGTGCAGTGAATTTTTCGAGGACTTAAGAAGCATACTTCCAGAAAAGTGTACATTAATTTCAATTGCCTCATGATAATGGTGATTCCTGGAAGAAAGTGTTTTTCTGTTTTGTCAGCTGGGTATCTTTGGTCTATCTGTAAGTACACATGCCCAGGAAACTTGGGAGTTTATCAGAGACAAGGAAAACCACACATGCACATGCTCCTGGTCAAAAGTACTAGAAAATAAAGTACTGATGTCTTCACATCCACCTGGTTACTTCGGCTCTTCTATTCCCCCTTCTGCCTCATCCCAGAACAAAACAAAACAAATGGAGGATCCAATACTATTGCGCTATACAGAGTGAATTCTGCTGTTCCTGAGAAGAAAAACAGAACACTGAACGCCTTCTGTTCCCTCCCCAAACTTAATCATCTGGATAGAGCTGGTATTTCTGTTTGATTTCTTCCATGCCTTGTAGCAGAAAGGAACATATTGCCCTGAATAAGACAGACACTAAGCAATCAAAGATGTTTGGACGCAGTACGGAATGTGATTATTTTCCCTTTTACCTCTTTGGCTCAATTTATTGCTGCCCACACTATTTTGCTTTATGAAGCAGTACTGGAGAAAAAACAGCCTCATTCTTTATCTGAGATAGTATGTGCTGCTTTGTGAGCCAGTTTCCTTCTCAGCTCAGATAATGCTCAAAACCACAGTGCAGTACAGAACAGTTTAATACAACCATTTGCGTAGTGAACAATGCAGAATGTTTAATTGAGTTATCTGTGAGAGGCGCCAGATTTTTGCAGGAATATTATCTGGGATTTAAGTTGCTGGTTTTGTGTCTTTCTTCAGACTCCATGCAAGTCTCATTCCTTCTCCTATTTTGAAGCAACTAGGAAAAGAAATGGTGGATAATGAGTAGCAGGAAGGTGAATTGAATCAATTTTAGCTTAGTTGCCATTACTCCCAACTTTCATATGTATTTAGAACAGATAATATAAAACAAAGCTTTGCCTCTCATTCAGAGGTAATTAAAGATAACCTTAGTACCATGTTATTGAAAGTCCTTCATATCCACATTCCCAATATCCATGGAAGCTCTTTGAAGCGCAACTTTATTAGCTGACCTAATATTTTTATTATTCTGCTGAAGAAAAATAGTGGAATTTGTTTTAAGAATGTTCTCATGGCTTACCCCTAAACCTGCAGCTCACCAGCCTGGTAGAAAAAGGTCACGTGAAATAAATACCAGGTTAAACTGTTTCAGTGTATACTGTAAAATAATAAGGAGATTTTCAGTACAGGCTGAAAATATTTTCTTCTTGGGAAACCTCTAAAAATAGAGAGTCCCAACAAAAGTAAAGAAGGGGAAATTTTCTGCAAAGGGATGACAAAATCATAGAAGGCATATTAAAAACTCTGGCTATTTCACTCTGATGAAGGATACATATATAGGCCATCTCTGAAAATGTTTTTTCTAATGTGATATTTAAATATTTCAGTGAGGAAGACTGCAAACATAGCCTGCCCTCTTTTTGGCAATACCATATACAATAACAGATATTGACTGCACTTCCCAATTAGCTTGTTTTTAAAAATTAAATTTAAAACAGAACATTTCCCCATAGACATAGTTCTAGACCTCTAACAAAAGTTCCTGCCATGCAAAATACATTCTTCAACCACTGCTGACAAGTGCAGCATCCACAGTTAGACACAAAAGTACATATGAGACCTGAGTGACATTTATTTAGTTGTGTAGACCAATTACTTCCCCACGTTTCACAGAAGGGTAGCACTTGCCTCTTTTGTAACTGCTTCACATTGCCAGATATCCATTCATCTTGAAGTCCAAACAAATGGACACTGCTATTCCAGCTGTAGGACTACTAATTCCCCATAATTCATGTGTAAATCTCATGTTTCCTGAGAGCAGAATTTCATGCTTACATTAAATTTGGATCAAATTTAATCTTGTTGCCATTGTGACAGACGTATCAACTCCTGACCAAGAACCATGCTGTATCTCCCACTGCTGCACCTGGGAAAGGGGCTTCCTTCCTTGTTTTCCACAGATGGCCATGGAACACTGAAGTCTCTGTGCCTGATGGAGTGAAGAAATATTCCCTTTATACTACCATGCCAAATAAACCACCCTAACTGAGCAAGAGCAGTACTGGTCCCATATCTATATTTAGCAATTGAAGCTGACTAAATGTGAAGGGAAACACTACAGCACTTCAAGGGAGATAGTAAGAGCAGTACACTGACTGAGAGTATCAAGTGCTCCAAGAAAAATTTCTTTCCAGGGTTTCCCCAGTAGCAGAAATCCTTACAAAGGGCGGTAGGCACTGCATGTTTGGACCCCAAGTATCACGAACAGAAAAATTTACAAATACTTTCAGTTTCAGGTGAAAATGCAAATTTAAAAAATCAGCTAAGTAATTTTAAATAAAACTGCTACTCCATAGGAAGGAAAAATAGATTCATCAATCATGTGTTCACTACTTCTCGTTTTCACTTAGGCTCAGGATGCGAAGGATGCCACAGACAGGTACAACATACCCACCTATTATATGTGACACTGACATCATTAATTGTGTTTTAAAAAGAATTCTTCTGGCACTTGCATACAATAGTGTCAGCTTTAATTGCTAGGATGCACTGAACAGCTCTTCTAAACATAGCAACAATTTACATTTTAAAAGCAAATCAAAGACACAAACAGGTGGAAGCACTTCATTGTGCCATGTGAGACCCTTGTTCCTACAGCTGCAAACCAGAACGAGTGCACATCCGCTGAAATATCAGCTTGTGACTAAAAGGAAGGATGTATGGTGCTGAATCCTAGAGTCCAAAAAAACTCCAAAGCCAAGAGTGCAAGTTGTACTCCAAAATACTGAAACAACATGCTTAAAAATAAAAGGATCTTACAGCTTAAAAAATGGTGTGCACAAATAAGCCAGTTACTAAATGATATCCTCACAGGCAAAAATGGAGATGTGGTCTAAGGCAAACAACACTAAAACAGGCTTACGGCTATTGATAACAACATCTAATTACCAAGAAATGCAAGGATTACTTGGGTGAACTTCACAAGAGACTATGTTCAGTATGGTATTATTTATTATTTTTATCAGTGAGCTAGATGATGGAACAAGGAGTATGTTTTATTAACTTCAGAGATCACACTAAGCTGGGAGGGATTACAACCATTTTGGAGGCCATGAACATACTTCAAAAGGCACTCAAATAAATAGAGAAATACTCTGAAAGCTGCAGCTCTCATACAAATGTGTGTAACACATTGAAGAAATACAGGAATGCTAATTTGCACAAATTCAGGATAGAAATTAGGCAAAGGTTTGATTGTTCGAGATGCCACAAAACAGGACTTAACTACAATTTATCACAAAATGAATGTACATGAACTGCGGTCCTACTCTTAAATAACGAAAATCAGTCATCCCACTGGGATGTATGATCAGTCTTCTGCACAGGAGACATGAAGTAAGTTTTTATTCTCCTCTGGAGATCTTCAGACATGCTAGCAGGGTCTCCCTGGAAACCTCAGTGCAGTGGGGAGTTCACTAGGGCTGTGCTGACCTTGGTCAGTAAAGAAAGCTGCCTGTAATCGATCAAAAGCTTCAGCTGATCAAACTCGATTCACACACAGATTGGGTAATTCTTGCAACTCTTGGCAAGATTCCTGTTAAACATAACTAAATGGTAAATTGGGGAAAATGTATCTAGAAAGCATAAACAGCTAACCTGTCTACTCATTTACACTCGATAAGTTACCCTAAAAGAATGCAATAGCTTACACTCTTGATGGAAAAATGAGTTTATACTAAAAGAATAATGAGAAGGGGTTGAGCCTTTCTTCTTAAAAAAAAAAAAAAAGAAGGCTCCAGGTGGATTGATCAATATAAGTGTATCCTTTCTAAAAGAACTGAAACCCTATAGGTGTTGCAGAGAAATGTGGCTGGGGAGGAGAGAACAGTAAGAGTGGAAATGAACAGATGGGGAAGTAACAGTAGACTGGCTGATGGAGCAAAGCAGCAGACAGAGGGAGGAAGAACAACTGGCAGGGAAGGCAGCTGGTGGGAGCAGCAGGCAATGGTCCTGGCAGGGAATGGCTGGAGGTGAGTGCTGTGATCACCAAAGTCAAAAGCATCGCTCCAGGGAGGAGTACCAATGCAGCCAATAAATGCCAAATACACAAAACAGCCTCAATACCTGTTTCAGCAGCAAGATAAAACCTGCCCCAAAATGGACTCTTCTTATCAAGGGTTCTTCAAACTCATTTGTCCCCTAGACTTTGGTGGCTGTCGTTCAGCATCAGGGAAAACAGCCATCCTGTCTCCTCGAGCATACTGCACTGCAGTCAAGCCTTTGGTGCCCATGGTACACGATAAGGCTGGCTTGTACATACGTGTTGCACCTCAGCTGCCCAGAATGATTAATCTCGGAAGGCAACAACCATGCAGAGCAAAAGCAGGTGGTCTCTCTCATGCTGGGCATGTGCAATGGAGAGGAAGTTTATAGGTGTGCCAGGATAAATCAGGTAGGGTTTGGAAGGAGATCTTGATGAACAGTTTGAAAAACTGGTAGATTTCTCTCTCCTATGAGAAAGGATCACTTAGCAATCTTCTCCACAGCACTCACAAACAAGAGCAGCACTGATCTGTGATGTAATTGAAATGTGATTCAAGACTGAATGCATGGAGATGTGTCATGTTTTGGTGCAGACTCAGACTGGAACTCACTTGGGAAGCTTTGTAATTTGGAGTTTTGTCATGCTGTCCTATTCCCCATTAGCTGAGTCAGGGGGGGTTTAGGTTGGATATCAGGAAAAGGTTTTTCACCCACAGAGTGGCTGGGCACGGGAACAGGTTTCCCCAGGAAGTGATCACCGCACCAAGCCTGACAGAGTTTGAGAAGCACCTGGACAACACTCAGCACATGGTGCGACTCTTGTCCTGTGCAGGGCCAGGAGCTGGACTCGATGATACTTATGGGTCCCTTCCAACTCAGGATGTTCTGTGACTCTGTAACATATTACTGTCTTTGTGAATGACCAGACTCAGCTCACAGAAACAGACTTTAACCATACAGCTTGAATGGACACTTTCATACATCATAGTTTATTGGTACTTACTAATGGCTTGTCAAGTGTCATGACGATATCGGCCTCAAAGTATTTGGTTTCTCGGATTCTTCTCCAAAGAGAGAATTCTGCATTAAGAGTAACATTGTCTTTAGCTAGTAATGGTGTTGGGAATTTCCGGTTTTAATTTAATTAATTTAATTAATTTAATTAACAAAGTTAGTGGGTTCTTATTCTTCTTTTAAGGCATATCCTCCTTCTGCTTGGAGGAAAATGTGGTGAGGCTTACATTGCTCACTTGAAACATAAAGTAAAACTTTATAAAAAAGAAAAACAGGTTCTACAAAAGTTTTTTTCTTCCTCCTGCGATGCTAGGGCTTTGTTTGTTTGGAGGAGGACAAAGACAAAAAGAGGAGGAAATAAGGCAGCATAGGTTCAGTCTGTAAAAAAAAATCACAATTTTCAAAGAGGTTCAGAAACACTTGATTAGCAGAGAGTAAAATTAAGAAAGAAGCTATACTTCCAGCTGTCACAACTAAAACCACCTGGCTGGCAGCTCTAAATCTTCTAATTATTAGCCAGAAAAAATGGGCTTGAGAAAGTTGGTTTTCTTATTTTCATAAAGCTTTAGAAGTAATTGTCCTTGAAGGATTCTTGAAAGCTGTTTGTAATTTTTGATGCCATCTGTACACCAGTAGGTTTTGTGTCGTTTTGAGAGCATGAAACAGCATTGGAGTGTCCAGGACTTTAAATTTATTTTTATGGGATCAAGAAAAAAAGGGGTGGTAGGTGTAAGACCCCTAAAATAAAGATTTTGTTTTTAAATAGAATAACATAATTTGCATCCCATTTAGATCTGCAAGCAGAGATTTAAATTGTATTGTGGGTTAGATATGACACAGAAGCCTATATTAGGAGCAAGGAGAAAGTTGTGCCATCCTTTTTTCCCACAGAAAACTCTCTAATGGAGTATGTGCATGTTTTAGCTGATAATCCCTCCTGCAACACCCAGTTCTGATTATTATTTCTACTTACAGGCTTACTTACAGCCTCTTTGAATAACTTCGGATAAACAATGAAGATGATGTATACAAATGAATATGATCTATATAAATGAAATAAAAAATATAGCCCATGATAAACTTATTTATAGAATCACAAAAAAAGACAAAAATTACTTTTTGCGATTTTTTGGGAGATCTGCATGCCTTTTTTTTTTTTTAATTAAATATAATTTTTGATGAATAGTGTCTAAATACCTGGTAAAGCTACTCCTGCAAAAATCTCAAAGTTTTTTCACCAAGAAAAGAGCCTGCCAAGTCTCCCAACTTTCTATTTTTTTCAAAGTACTGCATTATTCAGGTTTACTTTTTATAGGTTGAGGTTTGTAACTTGCCCACAGGAAAAAAAAAACCTCTTGAAAACCCCAGTGTCCTTCCTTCCACTAACTGAGCTTACATGTATGAGTGGGCAGCTCTCACCAGTGGTGCCAGCAGATTTCTCAGAACAGAACCTGCAGAAATTTCTTGAAATAAGTGAAGGAGAGAATCAAATAATTATTAGCTACAAGGATACTTGAGGCAAAAGGAGGCCTAGGCTTCTGTTTCTGTAGCTATGTGCAGACATGTCTTCTGACTTAAGGATAGGAAATAACCCTATCTCCAAGTGCTTATACGGCATGTGAATACATTACAAATTATTATAATTTTAATAAATATTTTATACATGTTTATAAAACACATTTATAAATAAAAGCCAGTACTTTCCCCCACAAAGTACAATGGGGACTGTTGCTAAAATCTTCCTAATTTTTTTAAAAGTATCAGGCCTACCTAAACATTTCCTCAGGAATTAATATCTGGAGGAGTCAGAAAGAGACAAAAGACTTTTGAAATGAGATGAAGTGCAAAATTAATAAATTGGATCACTTTCTGCAGTCAACAATTGCTAATAGGTTCTCTCAGTAAAACAGGCTTGCATATTTGAGTATTTATTATTTGCATACTTGACTATTATGGCTATTTACATTTCCCCCTGCTTCTTGTTCTATTATTCTTCTTCTTACTATACAGGTGCAGAAGCACATGAGCATTAAAGAGGAAAGTAATGAAACCAGCTTCTCTAGAAGTTTGTAACTACATGAAAACTACACAGTGATGTCTGAAATTTTACCAAGTCTTTTTTTTTTTTTGGAAGAAAATACGGACTCAACAGACTTTGAATGTTCTATGGCAACTAATGGATTTTGTGTAGATGCAAAATGAACTATTTCTAAGTAAGGCCAAAGCATTTCCTTTCAAAAGCATCAAAGCAAACATCAAAGACTTTGCTGTTTTGACTTAGTATTACTGCAAGGTTGAGTCAAGAATATTCAAGCTAAATGCTACCTCTTTATCCAGCCTCCCTGGGGATACCAATAGCCAGAATCATTAATGCCAGCACAACAGAAATATAGAGAAGATCTAATTTCCACTAATCCTCAAAACCAAAATATGTATCAGCAATTTATTAATTGTGATTCCTACGACAAATACATGGCATAAACTATCAAATTTCTCTCAGTTTTACAAGCATTTTGTTCATTAAGATGGAGTAGACAAGCCTTCACCAGAAACCTACATTTGCCAAGGCCACAGGGTGACAAAAAAAGGAGCCAGCAGCTGAACCAAATGCAAAAATGCGTATCGTGTCTTTTTAAAGCCACCGAACTTTATAGAGCATTTAATTTTTTTGTTGTCAGGAACAACACAAAACGTCATCCTAAGTTCAGACAATGTCACAGCAAGTTTACCCTTGATTCCTCTCTAGTATCTATAGCAAGTAAGCTTTAAAAGATAATTTTTAAGTGAATGCACTCCCATTAAAAGAAATAGGGTGGAAAAGAAGGACGGAATAGAATACTCGGTTGATTTTCTCAGGCTGAAGACCAGTTATTGAACACTCATGAAAATACATGAACTGTCCACTATAAATGCTTTTTTCAAATGCTGGCCATAATGCTAGTTTGCAGGAGTAATGTCAGATACATCAGCTTTAGAACTGAACTCTAACAAAGAAGTGAACTGATAAAGTATGTTTCACATTGGAGGCTTTTAATTACAAGAACTTGTTCGGGCTTGTTAATTATATTCCACCCTCTCTCTCGAAAGGCAGGAAATGAGAAAAAAGGAAAAGAAAAAAGGCAGCAGGGACTGAAAGCATAAGGAGAGACACAGTATTTCAGATTCTTAAACTGACACATTTTTTCATAATTCATTTTTAATCAATATAATCTACACACTGTTTCTGAGCTTCCAGCCATATGTAGAGCAAAAACCTTCTGGGGTCAGCAAAAGAAACCTAGAATATAGTTTTTCAAATCCACCATAGAGTTGTAGGTTTAGCAGTACATGTTAATAGCCAGACAGATGATGAAAAAATATTT
Organism: Falcunculus frontatus; assembly: GCA_013398115.1. Taxonomy (NCBI): domain Eukaryota; kingdom Metazoa; phylum Chordata; class Aves; order Passeriformes; genus Falcunculus; species Falcunculus frontatus. Next base: position 833,785 of record VZRV01002793.1, read on the forward strand.
TCCAATAAAACTTTCCAGATAATGTCAACTACATTTATTTTAAACTACTCTTCTACTCTCTGTTGATTCTACCTGCCAGAGTACAGAGGAAATACATGGACTCAAGATTTGATGCTCCTTCAAATTAGCCTCCTTCTCCAAGCCTCTGAAAACAGCTATAAAGAAGCTGAAAAAGTGTTGAAGTCAAAGCTGCAATTGAAAGTTGTCCCTCAAAACTGTCCCACCACATACAGAAACGACAAACTGTCAAGCCATTACTGGTAACTTCCTTCAAGAGCAGAGTTAAAATACGGGAGTGTTCGAGTCATTGTCCTCAGACAACCACATTCACTTGCATATTTATCATCATCTCGCAGCCACCAGTCCACAAGAAAAAAACCTCAGTTAAGAATGCATGAATAATAAAACAAGAACTGAATCTGAAGCAGCTGTGACAGTTATAACTTCACTCATAATGAAGCAGGTGCCAGCAAAAAGGTACTGCTCAAAGTCTAGGCAAATCAAACACCATAATCTTACTCACAGAAATTCTTACTGACAATTCAGCTGCAATCATCATACTGATGCAAACCCACCTATCAAAAACCCCAGTTTGATCATTTTAAACTTACTCTAATGACTGACAAAAATTCTGCATTTATGGCAAGAGACTGAAAAGTATCTGTCAGGTTTTCTAATGTGGTTGTATTATCCATTCTCCTAATGAACATAAGTGTTGTTCCAATGACAATTATATTTCAGCTATGTATTTTTTCCTAGATAATAAATGCACAATTTATCCATACAAATGCAGAATTTATCCATTTAACTGCAGAAAGCCAATGATGTCCACATTGATAGTATCATAGAATGATTTGGTTTGGAAGGGACCTTTAAAGTTAGTCAGCCAGTTCCAACCCCCCTACCATGAGCACCTTACACTAGACCAGGCTGCTCAAAGCCTCATTCAACTTGGCTTTGAGAACTTCCAGGGATGGGGCATCCCCAGGTTCTCTGGGCAACCTGTTCCAGTTCCTCGTCATCCTTACAGTAAAGGATTTCTTCCTAATATCTAAATCTACCCACTTTCAGTTTGAACCCATTCTCCCTTGTCCTATCACTACATGCCCTTGTAAAAAGTCCCTCTTCAGTTTTCTTGTAGACCCCATTTAGGTACTGGAAGGTGCTGTAAGGTCTTCCCAGATTCTTCTGTGATGGTGGGGGAGTTTGTGGCTGACTTGCCATGGGCTGTGAGTCTGCTGCAGATTGCCCTTGGAGCCAGTTACCTTACTCCTTCTTGGCCTCCCATAGGTTATGCAGCCTTCTTATCCCCTCCTGCAGCTCAGCTGCCTGCTGCAGGAGGTCCCCCCAGCCGGGCATACCTCCTGCAATGAGGTCTGCTGCCTATCCCTTCCCCAGGAGAAAGGTCCAGGCATATTCTGCAGTCCGAGCTCTGCACTGCAGTCTCTCCCCTCAGCAGCTCCATCTGGGTGGAGGCATCGGCCGCAGCTGGGATAGACGGTGCAGACCCCCCAGCTGGAGATGCAGCTTTTGCTCCCAGACAAGCGCCCACTGTTCTGCCTTCAGGGACAGGTAGGATGAGTGCCCTTGGCCTGTGCAGATGGCCACAACCAGGTTTCTGGGTTATGTGCACTACGAGTCTCCTCGCTCAGCCTTGGAGCAACATATTTCCTGCAGCATCTGGACATAACCATTAAACACACACAGGTGATTAAGATGTTTTAAGCACTGAATTATGGAAAGAGTAAATGAAGCTAGATTAACAAATTGTTAAAAAAGCTTTTATTCAGACATATCTCTGCCACAGGAGTGACAAAATGGAGAAAGAGAGAAAATTACATTGCTCTTTAATGACATTTTAGGACAAACTAATATGATATGGCTTTGGCTGAGGCTTCATTTATCCTCACAATATCACCACTACAGATTTTGATATGCTGTTCACAACTTGCCCATTACCATTTACATGGACGTAAACACTCAGTCTGGGATATATTCCTTTCCGTTAAAATGAGATTAGCATCATTTTAGTTAGAGAAATAAACTTTGTAGTATTTCAGATAGCTCTCCTTCCTAGCTCACATTTCATTCAAAGCATAGTATGGGGGTTTTTTTTGAAAGGGACAGAGACCTTTTATGAGGATGGCTATGTGGTGGCAAGTCACAAAATCCCAAAAAATCACACACAAAATGAAAATAGGTTACAGAGCTGAATGCCAGGAAAAAAAAGAAAGCACCTAAATAGTACCATGCCAACATGGATATTTAGTTCGACTTCACCACAGAGGAGCTACTAAACCAAAGAACAGCAAGCTCATGTTACCCTACTGTAGGCATAGGTTATACCTGAGAAACAAGCATTTCACCAGATCAAACCTATAGGACCCTGTTTGCATTTGCACAGGGCTTTCCTCACATGTTTAAGGTCAGCACACCTATGTACTGAATTTCTTTACTGCCAGACAGAAGGGTGAATGTATATTAATGCAAATGAAGCTCCAGCTCCCCTAAATAAAACCTGTTTGCTTCAGTTTTGGGCCTACCCTGAATAAATTAGAGCTAGTAACAAATAAGAATGTTTAATTATGTTATAAAATCATTTACCACGGGGGGCTGGGGAGGGGGGTGCAGCTTGTTATATTTTGCTTTTAATAGTGCTAGAGGGAAAAGCTGAGGTATTTAATACCTTCTTTGCCTCAGTCTTCAATTATAAGGCCTTTTGTCTGGATACCCTGTCCCTTGAGCTGTAAAGACAGGGAGGGGAGCAGAATGAAGCCCCCAAAATCCAAGAGAAAATGGTCAGCAACCTGCTACACCACTTAGACACACAAGTCAGTGGGGCTGGATAGGATCCACCCAAGAATGCGGAGGGAGCTTATGGAAGTGCTCACCAAGTCACATTCTATAATTTACCAGCAGTCCTTGCTGACTGGGGAGATCCTAGTTGACTGAAGGTTGACCAATGTGACACCCATCTATACGAAAGGCCAGAAGGAGGATCCAGGGACCTACAGGGCTGTCAGTCTGGCCTCTCTGCCAGAGACAGTCATGGAGCAGATCATCCTGAGTGCCATGCCACAGCATGTGTACAATAGCCAGGGGATCAGGTGTCATGGTTTTGTGGAAGGCAGGTCCTTCTTGGCCAACCTGATCTCCTTCCTTTATAGGGTGACCTGATCGGTGTGTGAAGGAAAGGCTGTGGATGTTGTCTACCTGGACTTTAATAACATCTTTGCCACTGTCTCCCACAGCATTATCCTGGAGAACCTGGTTGCTCATAACATGGGATGGCTGCACTATTCATGGGGTAAAAAAAATGGCTGATGGCTGGGCCCAGAGAGTGGTTGTGAACATAGTTACATCCAGCTGGCATCCAGTCACAAGTGATGTTCCCCAAAGATCCGTACTGGGGCCAGTCCTGGCCTGTTAAATATCTGATGATCTGGACAAGGGGATTGAGTGCACCCTCAGTCAGTTCACAGACATCACCAGGCTGGGCAGGAGCGTTGATGTGAGGGAGGGTAGAAAGGCTCTACAGAGGGCCCTGGACTGGCTGGATCAATGGGCTGAGGTCAGTTGGATGAGCTTCAACTTGGCCAAATGCCAGGTCCTACACTTTGGTCAAAACAACCCCATGCAGTGCTACAGCCTTGGGGCAGAGTGGCTGGAAAGCGGCCTGGGGGAAAAGGACCTGGGGGTGCTGGTCAACAGCAGCTGAACGTGACCCAGCTGGGCCCAGGTGGACAAGAAGGCAAATGACATCCTGGCTTGTATCAGCAATAGTGAGGCCAGCAGGACTAGGGCAGGGATCATCTCCCTGTACTCAGCACTGGTGAGGTTGCACCTTGAAAACTGTGTTCAGTTTTGGGTGCCTCACTACAAGACAGACATTGAGGCACTGGAGAGTGTCCAGACAAGGGCAGTGGAGCTGGAGAAGGGTCTGCAGCACAAGTCCTGTGAGAAGAAGCTGAGGAAACTGAGGTTACTTAGCTTGGAGAAGAGTAGGCTCAGGAGAGACCTTATTGCTCTCTACAACTACCTGAAGGGAGGGTGTAGCCAGGTGAGGCTCATTACCTTCTCAAGGAGCAACTGATAGGACAAGAGGAAATGGTCTCCAGTTGCACCATGGGAGGTTTAGATTGGACATTAGTCCATTGATAGTGCCGGATTAATGGTTGGACTCAGTGATCTTGGAAGTCTTTTCCAACCTAAAGCATTCTATGATTCTGTCCTGAGAACAATGGATAATTATGTTTTTCATCCAATACAGAGAGTTATAGCAGCACAATGACCAATTGAGCACCTTCCCACTCTGACATTTGAAAAGTGAAGACATGCTGCATAACATATTGCTTTGACTAAACTAGGTTGTAGATCTCCATCAGTATGTTTCCTATCTCTTACATCAAAGCCCTAACTGCCCAACTGTGGCAATGGGTCCAGAGAATAATTTAAAAAGTAGAAGTAACACAGAAGACTAAAATAAGTTACCTGTAAGGAAACAATATGTACACACACCTAAATGTAATGTGTATCTATAATATACAGTGTATATAAGTTTACATGGGTACAAATTTAATTTTGGGGAAGATCAAAAGCAATAGGAAAGCAACTCAGAGATTATCTTGGTTTTATAGTATGTGTTTTATCATATTTGAAAGGATGCTATATTATATTTAGCCCAGTTTCCAGCACCTTTTAAAATGGTCTCTGCACAATCACGTAGTGAAATCACTCCTCAAAAATGTACTACCTACCCTATGAAGCACCTAAGCCATAGGAGTGCTGATCTGAATTATATTGCATGCTGATCTATCCTATACTACAATCTACAACTTAGGCAAAGGCACACAAATGAAAAATGAAAGCACAAAGAAATCAGGCAACAAGTGCAGAGCTACTTAGCAGAGACTGGGGCAGAATTAAAAGCAGATCATGAGATCTGTACTCCTGCATATACTATATTAAGTTTTCTTTCAAACTACACTGAGAAGGCTCACCTTCACCCACTGCTCAAGATACCAAAAAAAAAGTATCTGCTCAACAAATTTGTGGAGCAAATCTTTTCCCTTCAGGCAGCCAAAGAATCCACTCTTCTCAAAAAGATAACTCACAAATAAATGATTGGGTATTTTCTTTTTTTGTTGTGTTTTTAAAGAAATAGCATTTTTCTCAAAGCATAACCCAAAATTTTGGTCTTGAAGAGGTAAACAGAGTTTAAAAACACAGTAGAAAACACAGTCTTTTTCATTAAAGTTCATCTTTCAAAAAAGGTTTTAAAAGATTATTTTTATACAGCTTAACAGTATAAACCCCTCTACATGATGCAAAGGTAGCTTTGATGCTACTGCATTTATAACAATGTTTTATTCATGTATTTCTTTTGTAGCTCTGTCACTAAGAATTGAATCACCTACATACAACTTAATTCTTCCCCTGCTAGTTGTGTGATGAGAAAGATGATATTGCTTTCTGATTGCAGTAAAATGAAATATATTACCTGTCTGTTCTACTCTGAGTAACAAATGCAGTGAGTATGAGAGATTACATGCATGGCTACTTTTCAACAGAGATGTCACACATATGGAGTACTTTTTTTGTTATACATATTTCTGTGTTTTCCAAAACTGCATCTACAGTTGTGGATCCAAGTCCCTGAGGTACTCTGCCGTATTATCCTTTATATTTAGTTACAACAGCTATTTTGTGATACCAGTAGTTAAAGGGAAAGAGTATATTATGCACCTAAATATTTCCATTCCTAAATGGTGAGGGACTTAAATTGTTTCGTTAATAATAACAATATCATAAACAAGACACACTTATGTCCACTACTACTTTCAGATTTCATCTGAAATTTATTTTAGTGTGGCATATGAGGGAAAACTTTTTTTAAATCTATGGAAATGAAAAATCAAATGTTAATTTTCTCCTCAGGTTAAATGAAGATTGTGGTTGAAAAATTTGTTAGCAAAGCAGATTGCCAGTGGCTGTAAATGATGACAATCCAGCGTCACATGACAAAGTAGAGCATGGTATTGAATACTTCTCAAAAGTGTTTGCAAGGTACTAAAGTACCTTCAAAGAAAACCTCAGGTTTCCTTTGCTCTGGAAAAAAGGAATTAAATTACCAACTAGGAAAATGTCTTCTTGATTAGAAGACAAACTCCCAGGCTTCATGTCCTGCAAACCCAGATAAGCCATAAGAAGACCCATTACAGAGCCCAGCTCCCTCCTACAGCCCCTGCATAAAAATGGCATATCCCTTACATCAATACTCAAGCCTAAAAGAAAAGTCATAGAATGCGCAAATTAAAGATTCCCAAAGATAAAGAGTCTTCAAATCATATTTAAAGGGGATGTTCTGGAGAGGAAAAAATCCCAAAGATTGGAAGATGAATGTTATGAATTATCCTGGACACATGAATTTGGTGTTCAATCTGACACCATCAATGTCTTCGGAATGTTGTCCGTAATTTCAAAGGACCCTGCCATACGTTAAAAGAAAATAGTAAGAGTAGCTCGATATCAAAGCTATTGAGTCCAAAATCTATGGCTTTGGAGGCATAGTGAGAATTCACTGTAAACATAACATGAAGTTAAAATCCCATAGAAACAGAAGAAATTACCATTCTAATTCATGTGGATGTTGCTCTGGTGCTGTTCTGCAATGCAACAAGATGGATTCTCCTGGTGGCTAAAAGCAATTTTGAAGTTGTTGGTACTACTGTATGTGCAAAAAGAAAAACCAAAACCAAAGACAAAAGCATCAGAGATGTGGCCAAAATAGGCAATGGGAAACAAAGTATCAGAGGACTTGCAATACAAGCATAGAAGAAAGCTCAGAGAGTACATTTCAAGCATATTCTTGGCACTAAAGAGAATTTTTAGAATAAAGAGACTCCCTTTATTATTCCTATTCTTCTTTTATTTAGGAAGATATAATTTTATGAAGATTTGTTCTGCAAACAAATGAAGATGCACTGACTATTAAAAGCAATTCTCTCATCACTTTTTCTTCCCAAAAGAATAACCTATGAGAATCTGAATACAACTAACCATTTATCTAAAAAGATACTGTGCTATGTACTCCCTTTTGAATAGATAGACTACAGTCAAATATGACAGTTATCCTAATTATGATTCTGATGTTACAGAGGTCCAGAGAAAGTATGACCCCTAAACCACTTAGCAGCATCCACCAATATTTGAAATAGCTGGGTACAGCTCTGCCAAACTGTTCATCAAGAATGCCATTGCTTTGCCTTTGTAGGCACTGCAAAACAATGCCTGAAGTTCCCTTGGAAGCACTGCCAAGAGAGAATTATGCATTGCACCTTCTTGACTAGTTGTCCATGGGTTTCCTGTGGATTCAGCTAATGCCATAGGCTTTTGGCAGCTGGCAGTATGCGCAGTGCAAAACGTCATTCAGCTTCACTGTCTCAATCACTGTGCTCCACAGAGCAGAAAATTGAGTTCGACAGATTTAAAGGAGGTTCTTGTCATTTACTGTAATTCATACAAATCATTATATATATGGCTTTAAAATCTCATCTGTAACTTCCAAAGAATGATGACTGAGTCAGTGCGATTATTTTATACCATTATAGAGAAAAACCCAAACCCAAATTACGAGCTCAGATCAAATGTTCATTTTCATTCCCATGGACAGAAGCATTGTCATTTTTTCTATCTCTAAACATTCTTTTGTTTTCAGAAGAACTTAATTTCTGTATCATCTAGCCTTAACTAACATGAATAGTAGTATTTTCTTTCATATTCCAAGTGGCTAAGAATTTTCTGCTGGAACTACCTTTTTAATGGAAAGAGAGGATTTAGAGGTGACTTTTTAGTATAAAATGTGTCAGGTTTCATGAACTTTCTGGAAAATTTAAGCAGCACTATTCTGCCTTGTACATGCTGCTTTTAGGATGCCACATTCACTCTACTAGGGACAGATAATTCAGAAGCCAAGCCTCTCCAACACCTCAGGAATGAAAACTGTCCTAAATATGGAGAATCCATGACTTTTTGTCATGGAAAGCACTGTACTTCCAGTGTTCCTGGGCATGCTGTGGAGCACCCTACCTGGGAAAGCCTTTTTTGAATTTCTAGCCCCAAAACATATGACAATTCCTATCTATGTAGCCAAATTATTTCCCTTTCTGTTTCACTGCACAGTCCTTGGCCTCTCAGTGTCCACACTTCATACATACTAGCTTGCACAGACACTCCTGCTTGGAGCAATCCAAGTAGTTCCCTTAGTGAGAGAATGTGATCACAGAAGAAAAGATAATATGCTCCAAGACCTGTGCAGTGCACAGGCCGGTTCACATCACCTACCACAAGTCGCTCCTTTGCCCCACACCAAGAGCCTCCCAAGAATGGTGCGTCTCAGTCTCCACCTGTATCTTTGCAACTCCAAAATTTTCCATTGGCCAGGCACACCAACTCTACACCTCAGTTTACTGGCAAACAAAGAAGTCAGGGCTGGATTCAGGGCCTGTAATAATGCCCTTAAACATGATACTGGAAGTGGCACTGAGAAACTACCTCCCTTTCAGGCCCCTTTTGTACCTCCACTGTTGAGGCCACCAGCAGTTTAAGAGATATGAGAGGTTTTGACAGAGTGTGCTACAGTCTCCTCAAAGCCTTTAATATTTACACCAATGGTGTGTTAGTTCTTTTCATATCATCCACCTGTCTTATTTTTATCACAATGATAGGGAAAAGAAGAGATAAAATGTTAATTTATTAAATAATTTCCCTCACAAGATAAACCTCTTTATTCAACTGCTAATGCTTGCACATTACTGGTGGGACATTTTTTAGATTCTCTACAGCTATCTTGATGTAATAGCTTCTGAAATTGAAAGCATACTTAATGCCTACCCTTGTTTTGGTTATTCTACAGACACCCAAGTCACCAAGGCACACTGGACCCACATCTCTGGGGAAGCCTGCTGTCTCCATGGGGGCTAGCCTCAAGATGTGAGGAAAAATCTTTCTGACCCTGATACAGACCTCAGATTACTTACTGGTTCTTCAGGTAGGCAGCAATGAAAAAGGGGCATGCAACCCTGATGGACTACAAGGATGTTGTGAGATTATGTGGGAAGAAAATTAGAAGTGCCAAAGCCCAACTAGAATATTATTTGACTATTGCTGTAAAAGAAAATAAAAATATTCCTATAAATACATTAGCAAAAAAAAGAAGGGCTAAGGGGAATCTCCATCCTTTATGAGACGTGGGGAATAGAACACTGCCAATGGATGAGGAAAAGGGTGAGATACTTGATGCCTTCTTTGCCTCAGTCTTTAAGAGTAAGGCCAGTTCTATGGGTTCCCCATTCCCTGCGCTGGAAGACAGGAACAGGGAGAAGAATGAAGCCCCTGCAATCCATACTCCAAGGGAAAATGGTCAGGGACCTGCTCCACCATGAGTAGAGACCTTATTGCTCTCTACAACTTCTTGAAAAGAGGTTGGAGTCGGGTGGGGGGCTGTCTCTTCTCCCAAGTAACAAGTGATAGGACAAGAGGCAATGGCCTTAGATTGCACCAGGGGAGGTTTAGATTGGATATTAGGAAAAGCTTATTCACTGAAAGGTGGTCTGGCATTTGATTAGGCTGCCCAGAGGGTCACCATCCCTGGATGTATTTAAAAGTTGGGTAGATGTGGTGCTTAGGGATTAATGAATGGATTTGGCAGTACTAGTTTAATAGTTGGACTTAATGGTCTTAAAGGTCTCTTCCAATCTAAATGATTCTACGATCCTGTAAACTGACCCACATCTGTTTATCAACCCAAAGAAATTACATTACAAAACAAAATTCTACACTGGCAACCATAGTAGGAATCCATAAAGAAACCAAAAATATGAACTAAGTATAGATTTAAATTATTATTTTAAATGAGAGCTACTAGTTACTGTTCAACAGGTACAGAGTTTTCCAAGGAATTTTCTGCAAACAGCAGATGGCAGAAATTGCAATTACTGAGCTATGGGTTGCAGGCTACTACCACTGACAGCTAGCTTCTGTGAGAATTCTTTAAGAATCTTCATGGGGAATGAAAGAAGGCGTACTCTAAAGGTACTGGTGGGAATCTTCTTTTTCCAGTGGAAATTTACTACCGTTCAGGAAGAAATGTGAATATTCTTCCTCACTTGTGAGATTTCAGTCTCAACCATGAGTGCTGATTTCAGTCTCAGTCTTGAGTGCTGCCAGCTTCAGGCATCCAGTTTTGCCAATGTACTCCTGATGCCCCATAGTGTATTCTGCCTCTCCTATAAAACTAAAATATATGGGACACAGTCATGTCCCACTCAGTTCCTACATATGGGCTGACTGATTTTTGAACAAAGTATATAAAAATTGTAAGAAATTTTAGAAGAAAGATTGACCGAAATAGCTACCTGCATTTCTAATCTGCATTTTCTCATTTGTTTTTGTACACCTGAGTGCAAACTGCACACACAGTTTGATTAGTCCTGCTGTGTACTTCTCAGGGCACTGTAATCGGTTCCGAAGCAAATCAGAGAGCTGCTTCTGAGGTGAATCTAAACTCAGGAACTATGTTCTTAGACATTTTTAACTGGAAAAAAAACCCAACCAAAAACCAAAACCAAGAACAACCCAGCAGCATCACCCAGTTCTTTGACACTCTATGGCAGTTTTCTCACAATAAAAGATAAAACTCAGAAGCTGCTGATTTAGTGGTCAGCCCAAATGAAGTCAAATGTGAGTCAACAAGCAGCTTCCCTTTCCTTCCCTCTCCATGTGAGATCACTTCAGAGGAACCTAAAAAGAAATCTCACACAGTGATGGAAATAGAGTGAAGGACTGCTATTTCTGTATTTGTGTTTCTTTAAACTCTGGTCTTTAAAATCTCAGATTTCAGAAAAGGAAAAAAGTCTCGTGCTTGCATAAAAGGACAAGCAAAGGAAGACATTTACTCTTCTTCTTGCCTTGCAAGAGAAGATGGGAACAAAAGACAGAAATGTCCCCTGCAATAGCTATTTAAATGTCTTCATTTAAATAGAACCTGACACATCATTTTTAGCTGCTTAAGATGGTTGTCAAATTCTCTCTTCACAGCAAACCATATTAAAAATCCTAACAACCAAGAGTTGCCTGGGGTTTTGGGTTGTAGTGGTAGGACTACGCAACAAGGGAGGAAAGCAAAAGCAGACCATGTCTCAGACGCATGTATGTCCTGCTCCACACACATAGTTCAGACACCAACACGTGTTCCACAGTGTGTTTTACCACACGGTGCAGAAGGTGTGGTTTGCTCGGAACAGCAGACACAAGATCAGAGCGCCTGAAGTCTCTGCAAATCTACTCTCCCAATCCCCATGTAGGCAAGAAGACAAGAATGTTTTTAGTCTCAGCAACTGCTTCATGCAATTAACAGACCCATTTACAATTTGGCTCTGCATTTGTTTTCACTGTCCCTTCCTAAGTCCTGGTATAAAAACAGGTACAGCAGCTTTTTTCCCCCCTCTTTTTACAAAGGACAAGATAGAGGTCTCATTTATACATAAAAGATGAATACTTAGTATTTATATGTAAAGCTACTTATGTAGCTCAGACCAAGTTAAATTTCTCAGTCCACATAGTTAGTGCTTAGACTAGGCTGGAGGAAGAAGTGGATCTCTGCTGAGCTACCAAAGAACAACACATGCAGCCAGGTTTATCATCATCAATTCAGTACATCTTTGTTCATCATAATTTTTCTCGTCTGCCTATTACATTTACTCCATCACATTCAGGAACACTTCAGGAGTCAGATGGTTTTCTCCCATCCTCCAGTGTGCCTGAGTTGATAGAAGTCTTCACATTTTTTTTTTTAAAACCTGCTTTTAGTTGAAAACCAACCATATAAGATAAATGAGAAAAAGCTATAGAAGAAAATGAGAATATTACAAAATTCAAATATATCACATTATGATACGCAAAAGAGTTGTTGGGGTTAATAAAATGAAAGATAAGAGCAGCATTACAACTACTAACAACTAAATACAAAGCTTAGCTATATAAATTTACCTGTCGACGGCCATGACCTCATGACCTAGAAGCATTAAGGTCTTTACTTGATATCATTACAATTTCTTATTATCACCTCCACTCCTCCTACCAAAAAAACCCCAAAAAAACTAAAAAAACCCAAAAAAACCCCCCCAAAAAAATCAACCAAACAAACAAAACAAAAAACGAAACCCCAGAAAATATCCACAGCCCCTTTTTGAGGAGTTTCTGTCTGTTAGCTAGGTTTGTTCTCCCTGACGCAGAGGCAGTCTGTACTTTCTGGTCTTTTTATCAGTCAGCCTGTTCCTTCTGTTCATTATTAACTGATAAATACCTCCCCCAAAAATACATGTCCCCAGTTTTGGGCTGCAGACTGTTTTTCATATCTAAGACTGCAAATGTAATCTAAACATCTTTCCTCAGTCCTGCAAGAGCATGTTTTACACATTTCAGCCAGAAAGATGTGTGTCCATTTGTCTATCTTACAGGTTCAAAACTTGTCGTTTGTGGGTTGGTATTTATCGCCTTGAAGTCTTTTATATGCAGTAGGTCTAAAGAGATCTCTTTTTTAATTACTCTGATGCCTCAATCTGGGATCCTATAATCATGCTGGGCCTCATCTGCTTTGCATCTCTTGGCAATTTAGGTTGTGCAAGCTATATTAAGCGCTCACAGATTTTCATACGAAGGGCATGTACAAGATGTTCCAGCTTACTCACGCTGAATCCACCAATTGCAATAGACTGTTAAAGTTTTTTTTTATTTTTTTAATAGGTATTTTACTCACAAATATCCCTTTGTTAAAATGTGAAGATGTTTGGAAATGCCAAAATGAGTTACTACTGTATGCACCCTTATGTTCCATGGCAGCTGAGAGTTCTTAGTGCCTCTAAACTTCAAATCCAACGACCAACTACCTAAAAGTTCACTTAACTGTTATGACATACCATCACCTTGTCAGAGTCAGATAATATACACCTCTGAAAATCCATTCATCCACCCCAGTCATGCATTCATCCTTCTACTTCCTCAAGTTTTTTCTTATCCAATTCAGTATGTGTTCCCCTGGGCAGGTAGCATCTACAGGTCAGGGCTTCCCTCCTGGAAGCCATGACTTGGGTACCACTGGTCCTGCCCATTGGTGTCTCAGCCATTTTTATCTTCTCAACCCCAAATTCTTCACAGCAGTCTCTACTGCTTCAGCTCAAAAGTCCGAGTGCCCTGCTGGGCTTTGTCCAAGACTTCATCATGCTCCTTTAATGTTACAGAACTGGGTAATCTGTGCACATTGAAGAAAATAAAAAACAAGCTGTCATTCAAACAGAAAACAAAAGATATTAATCATTTGGTATTGTCACCACACAGCACGTGTGTGCATATGACTAAGACATGAGGGAGGAGAGCCATATGCACCAAACTATTTGCAATGCAGACCTGGAGAGCTTTTCCAAATTAGGTCACGGATGAAAAGAGAATCAATATAACACACAGACTCAGATGCAGTATTTTCACATTCCTCTTTTTAACAGAGATGAGGTGATATGAGGACTTCCTGGGTACAATTTATGCAATATGGAGTTTCATAAGACTGAGGTAACACTGATAACATTGTGAAAGAAAAAAAAAAAAGAAACATTTTATGGAGTTTATTTCAGTTTAGTTCAGGAACTGGAGCTGCTCAATTGCCTTACTGACCAGGTGTCAGTAAAGAATCAGTAAAATCTATTTCCATCTATGTACAGCTGACATGTTGCCAGTTTTTTCTAGAAATAGACATTACTGAGGCTAGCTCTCTCTTCTTACCTTCCACTTGGATCACTGCAATCTGCTCTGAAGTTAGGAAATATTGGAAAAATTCAGCTAGCATAGAAGTAGGCAATATTTTAGAGGCAAACCATTTGGAAACAGCCATCTGTGCTTGATAATGGTTGGACAATTCAGAAAAAAAATGCTACTTTTCTTTTTTTAATCAAAAAAATTCTCTAATTTTTTTTCTCTAGTTCCACTATTTTTTACCCTTTCTGTGGTGTACTTCTTTTCAGTATTAGTTGTGAAAAAAAGACAGCTTCACAGCCAAATTTTGTGTGATAGCTTACACAGTACCAATTCATTTGTGTTGACCAGAGACCCTGACATCCCTGTGCTACTTCAAGACCCATTTTTTTCAGCTACCTCATCTCTTCTAATCCCTCCACTCTTTTATCTCCCTTCTACTTATTTTTCACTCTTTGCTTCCACCACCAATACCACACAAGCAGCCAAGAAGTCAGTATGTTGGTTTAGGCGGGATACAACTGCCAGCAAGGGCACCTTCACCAAAAATCTACTTCAGTAAAATAACTTATTCTTTCCTTATTCTGATAGAGATTGGATTATCTGACTGTTGGACAAAGCACAATCCTTCTTGCAGGTTTCTGAAGGAGACAACATTTAGCATTAGTTGGTTACTACTAATTTTAAATGAAGTCAGGTATGGTGATAGCAATTATTAAGCAGCAGATAATTTATTTTCCTCACACATGCACCACATGCCTTCCTATATTTTCTTTAAGCTAAAAAGACATTTCTAGGGAGTAGATCACTGATTTCAGTTAAAGACAACTGAGAACTCACCATTTGTAAGATGTTTAAATATTCAGCAGATCAATAGACCGTATGTGGTTATGAATATATCTGACCACAAAAAAAGACACATTTACTTTTCCAGTACCTTAGTGTAAGTTTCTCACCAGCATCCATTGTCTCCATAAGCACTTCTTCCCATTACACAGGAAAAATTGAAAAAATCCATGCATTAAAGAAATTAAACTGTTACTTAAGATATATGCTTGATTCACAAAAGTAAACAAGAATTTGAGGACTAAAAGCACATACATTTTCCATGGTAATTTTATGTTGCTGGAAGCCTTTCTTCTCCTATTCCTACTAGAAGCTTCCTACTAGAGATAACTTAAGTAGTAAATATAAGGTTCAAATAGCAAATATGCATTTTGTTCCAAAAGATGATAAAATTACTCATAAATTATACCGTTTATATTGTTTCTTCCACTCCTGTTCTCCGAAATATTTAAATGAACTTTAGAAAATACTACTTGTAGTATCAACTGAAGCTCAGAAAGCTGTTAGGTCAATGTATATACACTCGGTTCACTGACCTAAATTATAAGAGACTAACTTCAAAACCACTGACTGAAAACTAATCTTGAACACTGAGCATGTGTAACAGATCCTGTAACTATACCTCTAGAAGAAATGCATTAGAGATGCACTAGAAAAAGAAGTCACAAAAAAACCCAAACCAGAACCTTTAGGTGTCACATTAACTCAGACATGAGTTTCTTTTTTGCAGGCCAGTAGCCCACGGCAGGTCCTCTCCAATACCCTGGGTTACTGAAGCACAAAACCAGTAACCTCAGAGTTCTCTGGCACACAGCAACACCACAGTGGGTCAGCTCTCTCACAGAAATGGGTGCTGTGGCTCAGCTTCCAGCTTGGTATTAAACAAATTGCTTCTGCTCTTTACCTGACGCAGACACACTTTGGCAAACAAAAAGAAAAAAGACCTGGCCCACTTGAATTCAGGGGTCCTTCCCAATTGCTCAGTTCCCAGCTGCTGTTCCTATCTACTTTGTGATATCAAAAAGCAGTCTGTTGACCACAGGGCACCCCACTGTTTCCAGACACCAGAAAACCATCAGCCTTCCTCCTTGAACCATGAAACCTGAGAAGATATTGCATCCTTCAGCCACATATTCAAGTCTCAAGACAGTACAAAAATAAACATTAACGCTTTCTGTTCCCAGGTACCGATGAAATGGAGAAGCCGTTTTTCAGGTGCTGAGTCTGGCCTTTTTCAGAAAAATTCCCTCTTGTCCCTTAATTCAGGTGACCCATTAGCATGTACAACTGTAAGACCACTGGCCTACCCAAGAGCAGGGTCATAAAAGCAGATGCAACCCGTTCCTGAATCTGAACAAAATCAATACAGTCCAGGTGCCTCCAGGTAGTCACCTTTGCTAGCTAAAGAAATCTATCATTTGCTACCTTTGAGCTCCTTCAAATTATTTCTTTGATATGGTCATTTGCTCTACAGCTTCTTAAGTCCTTTATCCTGCTAGTTGCCATTCATCTCCTGGATTTTAAATGGTTTTCCTACCCGAGTAAAAAGTTGTATTTATTCTACATTGAGCATTCCCAGAGTACTTCAAGTATGCACAATATGGCAGGTCTGAATCTTCAGATAAAAATTAGCAAGTCATCCTGCCTTTAGCTTTGACTACAGTCCTTGCTCAAAGCCAAACTGAGGATGGCAACAACTATGCATAGCTAATGCCTTTGGCATGATCCCGCATGAGAGCGGCATGACCTTGAGAGGCTCAATGGAGAAGGAGCAAGGCAGAGTATTTTTCTAACAGCATGACCATATATACATAGAAATAATGTACTAGTCCTGCTCTGCTGCTGCAAATTGATACAGTACCCATTTCCTCACATTCCATTGCAAATAAATCTGGTTAACTTCCATGATTTTATTTGCAATATTATTGACATCTCAAAAATAATTATGCTTTGAATACACACATTTTGCTCCAGTTCTGTTACTTTTCAGTCCTATCATGTATCCCTTCATTATATCAACACTGATATTAAAAAAAAAAAAAAAAAGAAAAGCATGCCTAAAATGATTTGTGGTTCAGCACTCAGATAGACATGCATGAAACTAGCTGATATCTATGACACAGATCAGGAGTGACGGAGTGTCTATTTCTAACTTGTTTTTAAAGAATTCCACCTCTTCTAGAGAGCTGTCCTCTTTCCTTTAGAGCATGGTTCTGTTTGTTCCTGCCTTACAGAACAGAGTGCATCAAAGAAAAATAATGATGTATTTTGGCAGCTACAGCTAACAAAGAAGGCACCTACTTTAAGACTTGAAGACAGCAAACTAAGGTTAAGTTCATCGTGTCCTAGCCAAGAAAACCTGCAGAGAGGCATGCTTACGGTGAAAGCAAAGCTGGAAGCTTAGTCCACAAATTTCAGTTACCAAAATCGTAAGGGATGAAAAACAGAGTTCAAAAGAGGTTGTGGAATTGAAAGTGATTAGCCTTCAGTGACTTTTTTTAGTTTGAGAGTCCTCACAAAAAATTTATAAAAATGAAGTATTTTCTCCCTTATGTCTTACTTATCTGAGTATAAAACATAACAGGAGAAGGGATTATCTCAAATTGCAAGGATGTCTCTGCTTTGAGTGACACTGCGGCTCAGGAATCATTTCAGATACGGAAACTCAGGTCGCTTCTAAGAACTTGCAAGTGCCCTCCCTAGAAGCAAGACTGAAGTCAGTGGGATGATCCACGTGGTCTGGTTTCCATCTGGACTACAATATATTCTAGCATTTAAATTGAGTCTTTCTACAGTGTTGATGCAGAGGGTATAGACCTGGGGCTGAAGCTCTTCAAAGCTCCACTCTCTCTACAGCTACATGCCTTACTGCTTTGTATTTCAAGAACTAACGACAACATGCACACAATTAAGCTGTCAGAAACATCTCCAACAGCTCAGAGGCAATCTCAGCATAGAGGATTTTGCTCTCTATGGACTGTCCCTTGCACCTTTCAAACAAGTACCCAAAATCCTTGAGCCTACTATACAGTCAGAACTGACTCACTTCACTCCTCCATTTTTCTGCTGCTATTTTTATACCTGCACCTTCCTCTAAAAAAAAAAAAAAATCAAATTAAATTAATTCCTGTAAAAGGTAAGTGATATTTTAAACCGGATGACTACATTTAAACACATAAATTGAGTGTCCACTGCCTAAAGAAGCATACAAAAATGTTTAACTTCAACAGCTATCCTAAATATGATTCAAAAGTGAATATGACTATTAAAATTGTTATTCTCAGCAATAACCTTTTGGAGTTACTGAAGTAAGAATTATCTGAAGTCAGCAATATTTTTCCATGTGTGAACCCAGAGGATTTCTTAAAATGCTGAGCATTCTTCCTGGTGGTTCTTCTGAAATCAAGATGCATTCTACCAGAACTGAAATACTTTATTTGCCTATGATCCTAAGATAGAAAAAAAATTCTATTGTCAAGTAAAATTGTAAAAGTAGTTACATCTATTTAGCTATTGCTAAACAATA
Organism: Falcunculus frontatus; assembly: GCA_013398115.1. Taxonomy (NCBI): domain Eukaryota; kingdom Metazoa; phylum Chordata; class Aves; order Passeriformes; genus Falcunculus; species Falcunculus frontatus. The sequence goes on from VZRV01002793.1 coordinate 851,960, forward strand.
AATAGCAGAAAACATTTTAGAAAAGTTTAAAATCTGTGTCTTTAACACCATGCATCTCATGCAACAATAGAAGTGGACTGTATTTAATTTTTACCTGAAAACTCATGCAAAACCACCTTACAAAGCTGAATATATAATGGATAAGACCTGCACAGTCTGGTTTAAACCGCAAACAGCCGAAGTCATTGAATCACTCTCCTGCCCAACCTAATGTGTACAAAACTTCAGTGCACCAACTGCAGTTATTTTAAACACTGCATGTGGGCACAAGCAATAACCACCTGTTAAAGTACTGATGCTCCTACACGGCATTTCAAAATACATTTTCTCCAGTACTGCCAGTAGTTATTTTTGGTGCACGCTCTTATTTTGTAAACCCCTTCTCCTCTACTACCTCCACTATTATCTTGACCCAGCATTTTCCTTCTGCTCTGAAACTACACTTTGAACACAGACAGAACCCAAATCCAGGGTCTTTCTGAGAATCAAAGAGGCATGCTGTGACTGTAACTACAGCCATGGTGTGGAGCTCCTACAGATTTTCCCTATATGGGAGGTAAGAAATTGCTTAAGTCTGAACCAAAGGGACTACACTGGTAGTAAGAACAATTGAGGAAGAGTCTAATAAAATAAGATACAACCAGCAATTTGCATTTAAAAGAACAATGGTAATTTGCATTTAAGAGAACAATGATCAACATTTGGTAAACATCTTTTCGCAATGTAATTATGATCAATTTCATTCAGGAAAAAGAATGCCACTTGAAACTATTTTCTTTACTTATAAGATTCTTGGGGAAAAAAAATAACCAATTTTATAAAATGTACTTAGCAAGGTTTAAATAGGAAAAAAGATCAGTCCATTTGCCTTCATGTACAATTTGATCAGATAGCATGTAATAGAGGTGACAAAGCCTTTTGAATTTTCCTCCACGACTTGAATTTCAGCTAATTTTCTTATGCAAATAAGGGCTAACTAGTTACTTTTAAAATTCCATCTCTTTTGACTACAAAAACTCTAAATAGATTATTCGTAGCTCTCAAGTTTAAGTAGTTCTGAGTGTATTCTCATCTCAGTGCACAGACAGCTATGCATAAGCCTCTCATTAAGGATAAACCACCTCTCATTGAAATGAGAATATACCCCTAAGGGTTTCTGAATTAAATTCATGTTCCGTTATTCATCCAAATTATTTTATATTTTCATAGCACATTAACATAGTGTCTCTAACTTCATGGTAAAGGCAGATATACTACTCATAATCTGCACTAAAATATGAAAACATACAAGGCTGTGCAGTCTTAGCACATCTGTTAAAAGGTGGTGGGTTGGAAGATGCACTCGGCAAGACGGCTTTGCTATGTGTCAGAATTTCTGTCAGCACTCAAGGATTGTTTGCTGTTTGTCAGAACTTGTCTGTTATATTTTAATACAGCTTAAGGTGCATTTTTGCCAGACAGAAGATAGGCAAGGAGTTCTGTTGGACAGAATAAATGGAATATCTGATAAAAACACAGGCTAAAGGGAAACAGAAACAGTACAAAAGCTCAGTTCAGCTCTCATTAATCCAAAGCTTGACTGTGTTTTGCTGTAGGGGCCAGCATATACCTAGAAATATATATGATCTAGATCCTGACCTTCACATCGATTTTTTTTTTTGAAGTATCCATGTAACCAATTTGTCAGTTTGTGTTAAATTGCCCCTTTACCTCTATCCACACAAGGAGGATGCATGTCTATCAGCCTTCAGCTATGAGCTCTAAACTTTTCAGTTTAACGTTATACCAAATTTTTCCTTTGCTCACTCTCAACTCAATTAGAAACCAATTATCTGACCAACAAAACAACACATGCTTGAAATCAAGAACTCACATGCTTATTTTGTCCTTAAACCCTAATAATGGGCAAATAAAAATTACATACATACCAATGAAATGCAGGAGATGTGAAAAAGAGCAAACTTTTTTTGTGTTTTGTAAACCCATGTGCTTCTGAGGCTAATAAGAAGAGTGAAAAGCAATAATTTTAATGTTTGTCTTGGTGCTTATTTTTTTTTTCCCTTCCCCATAATTCTACAATTCATGTTATTGCTATGGCATCCATTAGGGAGAAATTTGCTGAACAACTTTTCAGATGTGACTGAGCAATTTATTTTTTTAAAACTTCCCCAGAATAACAAATGTATTTTAAAACAAAGTTGTTGGGGTTTTTTTTACTGTATATTTAATATATCCTGGTTTGAAAAACAAAAAAGTCTATAAAGCAGTGGACAAAATTTAACATTTAACTCAAAACAAGTGTTAAAAGAATTAATTTGACCCCATCTGTAGATTAATATACAGTCTGGTTTGGATATAAAGGTCTCAGATCTATGGGTTGCATAGGTCCATACTCACTTGGGATGTGATACTGTGCTGAGCCCCCCATCTGAGTTCTTAAAACTCTCGGTTCTTACAAACATCAGTAGGAAATAGTCTCTCAATCCACAGGACAGGTCTCCACAAAGCATGGTGCTTTAGACTGGTAAAAGAACGGTCTCTTTCCAAAAAAGATCTAACCCAGTATTTATCATTTATCTTGTATTTTGGTTTAGAAAACCTACATAACTAACACAGTTGTACAATTTCACAAAGGAAATTAAATCCTTCAGATACATTGCTTCTCACTTTAAATGCTAGATGCTCCGGGATTTACTGAGACATCTTTCATATAGCCAAATCCGTAGCTAAGTGGGAGAAAATGTTACTTAGAGGATAATCAGATAACAATCTGGTTTAGGAGTCATTATCTTCTGTAAGATTAACATTTATTTAAAACTAAAAATATTCATAAAGCAGAAAACCAGAATTTATAGTATACAGAAACAAACTTTATGCCTTAAATGTAGTAACTTGGACATTTCAAATTTAATCAAAATGACAAAACAAAAAGTCTAGGGGAGCATTTATTTCTCTGCAACTGCCTCTTAAAAATTTCACACAGATTTTAATAAAATACCAAAAATACAAAGTAAATCTCTATATGCCAGCAATTCTTTTTTGCTTGTATTAGCTTACATTTCACACTCATTACAAAATAGAAATACCAAAATAATATTGAACCTAGTGACTTTCCTTGGCAACTATTTTTTTTCTAGGACACAGTGAAAACAGTTTTTCAAAGTCATAAAAGGGATCTGGTTATCTACCCTCTGTTAATCTTAAGAGGCAAACCAGAAAATTCTCAGTGTTGTTATTTAATGACTAAGATAAAAATTACTGAACTTACCAGGACACACTCTCTTACTATTGATTTCAACATATTTTGCATACAGAATGATTGCATCCCTCGTGGAGTTTCAGTTAGCATTCCAGGATATGCAGAGAATATTATTTATCAAACATGCTCACTTGAACAAGAATTTGGTTCTGGAACACAATGAGTCAAAAGTCCTTAGAGACTCTCCAGAAACACTGAGCAGGCAGGACAAGGAGATGAGAAACACTTGTGCATTGCATCTGCAGTAACAGTGTGCACTGGACTAACGTGACTCAGAAGGATGCATCACACACCAAAACCTTTCAGAGTTCATATTCTGTCAGGACAGTTATTCTGCTGCACTGGCTCACAGTTGCACAGCTGCAGAAAAATGTTCCTCTCCAACAGAAAATCTGCCTTTGGTCTCAGCTCAGAGATTCGCCCCACTTCTTTTCTAATCTGATTCCCTCCAGACACTATGAAGCAGAAGACTATTTTAAGCAGAAAATTAAAACATACAGTGCAAAATACCCCCCAAATTCAAATGAGTTGGCTTCTAATATCAGGCGTTATCCAAAAGGCTTATTTTGACTGACTTCTGCTGTTCACCAAAGTGTGAAAAATGAGCAAATAAGAGCACTAAGGCAGGAAGGGAGCTGACAGCCACTAAAGACAGCAGCAGTATCAGAGTGCCAGTGTCTTTGCTTCATCAATGGGAGGCTCTTAAAATGGAAGGCTACGGTACTGACTACTGCATTACAGGTTATTATAAGAAAGTCAAGCAAATCTGCACCTCAGTAGCAGTGCTTAAAATTAGAGTGGTAATTAAAACAGATGTGAAAATGAGAAAAGACAGGTACTACTTTAACCACACAAGAAGTCTACTTTGAAATCCCAAGGGGTGGGATAAATGTTCGGTAGGGCATAAAAACCTTAATCAAAAGGGGGTCTCCAATGTATTTTTTTATATTCAAATTTAAGTGAGATCTCTAGCTTTGCTGCCTGTGGATCAACAGAAGTGTCTATAAATCACACTTCAAGCTTGCTGAGCACATGCTGGGCAGACCAGATTCTGCTGGAACAAACAGACATTAAAATATAAACCACTGCATACTACTCTGAAGTAAGAAAGTTAAGAACTTGGGATCATCAAAATAAATTGACAATATTATGACTCCATAGCAAGATTAATGTAGTCATATAATCTAACATAATTCCCACCTTTGGAATTGCTTTTAAAAACCCTAGCAGCATTGTTAAGTTAGACCTGTCTAACCTCTAAACTTCACAGCACAGGAGCTATTGAAGCTTTATATCCTTTGCTAATAGGGTGCTTGCACACTTTATGTGTTTATATAAAGTGTGCAAGCACCCTTTAGTTAAAATCCAGTAGTTAAAATCCCTATAAGAATACATATACAAATCAAAAGGAACTCTGGATATGAGATTTATGTCAGAGATGGTTTATATCTGTCATACTGGCAAGTTGTCCAAACCCTGTGCCATCAAATATGTTAAAATGAGTTCTCCAAGGAAAGAAGCCATGTTGGTATAGCTTTGGAAAGAATATCTAAAAATATATGAAGACAGTGAATGTTTCAAGCCCTTGGAGACTCTTAGCATTTATCAGATTAACGTTCATGTTTAACACCACTCCCAGGGCCAGCCAAACATGTAATGTGCAACCCACCTCTCTCCACTATAGCCAGACACGGACCTCTATACCAGATGGATACGACTAAAGATTTCTTACAGTTCTTTGATGCTAAAAAAATTCAATTATTAAGTTAGGAGTAGGAGCATGACAGCATAAATAAGAGTAGAACATGTATAAATATGAATTAAAAACACTTCTTCCCCCCAAATCATATACTTCTTTGGAATATGTTCTGAATCTCAAAAGCATGTGTGTTTTAGTTCGATGCATTTCATGTACCAGCTTTCACAGCATGTTCTTATTTCCACTGCATCATCAATTTGCTTGAGGCTAATGGCTCCCAAGGGAACTGACATTTTATTTGTATTTTTCAGTAAGTTACTGAAAATGATACTGTCGTGAAGGAATTACATAGTTTATGCTCTACATGCTTGGAAACAGAAATAGAAGTAAAACAGGATTGCATTTTGTATACCTATTTTTTTTGTTTGTTTCATTGCATTCAATTATCTCATCTACTTCTCTTTTAGGAGCTTGCTTCAGTTAGTGGACTGGATTACACTCCATGTAGACGCAGATTACATCCCACACAACTGAGCCATACACATCTATTCATCAAGGAATGCAAGTGACAAGTGCAATGACCAGGGATTTGAAGGACAGCAGAGTAATTTCTCCCACCAGAATCAATGTAATAGAGGCAAGATGTGTGCAGGCTTTAAGCAAAACACACAGTTTAAATGCATAGAGAAACATATGAGGCACAGAGGATGGAGAGGCCAGAGAAAGCACATTGGGATTGTCAAATGAAGGGAATGCTGGCTTTTCAGAATAGATCTCCATTCTGAAAGATCTCAGCTCCTTCTTCTAGCAGACTGACTTTTCCATTCTTTACCTTTGGGGTGGCAAGCAACATCTTGATTCAAGTAAGGCAAGCAGCGATGATGACAATGACAAAAATGAAACGGCTCAGAAGTAAGGAGCAAGAAAGCTCACAGTAACAGATTCACATCGAGTGTTTAGTTTCACGGAAGCAGCAAGCAAGATTTTCAGGTGACTGATCTTATCTGAAAAGAGAGCTACAGAAATGCTAGCAATCTTAAACTGTGTGTCCTTCTTAAGCCCTTGTACACAACACCCTTCTTATTAACAAAAGTGAAAATTGCCTCTTAAAAAAAAAAAGTCAGCAATGCATTTCTGAGATAAGCTGCCTCTGGAGGAGTATGGGACTGTATGATCAGCGGTAGATGCATGACTGAACTCGGATATATTCTTGCTATATCTCCCCAAGAAAAAAAGCATTGTTTTTCAAGAGGCATCTCTCTGCATGGCTCAGAAAGTATATCTTTAACTAGAGGTCCAATGATACAATGCCACATTGCAGCTCCTAAGCAGGAGAGGTTCTATAAAGAAGGACTACAACCTGGAAAGGTTTTAAAATCTTCTTTTTAAAGTAATCTTTTTTGGTTATATTTTCACAAAGAAAAACTGTCTTCACCTGGCATCTGGAAAACTGTCACAGAGATTACAATGGGCCACAGAATATACACATGAACTTTTCTAATATAATACAACTGTTAAAAAGCTCATCAATAGGGATCAACTCTTCCTTCTCTGTATTTTTAGTGTCCTGGAAATTAACAAATCTGAAAGAACGTTAAAGAACGATTCACAACAGAAAATCTTCTGTCAAGCAAATCTTCTCATGGTGCTTTTCTCACAGATGTTTTCCTGAGTCAAGAAGCTTGAAGGTATATTCCAGAAAATGTCACTATAAGCTTCACCTGTTGTTCTTATATGCTAGCACGGCCAAGTCTAAGAGCCAGAATACTGGGACCAAGTGAAATTTATTCCTATGTTGCACTACAATGTTAAATTAAAACTGAATTACAATATAGCAAATGAAACATAGCAAAGAATGAATGTTCATAATGAAAAAAATTTTGATAGACAAGCACTGTAGATTGCAAAAGGAATACACTCAGAGTTTAGAGAGGCAGCTCATTAATGCAACAGAGAAATATTTGTTAAAGCTTGGTGTAGGTATAGATTCAATGGCTTTTAGGGGCAAATCTCATGGCATTCATCCAAGGAAAACTCCAAGTGAAGTGAATGAGTGTTTTCCCTAAAGACTGCAACATTTGGCCCTTAGAAATGGAAAATAATCAACAATAAGCAGTTTGGATTAAATGAATCTAATAGTAAATTAATTTACACAAATACCAAAAAGAAAAATACCCTTTAGTTAGCTAAATAAAGCTAATATACTCCTAAAATTCTACTATATTTCTACATTTACTTATAAATTATACATTTAATGTACGAATATCATAGTTTATTTAGTTAGAAACCCAGACTAAGCTTATAATAATAGCTACTGGCACAACCTAGTTAAACTGTTGGTATTTCACTGCAGATCCTGCAGTTCACAGTCTGTAAATCAGGGATTAAATGTTGCATAAACCATTTCTAACTTGGTGAGTTTAGAAATATAATAGAATTCAGGCTTTACAAACAGATGTTACAGAGACAAACCTTACATAGGGATTTGAAACATCATGCCTATGGACACCAAACTAAATTGGCTTAGGTGGATCTCCTGAGTATGCTTTAAAATGAGATGGTTTCTCACATCACAGTCCCAAAGCCAGATTCCACTGAAGAAGGAAGACTCCCACTGAGATCAAAGCAGACAAAAATTTAGCACATGTTTAATCCTAAAATTGAGGGTAGGATATATATGAAGCCTGTGTACTTTGATCACCAAAGTATGGTGTCTACAGACAACTCATAATGTTCAGAAGCTTGATTCACATAAACAGAGATTTCTCTCACAGTGATCTTTCTGTTTTTCTTCCCATTCTGCCTCCTCTGAAGCATTATCTTCCTTCATTTCTCCCCATTACAACAATTCAAGCATGTTAATATTTTATAAAATACTTCATCACAGACAGCTAGAAGATCAATTTTCTTATTTTAAACAATGATACGTGAGTGTATTCTCAAAAACCACAGAATGGTAATTCAGAAAGTAAAGAAAAACCTAGGAAACCACATGGCAGTTCAGAAGAAGTTCTGTTATACAAAAAAGGACATAAATTTCACTCTTAAGAAGGCTCTTGAGACTGAGAACTAACTCTGCAAAATCATTAATGTCTACTGTATTATAAGAAGTCTTCCTCTGTTAGATTAGTAGAGGCCTCTAAGTTCACAAATATTTCTCCCTTGTTATCACACATAAGCACATCATATAAGCTCTTAGATAAACTTAGCAAATTTAATCTGAAAACCGATCTTGGACCATTGCTCTAAAACTTCCTGTAATCAGAAGTATTATTTTTTTTTTTCTGTTTTCCAGCCCATAACTATCCATGTGTGGGTCATCTTGTGCATATACCACCATGGTCCTTTGACTTAAACAGTTGTTCCATCCCTGGTGTTCAGCTCATATGGAGAGCCATTTTGTGACCTTCCAGGCTTGAGAAGAATAGCTGTACAATATTCTCTTTCTTTTATGTACCCTTTCCCAAATGTGAACCTTATTTTGCCAATGAGTGATCAGATTTATACAGTTATTCAGATAAAATTTAACCTCTAAGATTTTACAGTAAAATGTATTCTTTTCCCCCTCCATGTCAAACAAAGCATTCTCACCATGTAACTAAAACTTTGCTTCACAGACATGAGGAAGTGTCAGGGGTCCTGGAAATTTCATCAGCACAAAAAGAGAGGGTTGGTAGGGATCTTAGGCCTTCAGAGGAGTAAAGATCATAGAACCATAGAATGGTTTGGGTTAGAAGTGACCTTCAAAGCGATAATCCAGTTCCAACCCTCCTGCTATGGACAGGGGCACCTTCCACTAGACCAGGTTGCTCAAAGCCCCATCCAATCTGACCTTGAACACTTGCAGGGATGGTGAACCCACAGCTTCTCCGGGGAACCTGTCCCAGTGCCTCACCATTCTTATAGGAAAGAATATTCTTCCTAATATCTAATCTAAACCCACCCCCTTTCAGTCTAAAGACATTCCCTTGTCCTGTCAGCACACACCCTTGTAAAAAGTCTCTCTTCAAATTTTTTTTAGGCTCCCCGTAGTTCCGGTACTGGAACACTGCTCTACGGTCTCACCAGAGTATTCTGTTCTCCAGGCTGAACAACACCAGCTCTCTCAGCCTGTCCTCCTCCAGCCCTCTGATCATCCTCAATGACAATGATAAGCCTAGAGGAAAGCTGTAGGGTCTGGTGATCTCTGGGACAAGGACTATTGGTAGATATGCAGAGATTTCCCTGGCAAGAAGGAAGAACCAAGCACACAAAGTAAGGCCTTGGGATCAGACAAGAGGTGGCAGAAGGTTCATCTTTACAGGTGTCACTGGAGCCTGCACATCTCCCTCATCCCTGTCCACTCAGGCATACCTTCCTCCTAGAGCATCCTCCTCCCTTCAGCAGCAGCTACTTGTCAGTCTGACTCATCCCAGCCTCAACCCCCAGTGCCTTCTGGGCTGCTGATCTGGGAGCAGGCGGCTCTGGGACAGGTGACTTGGCTGCATACGGGGCACAGAGCCATGGCACTGGCCAGCCTTCTGTGCAGGCAGAGCAGCACACTCCACCTCTGCCAGCAGGCTGGCTTCCCAGGCACACACTGTGCTTGGTCTGCATCTAAAGAAATCTCTGTCCTTGCATGTTCTGTGTTACAAATGGCCTTCACCTACTTTCGAACCATTATTATGAGCCTTCACAGTAATTTTGTACTCAGCTAGTTACCCAGATTTCTCTCTCAAATGGTGAATTCCTGAATAAACAGAAATAATCTGAATAAGTCCTCAAGCGCTAGCACGCTTGCACACTGATCTCTTGCACATTGTAAAGCTAAACTTCTTCCCATTTCTGCAGATCCAGTCCTCCTCTGAACTCTAGATATCTCCAAAACATTGACTCATTCCTTAGCATACTCCTACACTTTATGCCAGGGTTGACAATGAAATACTAAACCACAAAAAATCTGAAGACCAACCCTGATGAATACAAATTCTCCCTGTCCAGTACTGCTCCTTTCACCACAGTGACATCTCCCGTGCCCAATATTTTGTCCATCTCAGTTCTTTGCTGTTCATGTTTCATACGTTCTCATGTGGCTTTATTTAATCTCATATTGATATCTGTCATATTTTCATGCATTAAAAACTCTTCACTGATTTTTTTTTTAAAGGTAAAACTTGTTTAACAACATCTGCTTCTGCCCAGTCCATATAAAATTCCATGCAACTTTTTACTGACCTCCACATTTCTAATTTTTCTCTCCAGCAATATTTTCATCCAGGTATTTACAAATGTTAAGTCAAAACAAAGGTCTTTCCACTGCACATAATATTTATGTGAAGGGGAAAATTATGGGCAACTATTCCATACCTCCCATATCACTCCAACTGGTAGACATTGACATATGTCCTGCAGTCACTAAGTGCCTGTCACGCCTCACCTTTGCTCTCATAGTCAGCTGTATCACCCTTACCGACAGAAGATATAATGTTAATGCACCTTTCAGTCTACACCTAAATGCCTATAATGAAATTGCTATTTAATCTTCCCTTGGCATATCTCATTCCTTGTTTTTTTCTGTTCCTTTGGCTGAAAAACCATTTGTTAAAACATCTCCTATTATATGTAACTAACCCCTGCTTTTAGCAGTTTCCATTTTATCTTTTAATGGATTTCTTTTTTGATTAGCCTAGAAGGAATGGAACAGACAGACTCCCTAATTCTAAACAATTTCTGGAGAACAAACATTTCATCCAGCTAAATGAGGAAACACCTCTTACTGGGTTCTTTTCTTGGCCACTAGTTTCAGATAGCCTCCTCCATGATAAAGGTAAGGGTGTTTCCCTCCCTCTCAAAAAATTCTCAGTTTATTTGTTCAGCAACTTCCCTACATGCTTTTCCCAGTTATTCTAAATATCCTATTTTGAAACTAAAGACCTGAAACATAATGCTAATACACTTTCATGTATGTTTCTATTTAAATCAAAATAAATGAGCTTGTGAACACTCAATTCAAAGGGGTTTTTACAACTTTATTTTAAAATAAAATTATTTTTCTAGTAATGACAACTTGCCAGCTATAGAGCAAAGCATTCAAGACTATCCCACTGATAACAGTATATGCTCCCCATTCTCCATGTCTGAATTTCTGTGAGCGAGTTTTATCTTTCCACATAACACTATAGGGATCTCTGTCTCTGGAGTTTCCAGGTAGGTCTCTCTTCACAACCAACACAGTTTCTTTCTTTTATCACTTCTCGCCAAAGATTTTGATCTAACAGCTTCTTTTACTTATGCTACTCTTTCTTGCAAGTCTATGGCATGACTAATTAATCATTTTAGGAGCTGCCAGTTTGTTTAATGAAGATAACTCATTATTTCCATGGGAAAAAAAAAATATCTAGCCTTGCAAAAGACTACAGATGTAATATCTAGCAGGATTTGTGTTATGGATCAGACAGTTAAAAAGTACTTATTGACATGAACTCTAATAATAAAAAGAAATAAGAAGGGCACTCCAGCCTCCCATAAGATGCTTTTTAACATTAAGTAAGGAGGGCATGCTTGACCTCCCAACTTCATATATCCATGTTACATTGTTTCTCAGAACATCTTTGGTACCTTCAAACTAAACACCCATCCAAGACCTTAAAGAGATTTTACATAGTGTATCCATAAACTATGAATATTTTTAAGGGCACCAGAATAAAATGCTAATTATTACTATTATGATACATGTAAAACTGGTATATGGAAACTGGACGCAAATACATCTCTTCTTTAGAATTAGCCAGAGAGACAAAGTGGAGACCATACACCTTATAAATTGTCATATCATTCGCTCCTCCCCTACAAAAGAAATTATTGCTAAAGCAACATAGTTTTAAGGCTAATAATTTTTCTAGTTGTCAATGAACTTTCTATGAAAATATTCACAAAATATAGGGAATATATTATAGATCTGTAAAACAAGCAAATGAAAGGGAAAAAAACCCTAACACAAAAGTTGTACTTTCCTCCTCAAAGAGGGCCATTAACTTAAAACATAAGCATTAGCTTCTTTAATATTTTAAAGTTATTCAAAAAGAGAAAATAAATAGAAGATGGTGAGCAATAAAAATAAGCAGAAAAGAGGAATCAGGAAATAAAAGGACATTCTGTTACAGTAGGTTATGGTTTAGACATACTTCCTTTCAAATATTTTTTCTTTTAAGATACATTTGTAGGTAGAGATGTCAAAACAAAAATTTCACTGGGGCAAGGAAAATTGCATTTTTCTTGCTTTACTTCCCTTAGCTCACCTGTACATTCAATAAACTCATCACTCATTTCTTAAAAAAACTTGTGGATCTGCATGGTTAAATCCTTCGGTGAGGTTACTGTGGTCAGTCACAAACTACCCAATATAATCAGAGTATAAAACATAATATGAAATTTCACACTTTAAGAAAAAGCTAACCCTGGAATACTATTCTAGCTATTTCACTCTTCAAAACAAATATTTGCTGTCATAAAAACAAAACAATACAAGTCCTATCACACTGCTGCAAAATAGCTCTCTCTACAACTGCAGCCACCAGATGTTGGTGTTACAAATTGTTAAACCATTTGCTCTCTTTTAATACACGCCATTTTCCACTTGTAACAATAACTAAGAATATTACCAGGAATGTAAAATGCTAGTGTAAGAATGACTTGTGAATTGACACGACACTTCACTTTTGTTTTTTTAGGCCTCCTCAGAGGTCAACAACATTGAGATCAGGAACAATGTTAACTAATGAGATCAGACCTGCACATGACTTCATCTTGTTTAGCTTCTCAGAGGACAATAATAGGTTTCCCTGAGCCCATGCTATATCCAGTCTGATCACATATACACATTTAAGTCCAAGTTCCTGGGTGATTCACTAAGATTTCAGGACTTCATGAACAAACTTCATGTACAATTTATCAGCTGTTCATACAAATCCTCCCAATAGCTCTACCATGGGGGTGGCAGATCAAAATAGCTGTCTCCAAATTCAAAATCTACCCACAAGAAATTCAGAGTACCCTGGGAGTTTGATCTGCAGTACAGTTTTTGAAAACTTTTGTTTGTAATACGCATTCAGGGACAGAAGCAGAAAATTAAACTTTTGGCCCAAGCAGTGATGTTGGGGGGAACTTTACTTGCACTGTCTCATCTCTGTATTTTACTGATCAACAGGGTTTATTTTTGCTTTAAGTAAATATTGAAGTGGATTGTTCTTCAGACAACAAAAACTTCTCAGGTCAATAAATTTCGACACACATGTGCCTTAATGCATGAAGTCACAAGTGGTTATTACCCAAAAGGGAGTGGAGATTTCTGGTACAGCAGCTCATAAAAACCTTTGGGGAGTAGTTTATGGAGCATAAACCGGTATTAAGCCAAACTCTGCTACACGAGGGAGGAAGCCAAACTTTGCCAGCCATCTAACAGTCTTTACAACAGTATTGCAGACTACTGCTTTATGGAGAATTTATCAAAAAAATGTGTCCTCGTAGGAGACATCACCTGGTACTCAATTAACAGCGCAGCTATAATAGCATGAAGCACAGAAGAAAAACCTTAGGGAAACTTGGTTAATTTTTGGGAACCCTAATCAGACAGAAATTCTGTGGGGTTTTGTGTAACAGGAGATTGGCTCTCACTGAAGTGATATGGGGAAGTAAATTTGGTTTTACATCTCAAAGTCCTAGCACGCAAGGACGTCACTGTTGACCTAGTTTTATACTAATCAAAGAACTACACGACTTTCCTTGTATCTCTTACTTGTAGGACACCTGAGAAAAGAAAATATTAATCAGATGATTGTCTTGCTGGCCTCCATGGAGAGCCCATGACCACCCTGAAAATTGCCATTTAGATGTGTGAAAATATCTGCACAATGTATTTTGTTGTGGTCAGCAAGATTTTTAGAAGGATAAAATATATTCTAAATATTAGCCTAAATAATCCAAGAAGGTAAGGTTCAGGGAGTACAGTCTGACATGAAAAAAAAAATTAATTACCCATATTGGTTATTAAATAGATTGTTAAATAAAACACAACTTGGTCTTTTGTCTGATGACATAAATGCATACCTATAACCTAATTCATTGGATTTGGGGATTTTTACTCACTTATAATTTCAGAGGGTTGGGATAATAAAGGGCAAGACTGGTTTTCTACAAGAAGTCATCAATATCAGTCTTTGGAGGTGGCGCTGCAATGACATGAACACTAACTAAAAAGAGAGAAAATTTACAGATAATCTGTAAAATATCAAAGAAAGCAGAATTTGGCCTCCATTCTTGCCCCCTGTCATGTATAGAAGGGAGAGGAAAATCTTAAGTTAGCTCTGAGCACCACCACAGAAACATATGGAGTTGCATGAAAACTCAATTTAGTTTTATGATCCAACATAATCCCAAAATATCCAAACAGAGGTCTGCAAATATTGAGACAGCATTTGTCTATGTGTATGTGGGTTTTGTAGCTTTTATTCATATACACATATGCAAATTTGCAGCATAAATCGAAGTTATGAAGTTTGCATACTTCTCTTTCTTCATGACAAAATTTCAGGTCGTCTAACAAGGAGTGAATTTAAAGGGTCACTAAAATCAGATAAAAGGCATGGAGTTACTTATTGCATTTGCACTATGAGTGGCATACTATTGTCCTTATTTTAAAATATCATTACTTACTTGTAGATCTGTATGCAGTCTGAGCCCATGGTTGCTTTCCCAAATGAGCAGTGTATCTGAGATTAGCTCCCATCCTGACATTTCATCCACTAATTCACAAGATAAACTGATTTTCTCTTGCTAGCTCTGAGGAGAAGGCCTTTCAGGACTATGCCTCAGGAGTGTAAGAAACCTAAATTTTCATACTCAAAGTGAGAGAAAGGAGAGAACTAATGACCTTCTGGCTACCAAGTGCAATGGTCCCAGTGCAGCACCCTCTGATCACAGTGGCCCACAGTAAAAGATGCTGTTCAGGTGGGCTTTAACCCAGGTCAAAGCTTACAACACAACTCCACGTTACCAAGTCTAAAAAGTCAACAGATACAAACCACATCAACAACACAAAAATGGTTTCCAACAGTTGAATGCTTTATATAAGAATGTAGTGTCATATATTTGGTAACAAACATTTGTAGGAAAAAACCCCACTTTTTCCTTGGTGTGATTCTGCAGGCAGTAGATATAAACCCCAAGTCATTATCCTTCTTGAAGCATTCCAGTAAAAAGGTCTACAGGAACAAATGTGAGACATAAGCACTCCAAATGGAAGACAAGTTGGAATCCGTTGAATTTCAACAAATCTCTGAAGTTTCCATATATATCAGTTTTTCCTCAAGCCTTATCATTACACAGTTACTGTAATAAACCATTTTCCTACACTAGTTCCAAATGCACTTTTTCCATCTTATCATTTGCCTAAAAAGGATCTGAAAATAGGTCATAATTTCCATGCAGTTGCTTAACACGCAGGAATTTTCACCCAATATTTTTGCAGAAGTCTTTTGTAACTGTATGAAAGACACAGGAGTATTAAATATTCAAAGTTTATTTTGATGTAAAATGAGCAGAGTTAACTTATTTATTGTCCTTAACAAGATGTGATTATGAAAGAACAATAGTTTCAATGCCACAAAGGAACCACCAAAATGATCACAAAGGTACTTGATTTGGGTCTGTTTGAAACCCATGTTAGGATCTGTCAAATTACATTAAATTTATATTAATTGCTGAAGCTTAAAATCCATTTATTCTCAGCAAGAGTGTAGTTTAATCCTCTATAAAATCAGTTGATAACCAAATAATACTGTTAAAACATGAGATTATTACTGTAGCATTTTTAACATCAAGGAAAAAAAGCAATGCTGACTTCCCTGTGTTGCAATGTACCACACCCACAGTTAATCAAAACAGACGGCCTCCGAGCTCTGTAGGAAACAAGATGCTGCGGTAAGACACTCGAATAAATGACACATCAAAAAGCTGTAATTAACTGGACAAGAACTGGTTCTTCTTTGGAACAGCTATTTCAGTTGTATTAGGTACATTTAATGGGTTGTCTGCCACAGGAGAAAAAGAACCATATCCTCTCCTGCACCACAGAACACACAAACCCAAGTAAAGCCTAAAGGAAAAGACACAATTTAATGTTTTCTCTGAGGGACAGCAACACCTCCTGAATTGTCAGCTGAGCAGGAGTATTCTTCCTGAAGCTATTGCTTCTATGATGCAGTACTAATGCAGAATAAACGGATAAGCATTAAAAATATCCATAAGCACAGTTTCCCACACACCGCATAAAAGGTTCCAGAGCTTTTCAGCTGAGAACATGGGAAATATTATTTTACAGATGGCACTAGTATTATCTCAAGACACTGAAATACACAGTGTGTTTGGTGTCACCTTTACCAGAGTATTTTAGTTGTGAATATGATTTGAGAAATATAGTGATACTGAAGATTAATAACATTTATATGGTGCAGATGGGAAAGAAAAGTGGGTTTAATATTATCAATTGAATAAACTGTACTCTCTACCAAGAGGCCTCTAAAACGAGCAACACACATCATTTTTGTGGAAAGAATTCCAATGGAAAACTAAAGCTGAAATAAAAATTTTAAAAAATTACATTCTGTTTGGCTGAAAACAATCTCATTACTCACCCTATATAAAGAAGATAATGTTAGATTACATTTGATTTCATTGCACTAAGGAGCATAGATCTGATCAAATCAAGTTAACTAATGCTTCTGTTCAACTACTAACAATGACTAAAGGAGACCTTTTAAATTCTTTAAAACCATTTAAAGCAGATTGCAAGTACATATTTAATACAACAAAACCACATAAACCTAAGTAAATATTAGAAAAGACATCTTAAACTGGAAAAATGAGGAAACGCATAAGGAGATGAAGCTACCAGCACAACCTTAAGATAGCACTGTTTTAAGAACACTACAATTTTAGCAGATTAAAAAAAGATTATCATTTGGTATCAGAAAACTAAAAACTGGAGGGTACTATATCAGCTAAAGATGAATGTATTCACCATATTCAAGTCCAGCATACATCACAGCAACTAGCAAGCAGTTGAATTGTTTCCTTATCCTTTTAGGCTCTACTGCAGTTTCTCCAATACAATTCCACAAAGAAACCGCAGTATTTAGTAACATTTATCCTCTCTCTTTTAAAGAGGGAATCCATTCATCGAACATTCTCTTGAATTACGAGTGCTTCCTGTCACAAGGCCAGTTTACTCCTAACACTGTGGAAATACCCTGTGCAGTTTTCTGCTGGACTATCATGGAGTGTACATTGTACATGTCTAAAGCAAAATCTCCTCTGTTGTCGGGAATACTTAATGGAATGTAAAAGCACATCAGTTGATTTCTAAGGTCACCTTCACCTTCCTAATAGTGCTTTTCCAAACAGCTATGTCATCTTTTCCCCAAACAATCCTAATTAATTGCTTTTGTGTTAGGATCTCAATTTCTCGGCTCACTGCCATAAGAAGTTTTTATATGAAAAGTGTTGGCAACCCCTGTTAACAACAACTCAAATTTGCCCTTCCTGGCCAAGTTTCTCCTGCTACCATGTTCATCAAAGCAGTTTTCAGCTCCACCTCTGGATTCAAGTTTCCTGTGAGTAGTTAGCACTTCTAAAGTACAGACTCTGTAGACTGTGCTTGAAAGCAGCTCCATATGAGTGGCAGAGAGACTCTGCAAAGTCCTGAGTCATGCATGATATCCTAACAACAAGTTCCTGGTAAAACAATCTCCCCTATGAACAGGAAATCCACCTTAAATAGCAATTTACTGCATCTCTTCAGTCCTGGATACTGCCATGGACAGAGTGATCTTAGTTCTGATTTAATCATTTAACTAATTCTGTTCAAATAAAAAATGTGAAATAATCTGAGTTACAAATGAACTGAAAATGCCTGAGCTGTTCACAGTCGCGAAACTTTTAGAAGGGCAGCTGAGATACATTTGAGCATATGAGTTTAAAAAAAAAGTTTTGTTGAAGTTAGATTCTTAAAAATATCACTGAAAGCTACCGGTCCCATTTTTAAAAATAGGGCAACAGGGTTATTCTGGCTTGAAAGCAATAAAACTCACAAAAAAGTGGCTTTAGAAATCTGCCATTTCATCTCACCCAACAGGAGTACATGAGAAGTTGAAATAAATCTCTTCTTTGTACCCCAGTCCCACAGAACATGCTCTGCCTGCAAAAGTCACCGAACACACCCGAATCTGCAGGTGAGCAAGAGACTGCCATTGCTTATTGCTGTCCAGTGGGGCACAACTGCATGAATGCTAAAAATGAGATTAAAATGTACTGTTTCTAGTACCTTCTATCCCCCATCCATGCATTATGAAAGCATGACAGAGGTAGTATTTGCCATAATGCAGAAAAAGGGCAGTGAGAAGCATGGGGCACACAGAACGAACATGAGTCAAGATGAGGAGACAAAGTAGTCAGGCTAGGGGAGACAGATGAGACAGGGGCAGGGAGATATGCAGTCACTGAAGTGTATTTCATTCCAGAACTTGGAGTGGAGCCCAGGAAACCAAAGTCTCAAACCCTCCTCTGCTGTCAGCTAGTATTTACAAAAGCTAATTGCAAAGCTCTTCTCACAGATTTGCAGCTGGACACAGAAAGGGCAACAGTCCTCTACAGTAACTCATTCCTTCACTATTCCAAGAGTCAGACTACATTGCACTATAGTTCTTAACTTCTTGGGATCCCTACATGATATTATTAAAAAAAAATTAATTATGTTAAGTTTAAAAAATACATTATTTAATATCATTAAAATGTTCAAAGTTTAAAATAGTAGGAAAAAATTTAATTCAGCGTAGAATGAATGAAACGTTCAAATACTGTAATTGTTCCTACATACACTGCTGCATGCACACACACAACCAGAGTATGTCTCTGTTCACTTGCAACCCTGAGTAATTAACACATGGCCCATAAAAACATGTATGCCAGCATCAATTAGGTTTCCTTTCTTCAGCTGTGAAAGAAAGCTTCATTCTTGCTCTGTGACACATGCTTTCAGCCAAATGTAAAGGTTGCAATACAAAGACAATGGTCTTCTGATCTAGCCTGAATGGAAAACAATACAAGGAGATAAAAAAGGAGAGTGTGGTCAGATGTGCATCCAGACAGTCCCTGTCTGCTGCTCCAGCATTCTGCTGTGCTATTTGTATCATCTCATCCAATCCTTTTTCCCCCATTCCCTCTTCACATGCTTCATGTACCAGGATGCCCAGAGTCAGCCATGAGTTCCAGAAGTGCTTTAGAAGCTGAAGGCCATGAGCTTCACTGGAAAGCATCCTAAGCTCTCATCCCTCAGAGCTATGTTGAATGCCATGGTCACCCTCAGAGAGATACATGACATTAACTCAGGGATTCTGAGTATTAATTGCATGCATCTCTACAAAACCTATTACTGTAGGGAAATGTTTTTAAACCTCCGGAATTCAAAAGATTTTCCACCACAGTTCTATGAAGTTGCTGTTATTTCCTGATTTGGATTTATTCACAGTTAGTAATCAGAATTTTCCTCACGCATTACATTTCCTGAATAGTAAAGTTTCTCTCTGCAGGCTCAGTCTAGTGAATGTCAAAGCGTAGAACCCTGATGAAATGTTAAACAAAGCAAGAGATAGGCATTGACCCACAAAGCAGACGTGTAGCACCATTTAACAGGCTTATGGACAAAATGTATTTCTGAAATATTTCAGCGAGCATCTGCATAAAGATGACTGTTGATGGGAACTAAAGCTGACAAAGGCATAACAACGTAAAAATGCATCTGTGATCTTACTCTGTACATACTTAAAGTGACAGCCCATCAGGGTATAATTATCATATATTACTAATGGAATATTAAGGAAACATTCATTACTCTAATTAGAAAAACTTGTCTTGAAAAGCAGCCTGACTTTTCACCTCTGGAACTGTAATTGACACACAAATGAATTTGACAGTCTTGACGACTATGTATCCTTAGTGGGAGAAATAATGTCTTTATGTTCCAACATTTAGCTTAACTGCCAGTTTCCATCCTCTGTATGTAAAATTCAAGTCAGCTTAGATGATCTCATGCACTACTTCAACCTCTGTTAAGTACTACACATACATCTAACATGAGACAGAGATAAAACCTAGGCTATGTGCAGGTTTACCGAGTGGGGATTAAGCTTTTCTTTGAAAGAAACCTGGAATATCTGTCTACAATGCAAAAAGTCAAGCCTGAAGTGGGATTTCAGTTATCTATGCACATTCACACTTTTGAACCTGTATAGCCTTTTTTGTCCCTTCAAGTGTCATTTTTGTGCACATACAATGTCTAAAGCTCCAGAAATATTAACCACATACAAAGGAGACCAAGTAGCAGTATAAAGTCTGTCTCTCAAATGATTCACGTGGAAAAGCAAAGCATTTAGGAGATAACATTCTGAAGTGCCAATATCCCAGCAGGTCTCAAAGTTAAAAAAAAAGAGATGTGATCTTTGTGCTCATGTATTGACACAATTCAATGCCTGCTTAAGGAAATGATAGACATTACTTTCCCAGTGCGAGCCACAGACTTCAGTGAGCAGCAGATCAGGCTCCTATGGATTGTTCTAGCTATGTTCAATCATGAGACGCTTTTAACAATAAAAATTATGTGTGTACGCATTACAGGCTTCATCAGGCTGTGCTGGATTATAGACAGGCTTCTTTTTATACACCTTGCTGAAGACGTTGAAATCTGGAGCCATTCAAATCTGCTTTTAACTTCAAAGAGTGTTCTGATTTTGCCCAGTCTAAGGTCAAGAATTTCTCAAGTTGGGAGGCACTGACAAGGATCATCAAGACCAATTCCTCGCAGGACTACCTAAAATGAAACCATATGACTAAGAGCTTTGTCCAGAAGCTCCTTGAACTCTGACAGGCGCCAAAGATACCACTCTACCAACAAAAATCTTATAATAATGTTTCACCTTATAGGATAGTTGGAAAGGTTAATATAAATTGAAATTCAGACTGTTGACAAAATATAATGGAGAATTAATTATATTTTGGAACTAAAAGCATATTTTAATCTGTCTTGACATCATCTATTAGGTAATTATTTAGGCAATATGCAGCCTGCGCTATTTTCACTTGTATTACCAGACATGGTCTGAAAGTAAGAAAGGTCTATTTATTAGATCTGAAACAGGAAATGCATTTGGAACTGATATTATAAATTAAAGTGTAAATATTTGCAAATCTAAAAGCATAACATTAAACTGTTTAATCTTTGTCTTTGGTTACACATCTCTATTATGTTATAAAATTAATTCAAATTGTGTGTTCACTTGCAACTAAGCTGGCAAAGAAAACTCTGAAATTATCTGTACTACTTCAGTTTGATGTGATTTTCTGTTATTTAAAATGATTTTCCTATGAACTCATTTTTTCTTGCTAAACTCAGACTCATTACCAAACAAATAATGACAATGTTGTTACTGCAACAGCGATGGCAATGTTGTATTGGTCCCTGAGGAGGAGACAGTGAACACATCTCATGGATTACTGTGTCCTGACCTCCACAAATGATTTGCCAGTTGTGATATGTATTAAGACATTTCATACACACATTCTGCTCTTGCTTTACCTGTGGACTATTCCGATGCTTCCTGTTCTAAGTGCTAAACCTTAAGGTCCTAAAATTCAAATTCATTCCTTAATTGGCTAAGAAAACTACTGTAAGTAATGACTTTGAGGTTTTTGTTGGTTTGTTTGGGGGTTTTTTGTTTGTTCGCCTTTTCTTCCCTCCAGCTGCCGAATGTTCCGCTATCCAGATGTTTAACTTCTACCCCTTTCTTTCTCAAAAAAAACCCAAAACCCAAACAGTCCAGGGTGAGGCAAATTTTAAAAGTCTCCAAATACTAGACGCCAAAAAAAAGAAATTACATAACAAAAACAGGTTTTCATTTGGCTTTTTTGTTACTCACATTTCCACCTACTTGAATCTAGCATGAAGTCCAATCCATTCCTGCTTTCATCCCACTTACCTCCCTGTAAACATACCAGCCACAAACCTGCTTTTCTGCCCTTTGCATCTACTGCAATGAACCCCACTGCAAATACATTTCTTCTTTCTGTTGATGCTATCCAGTTGGTGCATAAAGTGGAACAAGATCTGGTCTATTTAGATAAAATATACAGTTTTGAGAGGGTTTTTTCCAATGTTTTCTGTTCAGTTTCTGTTTTCTGTTTAATTTCACCTTTATTTATTAGCACAAGCAGAACTAGTTAAAAGTAGTTGTTAGATAAAGCATGACTAATTTCATCCTACTTTCAAAAAGTATTTGACCTAGCAATAAATACAAAAAAATTAATCCTACTTCTTAAAATATGTCCATGCAAACTCTAAGAAAATGCTTAACAAAATAACCTTTAATACTTCATTCGCCACACTTAATTTTCCAGCACACACACAAACTCAGCTCTAGAAAGACTCCATTGAATTAATTTACTTACTTTAGGTGGTATATTGTAATGATAATAAGGGAATCTATTAAAAAAGGACTACATGATTAGGCTCCATAAAATTGTGGGCAACAGTCCATGACTAATCTGCAAATTCAAAGGGGGAAGCAAAATGAATTTTTTTTCATTATTTATCTTTTTTAAAAAGATAAGATGTGCAGCACACATACTGATCAATGTATTTAAATATTTTCTTTCTAATATGGTGGCTTAACATTTTCCAACACAACCCATAGCGGGCAGCTTAGCTTAATAAAAATCATATCACAGATGAAAACTGGAAAGTGACTGAGTATTTGAGTTACACACAGGTTTAGTATCAGATGTTGGGAGGACCCAGTTTGGTTCCAGCATGATTTGTCATTGAAATTCAATTGGATCAAGAACTGTTCTTGTCCTCTTGACTGCTGAATTAAACATTTTTCTGATGATTGTTTAAATAGTATGTGCAGAAAAATTTACCTTTTTCCCCTCCCAAAATACATATAAATAACATAAATATAAATTTTCAAGAATCTCAGTATCACACAAAGCACGCATTCAGCTTTGAGTAATAAATTACCACACAAATGTAAAGCAATTTGTTTGCATCCACTAAAATAGCATGAATCATATCCATGACACCAAATTGTAGTAATAAATTGCTGAGCTCTGCTAGTGGTGGGAAAAGCATTATCATATTAGATTTTGCAATTCAGATCTATTATAGGCATCTTGTTTTTATTTATTCAGCCATATAACACAGTATACTAAATAACATATTGGCTACATACACTCTGTAGAAGGCACACGCCTGCCTGTATCAATACTACTTCCCTTACCAAGAATAAGAGGTGTTTACTATTACCAAAAACATGAGTGCAGTGTAACTGTGCCACTGGTGCCCCCAAAATTCTGGCCAGTCACTGTGACTACGCAGAAAAGCTGTTTAATAATACAGCCACTGAGGGATTATTCCTGAGAAGTAGACTTGTGGCAGCTGGGTCTGCCCTGTGTGCAGCCAAGTGAGCACCACCACAGGTCTGACCTAGGCTTTGTGCAGTCTGCTACTGACTTAAGCTACCAGGTCTATAAATTCGTGTTCTCCAGGCCACCTGATGACAATAGCTAAAGTGGCCTCTTCAGCCCTGAGATGTGAGTGAGGAGTGCACTTACTACCTTCAACACCTTCCAGAAAGGAATTCACCTTTCCTCCTTGAAGTTCTCATTGCTCCCACCAGAAAGGCAACAAAAACTCTTTAAAGGGTCTCATGTACCTGAACAGCTAAGCTCGGCTTCTCTTCAACCTTCCCGACAAAACCAAAGAGCGGGGAGAGATCAACATCAAGAATAAGGCAGTTTAAAGGGAGCTCACTCACTCACTTTTGTTCTCCCTGTGGTTGAGAAAAAAAAAAAAGAAAATCCCCATCAAAAAATCAATCCTGACTTAAACCTAAATTCAAAGCATATGTGATCCTGAAAAGGTACTCCACATTTATCAAGCATATTGCTAACATGAGCAGTAGCTGCCATGAGCTGGATATGGAAGGAAAGATGAGTTCAGAGTAGTTTATGGTTAGACTAAATGTTAAGGTAAAATCATCAGATAAAATCAAAACAATTTATGTTCTACAAAATCACAAGGCTCTCATGTACTCACAGTACCAGAGTCAACAAGATGTTCATACTTTTATACAAAGCAGTAAAAAAAAAAAATCGAGCCCAAATGCTCAAAACCAGGACACTGCCTCATTCAGCAACTGTTCAAACCAATGTATAAATCAGCTGCAAGGACTCTGTATGCTAACGAAGCCAGAAAGACTAAACTAGATCTGGCAAACTCATCAATTAATTAATTAATTATACCACAAATAATTAATGATCCCAGTTCTGTATAAAAACAAACAAAGAAGAATCACTGTTGAACCAAGAAAAAAACCTCCACATTGAATTTATTCATCAGTATCTCTTAATTTGCAATAAAATAAAATACTGAAGTTTTCTGCAAGAGCCTCAGGTTCAAGCCTTTTTTCTTTCATCTCACATTGCACAGACCACTGGCAGCATTTGTTCTGAATTATGTAGTATTTAAAACATGAAAATAAACTTTAGAGTGACACCATTACAGAATAATAATATTGACGCTTTTAAACAAATAAAATTTACATTTGTAGGCTTTCCTATATATTAGTTTCTCTATTCTTAGAGAGGCTGTAAGTCCTTGGGAAAATGGACCAGCTATCTTTGGTCCTACAGCAGCTCAACGCAAACTACAGACAAAGTTAAATACCAAAAAGCAAGAGTTTCTATAAATGTGCAAAGTATGCTAGAAAAACTGATTATTGGAAAATTTTCTTCTCATTGTATGCAAAATTTCTTTTTAGCTCCAAAAGAAACTGAAATAGGCACTGAGATGAACCTTCATCTTTCTCTCATTGTGCTTTGTTGTGTCTTGTCATAGAGGGACCAGAAATTTAGAATAAAGAAGCACAATGTAATTAATTTCTCCTAGGTCCTGTAGAGTTGCTGTGATCCTTGAGTAATCTCTTAGCAAATATTTCTGTCTTCAGCAGGGCTCTACAAGTGTAACACACACAAGTGTTGCTACTGCATTTTAGCATTTTTTCACATTAAAAAAAACCCCTCCAACATGGGCCTGACCAACTGGTGCTCAACATTTAACATCTGATAGAGGGCAGGCAGCCAGCTCCTGCAGTTCATGTTCAAAATGCCCATCAGCATAAAGAGCAAAGGATCAGGTCAAAAACTTTAGTATACTCTCATATTTTGCCTTGATTCTGTCAAAAACGTCCTCTGGAAAGTAATTTAACATAACACATTAATTATTTTGCAGCATGCTGCACTGATTTTAGAAGTACCTCATACACTACCTACTTTGTAAATGACCAAAGTACTTGAATACTGCAGAACATCCTTGTATTCAGCTTTTGTTCATATATAATTCTGCTGTACAATTCTCCCTCCAAAACAAAGCATGAAGATTCCCAGTAGGGACATTTATACCATGCTATATGGATGTAGAACACCATACAAGTAATTCTGGAAGTCAGCCCACACACCATCACAGTATGGTAAGAAACACCACATAGATATGCAGGTTGCGTACAAAAACACTCCAGCTAACATTTCTACCCAAGGTGAAGTGAATGCTCATCAACTACCATGCCACTGCAACTCTGTGAAGGATATTAAATGGATATTGAAACAGCTCTACAAAGAATGTCATCTTTGAAGTAGTTGTCAAGGACCAAAAAGCCCCCCAAAAAACAAAAACAAAAAACAAAACGAGGAAGAAGCAACCACAACTTTTACATTAATAAATTTCTAATATTTCAGAAATTGAATTTTTTTTTTCTGAGCTAACAGGACAGCCAGCTGGTTTGAATACCATTCAGTAGACTCTCCAGAGTGCAATATCAGTAGCTTGTTTCTTCTGGGTTTTTTTTGATTTTTCTTTTTTGTTTGGTTGGGTTTTTTGTTTTGTTTTTGCGAAGAAAAGAAACCGTCTTTGGTTCTTTTTCAAAGGAAGAGCAAGATCCAAAAGTGTGAAAAAAAGGTTTCATCTCCAGTTTATAATTCCACTTAAGTTTATTTTATCATGTAGATATCTGTATCACACTTTTTAAAAAATCCATCTCTTTCACTAAAAGTTACAGTGCTTCCTAAACAGATATTGCATGTCTTCTTTCAGAGTATTTAATTTCATACAATGATGTGCATATGATACTTCTCAAAGTACCACTAATCTAGTAATCACTAGCCCTATTTTTCTCCTGTTATGAAAGGTCAGATGCCATCTAGATATTTGGGATATTTTCCTCAGAAAATAATTTTAATCATCTTCTCAAATATTACATTTTATGGTTGTATCATTCTTCCAAGAACAAAATTACAGAATTACCATTCATTTTTTAATTTAAATTGTTTTGACATGACTATGTTTGCAATACTTAATTTATACAAAATAATGATAAATTCTCCTAATTCTACCTTTCATTCCTACCTGTGGTGGTTTTTTTCCCTTTTAATTCTACTTTGCCATCCCATTGCCACTAAAAAGCTCCATTGGGATATTCATCAATATTATTTACAAAATTGCATATAAATTTGGCAGTAAACACTTCTC
This sequence comes from Falcunculus frontatus, assembly GCA_013398115.1. Lineage (NCBI taxonomy): Eukaryota > Metazoa > Chordata > Aves > Passeriformes > Falcunculus > Falcunculus frontatus. The sequence continues at coordinate 878,585 of VZRV01002793.1, forward strand.
TGCAAGTAAAGATCTGTTAGAAGGATCAATGAGGTGAATCATAGAAGCATAGAATAGTTTGGGTTGGAAGGGACCTTAAAAATCGTGAATTCCAATCCCCATCTTGGAAATGGACACCTTCCACTAGATCAGGTTGCTCAGATCCTGTCCTGTGGTGTGTTCTTAGAAAATGGGATCTGATAATGGAATTTAGTGATGTTCTAAAATACAGTCACACACACAAAAAAGAAAAAAAAAGAGAAGCAGAACCCTACAACATTGAGGAGGTAAACCAGATGCAACAACAGTTGACACCTTTAAAGGACCAAACCACACCCTGAGCATTTTGCCCAACAAATAGATAGCCAAAAGACACAGACTGATGAGAACAAGGGATCTCTGAAGTCAGGGTGAAACATTTGCACCAGTGCAGTTCCAGAACCACAGAATCAGAAGCTGCATTCCTCTGTGAACCATGAAATGAAGGTCTCCCCATGTGAATGGTATGCTGCAAAGAGTCCAAAATTCTTTCAGCTGCAGGATGGAAAGAAGATAGAGATGATCACATACTCTGGACATCTGTGAGACACCTTGCATCCATGGAGCAAACGGATTCTCAATACATCTGGCTGGACAAAGGCAACTGCGCTCTGCCTGTTGACCAGCAGATACTGTTGAGACCACTACCACAAAGCAGACACCTGGATTTCATTTCCACTCTTCTTTAATTTTTTTCTTCCTTTTTCTTTTTTTTTCCCCGAGGACAAGAAAAAAGAAACACATAGGGCAGTAGTGAGACATTAATTCTCAGTGTTGACTTTCAGTGCTGGATGCACACCGCTAAAACTGAAGTTACTGTGATACAGGTAGGTGAGACTGCTAACCATTGTCTCTTATTGTTATTGACCTCCAGTCAGACACACCATCCTGTTCCATCTGCAAAACTAAACAGATGCACAGGAAGAAAGTGTGTACAAGCACAGAATTAGCAACTGAAGTCACACTCTGGAAGCTGTCTGAAAAAAACCACTCCCTTCATTTGAAAAAGTAACTCAGCTACCATCCTATCATCACATGCTGTGAAATACCTTCCGAGAGGATGTACACCCAGAACAATTAATAGGCTTCCAAGCACAGTTCTTGGACAAAATTTCTGGGGATCCTCACCCCTTCATCTCCCTTTTCCACAACAGAAAAAACCTCAAGGAATCCTTGAGTGGATCCAGCAGAGTCACCACATCAAGATGTTAGAATGCTGAAACCTGTAAGATGTTACAAGTCAACTCAAGCTACTGCAACCTACGTTCAAAATTAACCCACAAAGCTTAAAAAAAGCACCCTCTACATATAAGACACCATCCATAACTACTGAGATCTTTGTTTATGAGCTGATCCCACATACTTTTGTCACCTGAACCACAGCAACTGAGGTTCAAAGCCTGGATCTAGGCATCTAGAAATGTATGTTTCTTTCACACAGAAGTTCATTTCTCAAATTCCTAGTTTCCTTACCATGAGAAATCAGAAGATGAAGAACCTCCTCAGTTAAAGGTGATGCTAAATTTTCTAAAAGAGAGAAACAACTGGAATGAGTGGCATTCATTGAAATGCCACCAATACAGGGACAGGGCATCAGGTAGCAAGAGATCAGAAATTTCTCATATACAAAGGCTAAAGAAAAAACTTCACAGGCAACTATTTAAAAATGGCTTTTACCTAGCCAGAAGACACAGCAGAGATGCATAAAGTCAAGTTTACTTGGAAAGCCAGATTATGAATGTCCTAGCTGCTATCATTATGGTTTCTTGAGCAGATTTTCAAACGGCACAGGCAATTCTTTAAGAAACACGGAGATACAGAAAAGTACACGGTGGGATTTCAAAGCACTGAAAAGTGTTTCTACAGAAAATCTGCCAGCTAGACAAGTTAAGAAGGCCAAAGTCAGCATCAGCACCTGTCTTCCAATTAGAGAGCCACAAATGACATATTGCTCAGTGACAAATGATGACTGCTGTCTTGTATTAAGATGGTTGCTTTAGCAGATGTTTTCAAATTATCCCAAGATATGTCACAGGGAAAGGCAAAAGAGCTGGAAATATGCCCGGAGAGACCTGGTGCACCAGCAGCCTAAGGGAGCCATTTAAAAAGCCATTTGGTACTCTCTCATGAGATTGTAGCTGAAAAACTGAGTACAGAAAGAAAAACGGAAATAGAAGATATGCTATATTCTTTGGTGAAAGTTTTAAGTATCTGACTACAGGATCATCTAGAATAAAACATGTTCACTTCATCTCAGCTTTGACACAGACACAGTCTAGGTAGACAGTTCTTCAAAGAAGAGAAAGGGAAAAAAACCCCAGTGATTTCCCCAGAAAGGGCTGTTCCATATTGCTGCTCTATGATGACAGAGTCAGGGCAAAAGAAACTCTTTTTATGCTGAACATCTCCAAAGAATAATCCCAGTATCACATCTCACACGCTGACTGAAAAAAATGAAATTCAGCCCTGCTCCCAGGTGAGGAGAAGTAGACTTCTTTTACTGCTATGAAACATCTGAAACTCCAAAAACAGCACAGACAAATAATAGAGAAAAAGGAGATGAGCACACTTTCATCTGAAGAGAACTAACAAGTAAGGTTGTCTCAGCTATTACGCACAGTTATAGACAAGACAGGTCTTCAAAACAAAAATCTGATGGGGAAAACAAGCTATTTTCCAAAATCCCACAGTAAAATCATATAGGTATAGAAACACTTAAATACAATGTAAGCAGAAGGGAGGATTAGGGCATGGAGAAGTGCAGAGACTGTGCTCATCCAGCGTAGAATCGTTCTCACTCTGGAGGCATGAGACAACAGTAAAAGCACACCTCAGGAGACAAAATAACCACAAAGACAAAGGTGCCAATGAACGCTGCTACAAGTTAAGGAATGGGTAGGCGTCTAGTCTTGACCTATGGCGAGGGAGCAAATCCTCTCTCTCTATTGCTCTCTCGTTACCATGGAGATCCACTTTTCAGGTTCCTTTGGATGAGCTTTATGCACAAGTGCAAAATTTGGCGTAAGAGGAGAACAAGTATTAATTACGTACCCCTGACAAAAATAGCTTTCTTAAATCCTGAAAGATAATACACCAGAGGCAGTAAAAATTAAGTTTGGTTACAGAGATTAAGGGCTGAATAAACTATCTCACTTTAGAGTGCCTTGAACTCTCACCTACTTAAAACGGCAATGCCCGTCTCAGGGCACTGCGTTTGTCTACTACAATTTGGGTGAAAATTTTAGTTACTCTATGATATGAGATCAGGGTGAAAATGACAATGAAAAAATTCCAAGGGCTCTTCCTCCTATACTACTCTTCCTTGGTATGGGATTACCTTGATTTATTACACTATCTCATGAATTATTTATGCAGTTCCTCTTGTATTTCCAGGTGGAAACATCACTAGCCAGAACTGCACTGAGATGCACCACCTTTACAGAAAGAACATTGCAAGGCTTAACAAAAACAGATTACATTGATATGCTTCCAAGAGTTAATCCCACAAGAGACAGACCAGAATGAGCCTTGAATTAAATTATATAGAGTTCTGGTGAAGTAAAAGAAAACTTTAAATCAGAAGGATATATATACATTTAGATATACATATAATGAAACACTACTGCACCCTGTCAAATACTTGATAAGCTCTCTAATAAACAGCATATTTTGCTCACATATGTTTTAATTATTACATACTAATTTAAATAGTTACCTAATTTAAATATGTAATTCAGTTACCTAATTTATATAGTTATCTGAAATATGCAGTAACAGACAGACAAGTGAGCTGCAACAGAAGAAAACAGGGAACTGTGTTGTTGCCATTAACTATTCCTAGTTTTCATATAATCATTATTATCAGCAGCGATTTGATCTTCAAATATATATCCTATTTATCTTTGAATATGCACCCTTTAGACTTTTGGATCAGTGAACAATGTTCAAACTCTCAATGTCTTTTAAGGGAGGGAAAATACCTTAAGCATCTACACTGGACCCACACAACAGTAGAAATTAGTGTTGCCTTTTTAAAGGTGCATTAACATTGAAATACAATACAATCCAACAAGCTGAGCATACACCATGCCTGCAAGCACACCTACCTTTCACTCGTAAGTAGGCTGTAAGTTTAAAAACTACCTGCTTTTTTTTAAATAACCAACTTCATACACTGTCCACTACAGTTTTCACGGGTTTTGCTTCTCTTACTAATCTTTTTTTTTTTTTTTTTTTTTTTTTGGGCTTTCCGTCTTTAACAGCATATTTAGGTACCACTGACAGGTGTAGAAAACAATATGAATGAGATGTGATTATCAAAAAATCAATCATGTGTGAAACCAAAGCGCTTAAATATTATTACATTTTTTTTTTCTCCGAGATCAAATATCAGCCTCCTTCAGAAATAAGCACGGTGTAGCCGTTTCCTTGCCGGCATCCTGAGCCGGGTTTAGTAACAGCAACAAGGAGAGAAAAAAAAAGCCGTAATTACATAACGGACCTCGCTAAATGCCTCGCTTCCCGGCGGAGGAGGAACAGGGGTACGGCGGCAGCCCGGACCACGCCGCTCCGGAGAGCGCAGGGAGGGGAGCGGCGGTGCCAGTTCCGCTGCCCGGGAAGCGATGGGCACCAGCACGGCGGAGGGAGGCCTACCCTTCCCGGGGGGCGCTTTAACCTCCGCCCCGGGGGCTGCCCAGGCGATCACCGGAGCTCTTCGCTGCTAAATGCTCACACCTGAGCCGCGCTGGAGCCGGGGCCAGGTCGTGGAGGGGCTGCTTCTGCCCGGGGCGTGCTGCCCCACCCGACCGCCCCCCTCCCCGCGGCGGGGGAGCTCCGCTGTCCGAGCGGCCCGGGAGGGCAGGCTCCTCAACACCGCCTCCCTCCTGTCCCCTGCCGGCTTGAAGCGCTCTCCCCGGCACCCGCGCCTCAGGGGATAGCAGTCGGGATCGGGGTCCGTGGGAGCCCCGCGGGACGCGGTCTCCTCGGCGGGGCTGCGCCGGACCTCTCGATTTCACAGGATCCCCGCAGCACGCGGGCTTTGCCGAGGCGGAAGGCAAACATCCACCTGGCTGTCCTTGTCCTGCTGGGGAGGGACGCAGGACAAACTTGGCCCGAACAAGTGCCGACAACTATTTACGGAGCCCGCGCGGGGCTGCGGGGGCCGGCGGGGCAGGACCCGGCGCGGCCGATACCCCCGCGCCTCTCGCCCGCACGGGGCTCCCCGGGGAAGGGGGCGCTCCCCCGGGCAAAGGAGGATGTCAGTCCACGGCGGCTGGCAGAGCCCCCGTGGATGGGGGATAGAGCTCCGCAACGCAAGGCCAGCTAGGAATTACTCATTTGAATGATGCAGCAAACGGGGAGGGGGGACACGACGCGGGGACGACGACTAGTCCTCCCGTTGCCACTCTCTCCAGCCCCGATTAATAAATAATGCCCAGGTTCCCTGCCAGAGGAAGCGCTCTCGTCTTCCGCGCAGACAGCAATTAATAGCCAGCCTCCTCCAGCGAAACCCTGGTTAAGCGCTCCCGCACGCTCTCACCCGCGGCGCCAAGTGCGAGCAGCACAATAGCGGGGAACCTCTCTACCTCGCAGCCCGGGGGAAGAGGAGGGGGGGCTGGGGAAGCCAAACCTCTCGCGGCAAAACCCAATCCCCCGAGCCGCGGAGAGTCGGGGACCGGCAGCCGCCGGCTCGGCGGGAGGGCAGGCAAGCCCGGCAGGCTGCCCGGCGAGCCGAGGGCGTACCGCGCAGCACGCCGCTAACACCATCACCCCTCGGTATCGTCAGCAAACAGCACGCCCGCATTTACCTTTTCCTGCCCGCCGTCCGTCAGTCAGGCGTTTGAGGGAGAGAAGGAGAAAAGGAAGGAAGGGAGAAGAAAGAGACAGGGAAATACAGAGAGCGAGAGGCGGCTGCTAATCCCCGTGTAGAAAGACTTCCAGCAGCAGCAGCAGCATGCGTGTGTGCGTGCCCGGAGTGAAGCACAGCCCTCCTGGCGATGCACCGGCGCTGGCACCCAAGTGCTGTCATGTGCGTGTCTCGGTGTGTGTACCCATGGCAAAAAAAAAAAAAAAAAAAAAAAAGGGGGGAAAAAAAGAAAAAGATAGACGGGGGGAGACTCGTCAGTCACACGCCCGGCTGTGCACTGCTGGGGGGGAATAGGAGGAGGAGCCCAGCGCTCCCCAGCCCAACCACCGGAGGAGCAGCTCTCTTACTACGGCGGCGGCCGGGCTGCCCCTCCGCGCCAGCCCCGCACGCCCAACCGCCCTTCCCGCCCGCTCCCAAGGACATGCCTTCGGGAAAGACCCTCAGGGCCTCCGTTCCAGAGGACTTCGTTGCACCCCGGGCTACCCAAGCCCCGCTGGAAGCAGCTGAATAAAAACCTACCCCCACGTTTCTTCCCCAAAAATGCCTGCCGGAGAGCGCCCCTCGGCAGAGGGAATGCCCCGCCTGGGACGAGGATGCGGCGCCCCTCCAGGGGTCCCAGCCGAGCCGGGAGCGCGGGGGGAGTGGGAGCGGGGCCTCGGCGTTTCCCTGGGGGTGCTGCTGGAGGCGGGGGTGGGACAGGCGGACACCCCCAAAGCACGCGGGTCGCCCGCTGTCCTTGCGTGGGGCCCCCGGCGGCACCGCTGTGGGTCGGGGGGCGCGGGGGCTGCGGGTGCGGAGTGAGGGCTGGGCGTCTGTGAGAGCTGCAGGTGTAACTATAAATGTTTGTGGTAGCGAGTATAGAAAGTGAAAAAGGCGGTGAAAGGCTGTGCTCATCCAGGCCACAGTGCGGGCACCCTGATACTCGCATGTCCAGTCAGCTACATTTAAATTTCAGCCACGGTGTATGACCTACTAAAAGGTGTTTGAACAGTGGTTCAAATCACTTATTTGCTACATAGTAAATACAATATCCATCTTTCGGCTGTATGGCAGAATGTATGCATATAAATGAGATTTTAACATACAGTTCATGAAAGAGCTAGAACAGAATGCTCTTATTCTTCTTATTGTCCTAAATTTACTTGTGAGTCATACCAGCAAGTTTCAAGACGTGACTTCTTTAGGCTTAAAACCAGGAAAAGTTAGTGAGAAATGTACTAGATATTTTATTTTTTGTACCAAAAATGCCATACATATGGACTAAAAGATAATATTACTAATAGAAAAAGGTTTATTACATGACAAGCATAAAAAAAAATGGTAGGGATGTCAGGTATGCTGTTTATACTATTTTTTTTTTGTTTGTAATGGACAAGGTAGACCTAATGTCTCAGGGGTAAAAAAAGGAGGAAAGGAAGAAGTGTTATTGACAGTTTTAATTACAAGTATAGGTTGTATCTAGTACGTAAGATAGAAAATTCTGATGCATTGATAATTCTGCTAATTAGCAAGCAATCAACTGAATGGGGAAAAAATTGGTCAACCTATTTAAAAATAATTCTTGGGGTTTTTTTTTTAGTTGTAGGTGTAATAGGTGGTGTAGAGGGGAAATCACTGAAAGACTGTCCATCTTGTTAAGATTTAGCTGCTGAAAATAAAATATTTTGACACTTCCCAGAAGTCCTGCAATAAAATGAAAAAGACTAAATTTGTTGTTACTAAAGTGTAAAAATCAACTCAGTATGACATTGTTAAAAAACAAATTGCACCCTAAAGTAATATAATTTGTTTGTTTTTATAAAATAAAGGTACACATACTCTCTTGGTTCATAAACTGAAACATAGATGCTGAATCCAAGCTAACTCAGGTAAATAAGCTAAAGAGTAGAGGGTTCATTGTTTATTTCGGTGTTTGTACACACAGCACTATCCTACGCAGTATTTTAGTTTCTCTCTTAGCAAGAATTTTTTGACTTGTCATCATGAACTGTATTTTCAAGTCAGTTTCAAATCTGGCATAATCTGTTGTTTAAAATAAGATGATGTGTGAGGACCTAGTTAGTAGATTTATGTAATATTTGCTGTGTAATTATGCGAAGATGTAGACTCCCTTCCATAGGCCTGTGAAGTTAAAAAGCAGAGTTAGTCATGTTACGTGTCATAGTTTATGAAAATATTTATGCCAAATACAGTTGATTACATTAGTTAGTAGAACTAAGTAGTCGTGAAAACAGATAACACATTTTTAGCCTTCATCCAAACTTCCTGAAAATTAAGTAGACCCAATTTCCTTTGAAGACTGAAGAGTAAGACGGAAAGAGGAGATATTTGTGCATAAAATTATCTGATCTCAAAGTAAATGCCAGCATGAAGATTTTTGTTCCTCTTTTTACTTGCACTCCCTAATGTGAACGTTAACCATTTAATGAATTTTCTGGGTCTCCCTTGTTTGCCTGACTTCAATCTAGCTGGGCCAAGAGAGTAGGAGAGGGAAGTCTTCTTATAAGTTCTCTCCTGATAGTTCTAGAGGAGTCTGCATCCTGGAGAAATAAGAAGTTCAAGCTGTTTTACATAATTATGTAGATGGTCCTTGGGAGCCACTAATTATTTTGATTTTAGGCCTAACACTTTTCTGTACTAGTAGTCCCAGTACTCCTGGGTGTCTCAGAAGATGTGCAATTTGAGGGTGAGGTTTCCAAGAGAGGAGCAGAGATTCTTCTCCTGGCTCTGTAAGATATGGCATGCACAAACAAAACTGAGAAGAGACTGTGAAACAGAGGGTTTCAGGAAGGACAGCAATTGAATGTAGGTGAACAAGAAACAAATGAAGATAGTAGGGCCTCACTAACAGGAATAAAAGTTACAAAATAGTTCTTAGATGAGAAAAGTAGGAATCAGAAAGGAAACATTTTAAAAGGCCTGGGGAAGTGAGGCAGTTCAGTATGAATATCTTCAACCATCTGCAGTATATCAAATGACCCCAAATGTAAAAGTCCTTATAATTATACTATACTCACACTTGGATCTCTTTCTTCTATGGAGGAAGTTCTCTTTGCTTTGACTGACGCTTGAAGAAGTCATCATGACTGTCATTACTCCATAATTAAACTATACACACGCTGAAATGAATTCCTTCCAAGAGCTGATACTTACCACACTACAGATTTTTCAGTTTGAAACTACGGTGAGTTTTTGTGTATCGCTGCCCTCTACTGGAGAGAAGGTCAGAACCGCTCCATCAGGTCTCAGTAAGAAGTCGTAGAGCCACAGCAGCTGCTGGTGTTCCTCGTTTCTTGATGAGTCACCTTTCTGCGACCGAGGAGTAAAGGTGTGAAGATCTGGGTGGCCAGCATCCATAAAAATATTTCCTTTTCTATGAGAGTTCAAAGAATTGGTCATGCGATTTTATGCCTGTAGTTTGTTGACACTGACAAAATGATGACTAAGCATTGGTTGAAAAATTTAGGATATGTATTTTCCATTAACTTCTGTGAAAGAGGCATCTAAATTCATCACAGAGATGCTGAAAATTTAGAGCAGTGTTGCTTTGATAAGTAGTTTGCTATAGCTTTATACATAACCTCATCCTTTTTCATAGCCTTTGGTTCACTCTCCATTGCGTTACAATACGATTGCCCTCCATCCCTTCTCCTGTCCGACTTTTCGTGCCTCTGTGCTTGCCTTTTGCAATATCTATGTCAATACTGCAAGAGTATCACTTTTTGGTTATATTTTATTTTCATTTTCTTCCGAGACTGGGCATTAGCAGAACAACTGAAACGTGGAGAGCACAGCAGTGATATTCTCTCAGTTCCTCCGTGTTTCATTTCCTCCGCCTATTCCCACAACAACCCATACACATCCAGAGCAGTTTCTGTTGGAATGACCTGAGTTTTCCAGCTGTCTGGGCATATGCATCGCCAAGGCACTCTGGGAGCTGTGAAGGATGAGGCCACAGAAAAGTTTCACCATCAAAGTCAAAATATGTCTTCGACGCAGTAGATGCTATCAGATTCTGTGTTCATTTTTAACTTTGCCACATCTGGGTCAAGTTTACAAAGATGAGGATCAGATGTATGCTCTTCTCACTTCCTTGTGGCATCAGTTTTTGCTTCAAGGCAAGAAGGCATTCTGACCATGGCTGTGAGGGTAGAATCAGAATCATTTAGATTGGAAAAAAACTCTGAGATCGTTGAGTTCAACCTTTGACTGATCACCAGCCTGTCAACTAGACAGTGACATTAGGTGCCATGTCCAATTGCTTCTTGAACACCTCCAGGGATGGTGACTCCACCACTTCCAACAGTCAATTCCAATGTTGAACAACCCTTTCTGTGAAGAAATTCCTCCTGATGTCAAATCTGAATCTCCCCTGGAACAGCTTGAGGCTATGTCCTCTCATCCTGTCACTGGTTGCCCTCGAGAAGGGGCCGACCCCCACCTGGCCACACCCTCCTTTCAGGCAATTGGAGAGACTGATAAGGTCTCCCCTGAGCCTCCTCTTCTCCAGGCTAAACAATGCCAGCTCCCTCAGCCACTTCTTAAAGGACTTATGCTCCAGATCCTTCACCAGCTTTGTCGCCCTTCTCTGGACTCTCTCCAGCAGCTCAACATTTTTAAGTTTTGTACAATATGGGCAAAATAACAGTCTTGGCAGCTTCTACACCTAACCTGATTAATGGCAGAGCCATTCAGCCTAAAAATCTGCTTTCTCTCCCTTCTCTGAGTACCCTGAAGCGGACATCTGACAAGAAAATTTAATTTTAAGTATTTTTACTTTCCTAATGTTTTAAATGTCTGTGCCAGTTTGGGCCAAATTCAGGGGAACGTCCAAAAGGAACGTCTCCTCAAAGGAAGGCAGGTTATAGCCACTCCTCCCCCACAGGGTTAGGGAAAGAAATATTCCTCGGAGGAATGTGAAAGAGAAAATAAAAACTATTTATTTAACAAACACACAGGAAAAGGATAATAATGAAATCTCTCGCTGTGGAGAGAAAACCTGAAAGATTTGAGAGTCCTTCTGTGAGTGTGGTCTCTCTTCTCCTCGGGGCTGGGTCGGCGTGGGGGGGGGCCCCCTCCAGGCCGGTGGAAGGTCCCCCGGTGAGGTTCTGATGTTCTGAACAAGTCCAGAAGAGAAGAAAGAAAGAACCCAAAGTCCCAGGAAAAAACAAGGTTTAACTCTCCGTCTCTCCCTGAAGAAACGGAGCCGAAAAAAACTGGCTGGGAAAAAAAAAAACCAGGAAGGGTGCTTCCTTCACACTTCTCCCCACAGCAGAGAGACGCAGAGGAGTGGTGACCTTGAAGCACAGACTGCCTTGAAAAAGTTCGTCTGGCCTTTTTCTTTCTCTCCCCTCTCTTGGGTTCAGTTTAAAGGCACAGAAAGGCACAGGAATCATATCCGGACATAGAGCGATGATAGGGGATACACATCATAAAGTCACCCCAAGACACCCCTTTTCTTTTGCTGAAAAGATTTGGTATCCACCACAGCCATTGTAGGTCTATTTGTTGTATTTTACTGGGCAGCACTGAAGATAGTATTGTCCTGGGTAGATGAATTTTGTGGGTTGCCTCATTTCATGTTACCTAATTACTTGGTATAAAAGCCACTGTAGTAAATTCCTTCCCCTATCCTAATGACTGACATGAAGAAATTAATAGGGCAGGGAGTAGAGTGCTTGTTCCTAAAGAGTGACTCCTAAATGACAGCTGTCCTCAAAGGGAAATGTAATCAGGCAGCAGCTCACCTTGCACATCCGCACTGACTATTAACTGGTCAGTTAAAGATGGATGATAAGACAATTTACATATTATTTTATGATTTAGAAGCAAAACAAGTACTTTGTTGAAGGTACTGTTCTTCTGATCATTAGGCTATCAAACACACAGTTCCACAAAACCTGTGACTTTCAACCTCTATCGAGGAATAAGTTGTCTCGAGAGGCTTCTCAGTGGGGTTTCTCTTTTGAAAGATGTAAGATAGAAAATTTGAGTATGCCATCCTTCCCCTGCCTAAAAAACATCTTTGTTTGGTATTAGAAACAAGCAAGCTGCTGTGACTTTCAGATACCAGAATGCATTTCAGTGGTATCAACAGCAATGTTAAGAATAAGCAAAAAGACAGAGGAGGGAAAATTGGTTCAAACCAATAAACCCATGAAATTTCCTCACTAGAATGAAAATACTTTTTCAGATATTGAAAGCTCTGGGAAAATGTCAAAGTGCAAATTAGTTTCCAAACATCTGCAGCAAGGACATACATTCAATTTCTTAATTAAGGAGGGCTGTAATAAGTTACGATATCATGTTTTTTAAGTATGAGCGTATAATGCTAAAATGAAGTGCAATACAATAGGAGTATTTTTGCTTCTTTGACAGAAAAGTGGGTAAACAGAGAAAGCTTTGTAAGAACTTTCTGTGAAGGAGAAGACTAGTAATGATGTAGAAAATTGTCCCTAACTTAAAGTTTTAAATAAGATATTTTTAGATAAAAATATTTTACGCGTGCATTAATTTCAGGCAGCACAAATAGCACAAAGCAATCAGAGCCATCTGAATACTACCATTACTAGTTTGTAGGAAACCATCATTCTGTGCTGTGTGAGATGGGATTATTCCTTTCTTCTAAGAGGTAAAAGTGGAAGATACTTCTTTTCTGCTCAGACCAACTGCACATCAGAGAGCTCACAAGAGTCAACTGAGAGCCAAATTGAGACCATGACTTCATTTTCCTAGTGATGCTATCAATTCAAACATTGTTAAAGACAAAAGACTGTTGTAAGCAATGTGTTTTCATAAATAGAAAAATAATTTAATCCCATACAGCGTGAAGCATGAAAGGAATAAGAAAAAATTACTCCAATTTTGCAGGTAGAAAATTGAGTATTGATGCAAGCAGAAACAAGAACTGGACTCCTATATATTCTGGTTGTAGATTTTAGCAGTAGGGTTATGATTTGCATCTACCTTGGTCTGTTTTAGCCACTAAAAGATTTTTAAAACAAAGGCCTTCACACAAACACCAGTGTCCTGGAGAGAAGTCCTAAAAACATTCAGCAGGGCTTTCTGATGTGACAACTCAAATCCCTCCCTCTCCTTAAATGGCTGGGTGTAAAAGAGTGATAGCTAGATTTGTCCAGATTTAATGTTGTGCAATAATCTTATCATTTGTACAGAAAAGGGAGTGGGGAGATAGCAGTTGTCTACTTTCTTATTAAGCCTATTCCAGGATGAGAGAAATTGAGCATAAAATGTGCAATAAAGCAGATGGAAAGACATCGAAAGCTTTTGAGATGGAATTGTTCATTCTTTTCTGCATTTTGTGCTTGGTTTTTTATTTATTTTATATTGTAGGAAAAGGAGTCAACAATTTGGTTTTTCAACCATTTCTCATGATCCTTTCGTGTGAATCCCAACAAATCAAGCAGTAAGCAGTGCACGGTTGTCAAGAAGTCCCAATATTCAAGATTAAATCCACATTTTTACAGCATGCTTAAATTATTTTCCACTTTGTGTCTGGAAGATACGCTGATATCTCACAGGGTGTTTTTGCGGAGAGCTTTTAACAGGAACTTCTAACAGAGTTAAACTCCAGAAAGACCGATAATTAAGACTTACATCAATAAAGCTGTCAGTCAGGTACGGGAAAGGAACTATTTTAAGGCACAATAAAGAGCTAAAAATGTCAATGAAAGTAGCATACAGAAATATTTCAGGCTTGTTTTTCCTCCTATGGAAATCAACAGGAGTTTTATGGTGAAGATAGCAACAGAGTAAAATAATAAAATATCTCATCAGAATATGGGAAATATTGTTTCTATTTTCCATGTGGGATCTGTAAAGCACCCAAAACTGGAATATGTATAACAGTTAAGTCTAATTATAACTAAGCATCATCTTTCATGGAAGGTCTGTAGTTAAAAACAAATGAAAGACGACACAGGAATTAGCTCCTTAATGATACTTTTTAAAATGTATGAGAACATATTACAACATATTTTAGTCTCAAGTAGAACAAAGTTTTCAGGTAGTTATATAAATCTCCAGTTGTTCACAAAATAAGGTCCTTGTATGAAAGGCCATGCTAAAAGTTTTGGAGCAACTTAAAAGAGGACATCTCATGTCTCTTGAAATCCCCAGACATTTGCATGTCAAACTGAATTTCACTAATCCAGAGAAGTCTTTTCTTGTTAAAGCATGTATGTATATGTATATATATATATGCACACACATAGATATTTCCTGTTGTTACAGCAGTTAGGGAAAATCATGCCAACTGCTTTCCAAAGTTCATTATTAATGGGCGTGGAGAAAAATGTGTATTGAAAACAAGTGACTCTATTCTGCCTTCTCTGTGGCAGTTTCTGCCAGCTATTTGAAATAGTGGTGCTTCTTCCCTAAAAAAGCAAGGAGGACAGTTTATTCAACATGATTGAATGAACTCTCCTCAGAGGGTTTTCTCCTCATGAGAAAGCCGGCAGCTGTTGAACGGCACTGCCCTGTTCCCCATAAATTGTACTCTGGCAACACCCTTTCCCATTCCTAGCAGCCATCCAACATCAGTTCATTCAGTGTACTCCTGCTATTGCTTATATCCAAACAGCTGAAGCACAAAAAACCCCAGACACATATGTGCAGGAAGAGGCAAGTTTTATAATTACTGTAAGAAATCTTCCCATAAGAGGAAATGCACTTCTTCCATTCCAGTGTTCTAGCTACCAGCTATTCAGAAATTTTTGTTTTCTAATAATCAGCAAACTAATCTGTCTTCAGCTGAGCTAGCACTGCCTTGGAAATCTGCAAGTGCGTGTAAAGTGCTGTTCAGCTCAGCATATTTTATAAAGTTCTTTGGAGGCCACAATAAAGTATATCTGACAGCATTCTTGTATAAATCATTCCTGCACAACAGAACTCCAACACCAAAAGCTTTGATCTGACCTGGTAACATTTCATTCCTAGAAGCTTATAAATAAAAATAAAATACATGATTTGCTCCTTTTTTAGTACTCATTAAATTTTAGTTTAACATTAAAAAGGCATTCATAGACAGAGGACAGCAAGCTACCTTGAATAAATCACCATGCATGCACAATGCAGCATCTCTGAACACAGGAACTCCTGGCAAAAGCTAAACTAGCAAATTGCACAGCGTCCACCACCGTGGTGTGGAGGAAAAGAGTTTGGCCAATCACAAGTGGATTCCTCGACTTATAAAAAGTGCCACAGCAGAGCTTAGTCAGCACTTTGGTGATGAGTTACAGCTGGGGGAAGACCCTTGGCTACAGAGATTCTCTGTTCTGCTTCAGTGACACAGAGAGCCCATGAAGCTCTGGTGAAGGTATCATTGACTATTGCGGAGGGACTGTGAAGGGAAGAAAGTGCCATTGTGAACTTGATCACAAAGGAATCACATCATGTAATATCTAATAATAATTAAATGTGCTGCTGGGATCAAGAGGATGCAAAAGCCAGCAGGATGATCAGAGATCAGCAAAGGGTATTGAATATTTTAAGCACAGGTGAAATACCAAAGGACATTACTACCAGTAGCATTATAGGGTACTGCATTGATTTCTTCTCAGTGCTGCCTCAATTTATTTATTCAAAGAGGTTCTTTTTTTAAACTGTCATACTTGAAAACTGAAAGCTGGGGTTCTTTCTGCATCACTGAAGGAAAGAAAGTGTCAGGAATGTGCCACTGATGTAGTACTTAATAGTACTGCTCTTTAAGCCACTTATAAACCATTTCTGTCACTGATACATTGTTTCTGCATTGTTAACAAGAATAAAAAGTGGTAATAAATGCTTTTGTCTTTCAAAAGAATAATAGCTATATTTTTAAAGAAGGAATTTTTATGTGAAAAATGCCATTGTTTTAATTTCATCACATTTCATTTCCTACCATAAATGCAACGGAAAACAGACCTGGGAAAGAAAGTAAGGGAAGAAAAGTGAGATGTATCCAGTGTGACTTGTTACTTCTTCTATACTGGGTTTCTATTAGTCTCTGGAGCAGATTCCTGAGGGAGGGACCGATTTCTTCAATTTTGAATACTCTTTAGAAGGAAGCACTTGAGATTATATTCTTGTTCTGTCAAAGTAGCTAAACAGACCTATACAGACATAAATATTTTTTTTGGTATTGACTTCCATGTATATTTAAATAGTTACATTTACAGCTCTAAAATAAAGTAAAGTAACTTCTAGAGATTGCTAAATAGTATTATAAATACCTCTGTGACAAATGAGCATGGTGCTACTCTGTCCTGATAATATAATACCTTGTTTTCTCCTTGCAGTCTGGTTATCATCCAGTATTCTTTAATGGAAAGTGGCAGACTATAGGAGCAAAGAACTGGCTGTCTTTAAACTGTTAACGAGCTGTTCTAAATTGCCTGCACAACTGTGAATCCAAGACCACCAACCGTATTCCCACTCGCTCTGACAGAAGCAAGTGGTGTCTATCTGAAGCTGACAGAGTTTCATTCAGGGAAGAAATTAATAGAGTTTAAGGTCAAAAGAGCTGATAAGGTGGCCTCCTATATATATCACCATATTTTAATTTCCTGTACCAGGTCTGATAGTTCGATTTACTTTTTAAGAAGATCAACCTAGCCTGAAATGTGCTCAGAAAAAAAGGATGAGTCTTCTCCTTTTCCATGAAAACAAACTCATGTAACCAGCATCAAATAAACCAGCTTTGAATTGTTACATCCCAGTATCAGACTGGGCTCATAGAGGAGTTAGCCAAAGGCCAATGACAAACTGATCTAGCTAAAGCCAGTGTATTCTGGACCTAGGACAATCTGGATTTAGGCCAAGAAGTAGGATGGAAAGAGCTTTACTGGATGATGAATTATCTCCTGCTGTCAGCAGACGGTAGAAAGACATATATTCTCCTCCTCCTGGAATTACACGCCGTAAGATAAGATAACGAGTGCCACTTAAAGGTAGCATGAATCCTGAGAAATACATTCTCCATTGTTTGTGATGCTGTGCCTGCTTATTTTTGAATGTTTCTGTGACCGTAATACGGTCTGCATATTGCAAATTTCATACCTTTGCATCCTGTGTAATCAAAACAACTCTTTGCCCATAAAGGGTGTAACCCAATTTAGTAGTTGGTTTTAAAGAAAAGAGATTGTTTAATATTCCTATTGCTGGAATGCCTAACAACTATGCTCAGGATGATCAGTTCTCTAGGGCCAAGTGCTTTGGAAATACAGAACAAAATAGTGTCTTTCAGAGAGCTAATAAAGTGAGAGCAAGACTGTGGATGGAAGATAAGGAAAATAGGGAAGTGATGACAACCAACATGGCTTCTCTAAAGGCAAATTGTGAGCTACAAAATTAGTGACCTTCTGTGATGGGGTTACACACTTGGTTGGTAAGTGAAGAGCAGCAGTTGTCATCTACCTGGACTTCTGACAGGCATTTGACACCATCCCATGAGACATCCTTGTCTCTAAACTGGACACTGGTGTATTTGACAGATGGATCACTCGCTGGAAAAGGAACTGGCTGGATGGTTGCACTCGAAGAACTGTGGTCAAGAGCTCCATGTCCAAGAGGAGATCAGTGACAATTTATGTTCCTCGGGGGTTGGTAGTGGGACCAGCACTGTTAAGCATCTTTGTCAATGATTCTGTGATCCTAGAAGAATCCCACAGAAAACTAGGGAATGCAAGGAAAGAATGTGGTTGAAGGTAACAAAAGCTTAACTCTGCAACTAGCTATGTACCAAAGAGGGAGGACTGCAGGCTTAAGGCCAACTCATTTAGCTAACAGCAGTCTCTTTTAATTTCAGACATATTAATATTGTCATTGAGAATTTGTTAACTGGGTTCAGGGCATCCATTTCAGCTTCTAAATATAGGGAAAAAGACATCCAGAAATCACTTACGAAATTAATTTTGTGGAAAGGTATCAAAGACTTTTGCATCTCAGAATTTTCTATGTGTTGAAGAAGTGTTTGATCTGGGTAAGGGACTGGGTAAAAGTTCAACCAGCTGATTGCTCTGAAAATGTTGCATAAGCCATGTGTCTTCAAAGGTTGCGAGAGTCACAGAGAGCTATGCTTTATAAAGCATCTGAACTCAAGAAAAGGGCCAATTAGTTTTAGAAGTTAAGGACATGCTAACAGTACAATAAACGTTAATCAGAATTAATGCTTGCATATGTTCTTACAGCCATGACATTAATCGAGTGTAAAGAGAACAGAAAGTGGTAAATATGGCCAAATTTATGCTTCCTTGAAAAGGTTTTCCCACAGGGGCTCACACACTTTGGGAGGGAGCTCTACATCTTCAAATTATTCAGTTGTATGTAGTAAGTGTGATGGTGAAGGTAAAAGCTGTACACAGTGCAGGACAAAAGCTGTTCAAGAGCAGGACTGTTTGGCAGGAGGTAGTACGACAGGGAGAAGAGCTGTGTAGGATTTGAAAAGTAACCTTATTGCCCTAAGCTGAGGAGCTTTCTGTGTACCCTCTGTAAAATGGCTATCACACATTTTTCCATGGGATAAGGCAATGTTTTCTTTATACACTGAAGCACATACAAAGTCTCACTCCTGGTTGGCACAAGCAGAATACAGTCCGTCAAGTCCCATTATTTGTCTGAGAGTCGGAAGCTGTGAGTGCCCAGTGCTCAGCACGTTCCAGATGTATCTTCTCAGTGCAGTGAGAGCTAGCAAGGTTACTCGAAAGGGTAAGGTGGAACATGCACATAAACATCTCTAGAATTGGGGTTTTGGCCTCTGTCCTGGAGCATACGCTCTCAATTTAGTACTTGCAGTTCTAAGTATTGCCCTCTGAGAAGTTCTTTGTACCACTGTTCAAAATGCAGTCCATCAACTTGCCATTCCCTAGCTGGCTTCACTGTTCCTTTGTTAGGTTTATTTTCTCTTAGACAGGAATACGCATCCCTGTATCCAGAGGCAGTGTCAGAAGAAGGGAATGAATGCCTTTTTAAGTGCTAAACCTTAAACTTTTATCACTGTTAAAACAAGTTCTCTAGACATTATTAATTCTTATTTGGTGAAAAAATAGGTGAAATAAAGTGAAAGTAAAAAGTTAATATTTTTTAAGTAGTTTTGGACATATATACTTTAAAAAATAAAAAGACAGTCTTCACTGCATATTTAGCCAATGGCTAATCTTCAGGCTCCTAGCTCATAAGTGGAGTTTCTTGGTGCTTAGCTAACTTGATATTAAATTTAATTTGTCTCCCCACCTAAGCAACTCATCCAAAAAGCTTAATATGTACTTTTGAGCCTCCGCAATCTCATGTCTTTAACTAGGGCTGCAGGACAGAACATCTCACTCCAGAGGTACTCAGCAAGTGATTGAAGCTGCCGCCTCCATGGAGGCAAGGTGCCAATTTGACCTGACATGAGGCTGTTCACTCCAGGGAGCTGTCAGAAGGTGCTGAATTGGCCAGGGAGGAAGAATTGCTGATCTCTTTACTGGCAACAACTGATCCACTGCCGTGTCAAGACTGCAAGGTTTGTTCTTCCATAACCATGTGAACATCAGGGTCAAGAAAGGCCTTAACCTGCTCTTTCCAGGAGTAAGTGGATACTGAAAGAGGAGAAAATTAGTTTTGGCTTTGAAATATTGTGAAATATCTCCATTCTCTTAGACTATAATAGTTTTCTAAACTCTCAGTGTTAAAGTACTAAATTCTACAGCACTAAAGCAATATAAAGCTCTAAATTCCGTACAGATACATGAAGTCCCTCACCAAAACCCGTACCTTCCTCTGAAAAAGAGCACTTTGATATCAAATTTGAAACTCCTGACCTATTTAGCTATTTTCTAAAGAATTTGTGTCCTCGGAAAAGGTAACGTTATAACTCATACCAATTCTTCCAGTGGCCTTCTTCAACTTCAGTCTCTGTTCTAATCTTTTTCATTTTTATTTCATACAGCTAGTTCTCACCCCAATCTCATTCTCAGTCAAACCGTGGGTCATTCATTCCACTGCTTGCTCTGGAGCAACAAAGACAGAAAATAATTATACATGATTGAGATGCAGATTAAAATGCTTGAATTTGTGTTATGTCAAAGCTATTATATTAAAAAAAAAGGAAAAAAGTTGCAAGTGAAATTAGGAAAGGGTGGTACAGAGAGAAAGAGAAACAATTTAATGAATATGGTTCTCCACAGATTTATTTTTTCATTCTCATGAAGGACATTATTCCTGACACCAGTGAACTTGCAAAAAAAAAAAAAACAAAAACATTTTTTAAAACTACCAGGGGCATGGAAAACAAAAGTGTGTCCTATTATAAAATTATCTAACAAATCATCCTGTGTGATATTTCTGTAATTCTTTGTTCTACTGAACAAAGCATGCTAAATCATTCTGATGGTCTTTGCAATGTGTGAAAATAAACAGGCAAAAGTTATTGAATAATTCATTTAAGAGCTATTTGATAAACACAGAGGAAGAGCTTATGTTAAAAACATCTTTGTGTTTCTGTAGAAAAGATGTAGCCTTATCACTGCCTTATATTTTGAGAAATTCACATTGCTAATGTCAAAGCAGTGTTTTCCTTGCAGCGGTTTTGCCGTTCAGCTGGTAGCATATACCCTAGCACACTGTGTTGGAAGGCAAAGGTAGTAGGTCCATGCAAATAGAAGCAAGGGCAATCAGAGATAATTTAGACCAGTCATCAGAGATAATTTATATTATTTATTTATTTAAAATAAGTGGGTGATGTATATTTGCCAGGTACAGAAAACCAATGCATTAAAACCAACAGTTTGAGTCATTTAGAGGCTAACAGTGTTCTCTGATTTTGTAAATAGCCACAAAAAGGCCTGTCATTTCCTTTGTTTGGTTAGTTTTTTGTGTTCTTTGGGGTTTTTGTTTGTTTGTTGGTTTGGTTTTTTTTTTTAAATCAAGCAGAGGAAATATTTTATGACTTGGCAGAAACATTTTAGCTAATTGTATCTCATAGAGAAGATTCTACTAACTTTATCATTTAAATACAAAGATACCATTGTAAAGCATGAAAAAGAAAAATTCAAACAAGCAACCCGTAACCAAACAGCAAAGCAAATTAGAAGCTTGCTGCTCTGCAGGGGAAAACTGAAATGTCCTTTGTGCACTGCATTTCCACTACAATCAAATGCAAAGTTACTATTCTCAGTTTTACGGTTACAATACTCAGCAGTGACTAGATGGGAAAAATTAACTGTGCAATGAAAGAAAATGAAACTTAAACTGCATGCTATTTACAAAAAGCATATTGAAAACAGAAATAAAGATAGCTAGCAATGAGTGAGCATGGGGAACCTGCAGAATCCATCCTTGATGATATAACTGTCCAGTGCACCACAGTGTTTCCTGTTCCTTCATCTGCAGATGCACATATTTTAGAAGTTATTACAGATCACGTGAGGGTGTCTTCCAAAGTGTTCATTTCCCAGGAGGGTTGCTAATAATTAATAAAAATTAAAATTAAAATTTGCATGGTAATAAAAACTAAACTGGGAAATAAATATGCAGTAAATGAGTATTATTATTCTGAAAATTTATTAGCTTGTATGCATCCTAAATCAGAATTTTTTTATTAATGTAGCTCCAGCTGGTAGCAAAACATGTTCGAATTTATGTTTAGCTTTACATAGAGTTTTTGGGAATTTGAACAGTAGGAGTAGATTTGAAGGAGTGTAAGTGAAAGAGAATTTGTTATCTAATAAATATGGCAACAATGGAAGAGCTACTTAGAAAGAACATCTAATGTCAAAGGAGGGCAATCATTCCATGGTATATGGGCAGAAAAAGGGCTCCTGGCTCTAAAAAAAAAGGTTTATTAGTTATTCAGATGCCCAATTTGCTATAACCATTGCCTACCGGCTCCTGAAGCAGCATGAGCATCTGGAAAGTGACCTGAGCTGACTCATTTAATGACAAAAAATGGAGAATTTACTGGCACACTGAAGTTATTTAAGTGCCAACATACATGCACATTCACTCACTTTACCTGGCCGTAATTAAAAATATTATCTCCATCCATTAAAAAAAAAAAAGCAAGATTGACCTCTTCTCATGCTGTTCTTGGTTTCCAGGGTGTGCAGTTCCTTCATCTGATTTCTCTTGACATACACAACCTTATGGTATTCTGTGTACAACCTTTCTGTCTGTAAGAGGAGTTGAACTAATGGTGGTTATTTCACCACCAGCAGATAATTTTACAAGCGCAGATTTCCCCAGTGTACTGGCTATGAACTTAGGTAGTTTCAATGTGTATATTATTAACCATAGCATAAAATATGAGACCACTTAGGATGTGAATTAGGGACAAAAAGATGTTCAGGGTAAAGTATTCTGAGACAAAATCAGTTTTTAAACATCATCTGACTGTGAGTACAGTGAATCCATCAACCTATCTTAGGCCTGGGTGGCTTGCTTAGTCATCAAAAATACGTTTTTCAGGTGGTCTTTACATAGTTAGAGAGCACTGAAGAACTCTAATCTGAAAAAGATGAGAGCAGACATACTTCATGGCAAGGAATAAAAAATTGACATTTCCTGGCACACTGTAGTTATTTAAAATAGATTTTGACACAGTGCTAGCATTTGAAATAGCTGTACATTTCTAGAAATTTTGAATGTCCAACAACAGCTAATTCCTTAAAACACATCTCCCTTCCTAGTCCTATTGCATCACCTATATCTCATCTGGGTTGAAAATTCCTGAATTTTTATTTTTATTTTTTCCAGGTGGTAAGAAAGTTTGAAGGAGAGAAATTTCACCATTTACTGGTTTCATTATAGATTAACATTCAAAACTCTATAATGAGTACAAAAAGTAATTCAGTTAGGTGTCTTTGCAATAATAATAACAATAACAACAATAATGATTATAATAATAAATTTGGCCAAATTTTAATCAGAACCCTGCTAATGCATCATTTCATGGTGTAAATATAACAGGGGTAGTTCCACAATGAGCTAGCCTTATTCCTGGAGTGGTGTCTCCACTGCCACCATGGACAGAGAGAGCTTTGAAGAAAATTATTCTCCCCAAATGAAAAAAAAGCTCTGACCTCTTCTGCATCCATGGAAAAGAAGATACTGCAGGCATAAAAATGAGGACATTTATGGAAGAGGAAACATGCCAGTAACCTCATAGGTGGGATAGCTGTGATATGTCAGCTTTAAAGTCCCTAGGTGTCAGTGGTAAAAGGAATTGCTTTCACCTTCTGGTGTGAACATTTGTATGCTAAGTCTGCTTTCTAGGTCTTCTTATAGGAGTTAAGTGAATCAAAATACTTGGGGCAAATCCAAGTTAAGCACTTAAGTGCTGTGGAAGCTTTAGAGATAACCTTACACTGGTTATGTTACTAATGAATATAGAGCTTTCTGAGCTTGACTGAGTTTCTAGACCTGATACTCAGATACAGGATTAAAGCTGCCTCTGACAAGAAACTGTAAAATTAATGGGAGGGTGGTATGTTGGATGATGTCCTACATAATATTTCTTTTCCTATTTCATATTTTTTTCTCAGCAATAATATATTTCTTTACTGATGTTATCCTAACTACTTCATATGGAATCTGTTAGGGGTGACTTAGCCTGTAATGCTCTTACACAAGTTCAGGTTGCCAGTTCCTTTTTTCTTCAGTAGAAGCTAAGACTTTTTCTACCACTGACTGTTTGCAAAATACATAATTTCTGCCTAATTTGCACCTTTTTTGGCCAGCATATAGATATGAACAGATTTTTAAGTTATATTATTTATTCAAAAGTATTAAATCATAAACAGTATTTGAAATTCTTCAGTATGCTTGCATATATTAGAAGAGTAATATTAATTGTACTTCTGTTCCATGGGATCTTGCAGGAGCTGACCTTTGCTATATGAGCCAATTAGGCCAGTTAGAGTGTTCCTCTGCTCTTCTGAGAGAGGTAAAATTAGAAAATATCATGTTATAACTTTCTGAAAGAGGTAGAAAGCTGAAAAATTAGTGTTGGAAGTCCTTCCAGTTACTCTCTGTGGACAAGAGATTTCCACACGATTAAGTTACACATGCAGATTTAAAAATCTAATCTCAGTTCCTCCGAAATTTTTTGTTTTCTCTGTTAGTTCTTTGCTAGGAAGAAACCCATTACAAACATTGAAGATGAAGGCCCAGGATGTTTCTGAGTTCAATAATATCTATTGCAATTTTTAGGTTTTGAGCCATTTGAAATGTAACCTCTTCTGTGAGCACTTATGGTCTCTTATGTATAAGGCAGACAAATTCTACGTTTTAAGTCTTTGTCCTGTACCACAACATGATCAACACCTTGGGATTTCCATAGAGATAATTTTGACTATATGGACACAGACCTGATGTGTTTGCTGTTACTTTCCAGAATTAGTCAGGGGAGAAAACTGCTTGACTTAGCACTTTTTATAATAATATGCCTAAAGAAAGGGGTTTTTTTCAACAACTCTTTTTAATTGTTTGCAGCTAACTGAAACAAAAGCAAACAACACAGTAACACACAAGCTTGAAACGAATCACTACAGGATTTCCATTTTAAAGGTTAACTAATTTTCTTTACTCCATTTACGATTTTATAAAAGCAGAAAAATTTAATAAATTAAGGAAGAATAATGGAATTCAAGACTTAAAATCCATGTGTCTAAAACAGTTTTTGGGGCATTGGTTTTTATTTATAAAAAGAATGCTTCCATTCTAAAATACACTAGTTTAAAGGAGGCAGATTTAGAATTAATCTAAACCAATAAACTATTCACAAAACAACAGTACAAGATAGTCTAACTGGATTTTTCCCCTTTTTACCCTTTATGACTAAGGCAGAGAAATTTTATTTCAATCACATTGACTAATTCAGTAATTTCATTTCACTTTCAGTAACCAGTTTTCTATGAAGCCAAGAAGAATTTCTATCCAAAAGTTATGTCTAGTTTTCTATCCCAATAGACAGACATTAAATACTTCTCAGTAAAATTTTTATCAAAACGCCCCACAGAATTTGAAAAACACTGATGAATCATTCCTCTTAAGAATCAGAATTCAACTAGTGTGCTATATTTATCAAAAGGAAATTCAATTTTCTTTTTAAAGAGGCGCTTTTCAATTCACATTTCACCTTTTTTTTTCTAGCACTCCCTCTATTTTATTATTTTGATTGGGTGATTCAACTCTCTAGCAATGGAGATGACAGTTCTCAATGTTCTTAAGGCCAGCTCAGGGAATGTAGGTAAGCTTTTCCAAATTTCTGATTCACAGAAGTTCCACTGTTTGTGTTCATTAACTAATTCTCAGAGCTGAAGTTAAGCATACCTTTCAGAAAAGCTCCTCCTGTTGATTTTTGAACTACTGTTTGTACAGAGTTCATCACAGGCGTTGGTTACAAGTCCCAGTAAATAACACCTCTACTTTCAAATTGGCACATTAGTTTGATCTCAGTGTTATGGCAAAAAATTAGGTATCATTATAAATAAGTTTACTTCCAAATACTTGGTATTACTACTTTTTTTTTTTTTCCTAGACAGAATTATCTTTTATCTGATTTGAAAGGCTTCAAGATTGATAAAAGTACTTCTTAATCCTCTGTTCAATAAACTAAATTGATTGAGATCCTTAAATCTCTCCCTGTAAGGTATAGTTTCCATCTCTTTAATGGTTCCTGGGCTCTTCTCCAACCTAGGTTAGTTTCTCAAGATCCTTCTTGAAATATGGACACCCAAACTGCAAAACATATTTCAGTAATGTTCACATCAGTACCATAACAGTTACATCCTGAAGGACAACATCACATCAAGTTTCTTATTGGAATTACAATTAGCTATCACCATGATCATAATATCTTCTTTAGAGTCATTGCTCCCTAGGGTGGAGTCTCCTCTCATAGATGATTGTCTGCATCTTTTCTTCAGATGTAAAAACCGTCTGTCCCCTATCGATGCTCCTAGTGGTTTACTCTACCTGTGAAACAAGTTACCCATATTGCCCAAAACTTGAAATAGAGACATAACATTGTAAGTGGTTCAGAAAGTTCATTTTTTTCCAACTTGCTTTTGAATTGTTAGTTGCCAGCAAACTGCCTGTTGAGAAATTAAAATCTTCCTCACCCTTTCTAATTTCACAGTTCCTCAATTCGACTGTGAACTGGAAAAATTAGACTTAAATTGAATCAGTGTGAATTGTGTAATTTGCCCTTTGTCTTAAAGTTTCTTGTCCTACTTGGTGGTACTGTTCCATACATTACTTTAAGTTCTATTATATATTTAACTATAAACACCTATTAAATGATAGACTTTCTATTTTAAAAGGCAACCATAAATACCATGACAAAAGTAGCAGCAATATACAATCCCTATTTTAAAACATCATATGATTGCAAACACATGATTAGATTACTCACCTAAAAAAAATAATCAAAGCAATTTGTGTATTTAAAACTAAGCATGTACTTAATTACTCACAAGTTTCCCTTTTAAAATAGTGCATCGTTCTGATTCTTTCTGCTTCTCTAAAAATACTGTAGAAACCTTATTCACGCAGAGCTCTGGCCAGCAGCCGCGAGGTACACCCAGGTGAGAGAGCCCTGCAGAAATAGTCACATATCCTTTGAATACTCCTTTGAATACTCTTTCTCCAGTTCCTGCTGCCTCAGATGCCAGTTGGTGCTGCTGGCTCTGGTGAAGGCAGCAGCAGGAGCAGCTGCAGCAACAGGGGCAAGGCTGCCTGCCTGCCTGAAATCTGTACCTCGACTTAATTTTTCTCGTTACTGTGAGGTAGACACACATTTGTCCTGTATACCTGAATTGTTAGCGTGTGTCTTTCCATAGAGAACTGTTTCTGAATTTTGCAATAGGGAAAATAGTGATAAGTAGAGGGAGATAATTTAAAATAGTCTAATGAGTATGTTTTCCAAACAAAAATTTGAGACGTTTTTCTGATGAGAATCCACATGAATGGGGTTAAAAGCCATATTTCATCAAACATCTACCTTCTGTGGAAAGTATGCTGCCCAGTCCATTTCTTAAACTGGCTTAACAAAACTGGCAGCTGCTTTAAGTCAGTATTACCTCTGGAACAGGTTAGGTGAGTTCTTGTGATGAGCAATATTTTCCAAGGGCTTTATTTGGGAACTGCAGATAATCCCACTGCCAGTGGTCCTTCAAACACAGTGAAGTTTCAGTTGCTATTTTCAGTTTTATATATAACCAATCTCCATATACTTTGGATCCCTAATACTGAAGGTTAGGAATTTTTCAGCCAGGATTTTGGTTCTGGCCTTTACAATTTTAAGCTGGATTCTAAAAACCTCATACTTACAGTTGCAAATATTTTTGTCCATTTGTCTCAGACCCATTTGCGTGATCTAAGGAACATTCCAAAGGATTTCTTCAAAACATTTCCACTGTTTTTCAAAAGGAACCTGAAATCCAGCGTCCCATTTCGGACTTTTTCTGTGGGGAGCAAAACCTTGGGATATCAGTACTGATAATCCCATGGAAGTGGATAGGAACTGCACAGGTTCTCCAACTGCTATTGGAAAACAGTCTTATGTTTTTTATACCTGACCAGAGACAATTACAAATTCCTTTAGTTTACATGAGTAGAGAGAGCATTTTCTTCTCTTTAGTTTGCCAATACTGTCAAGTATTACTGAAATATTAAACCCTGCAGCTGAATCAAATTCCACACAAGTGCCTTATCCAAATTGCTATAGCTGTTATCTTAAAGTGCATTGTCTGAATACTGTAAATGGCAAACTTTGTTTATTTGGCAATAATTCCTTTTCTGGCTTGAACACTTTTCTAATGGAAGAATTTACTATAATAGGAGCTTTTGCTCAAGAGTGAAATTTAAGACATTATTGAATTTTCTGAAGCAAAATATCTACAGAAGAGTTGAGTGTTATTTTTTGTTAGAGATGAAAGATGTACCTAGCAATGTGCATTCTTCCTGTTTTCCAGCAAAGGAAATGTGCTTACATTCATCTGCAATTTTCTTCATATTATCCTAAACACTTCTGATAAATATTAGAGTCAGGACAAGAATTAGAGTTCACCCGTAGAACAGCTTTGAAGCTGGGAATGGCCATCCCTTAATCACTGCAGTGATCCATTCCTCTCCATATTCTTAGTAATACTTGTCATTTACAGGCCACAACATTCTTTCTTCTTCTTAAATGGGGTATTGGAGAGTTCTGGATAAGATTAGATACCCTGAACGACAAAATAAATTAGTGGAGACTCTCAGTGTATGAAGTTAAGTCATGTTGTATTTGTTTGGGAAACTAATCTTAGTACCAGTACCTGAGAATTGAAAACCCTTGAGTTACAGGTACTTTCAAAGTAAAGTGGTGTTTTAATTGTTAAAAAACGTAGGCCAAGCAAATATGGAAAATGGAAACCTGTCAACACATTTGTCTAGGTGGGTATATTTTGGAATAGTGATATATTAAAAAGCCATGATACTAAGATTAATCAGATAATTTCAAAAGGGGATAACTTTGTTAGATTTTAAATTATTTATACAATATAGACATTAAAAATAATTAGACATGTTAAATATGTAATATTTCAGTCAGCTTTATGGTACCTTTTAAAATATATTTGAGGGTTGGAACTGGATGATGTTTAAGGCTCCTTTCAAGCCAAATTACTCTATGATTCCATGTTTGGGTTTTGTGGGTTTTCGTGTATTGGTTGATTTTTTTATATTGAATACAACAAAAATGTCCTCTCCACATAATCCAAGTCACAGCATTAAAAAAGAGCAAGAATATCTTCCCTGTACAGTAAGTCCTCTAGTCATTAACATTTCTGGTGACTCATGCAGTGTATTTTCTAAACAGGAAAAGAGCTGGGAAGCAAGGACAGAGACAGAAATGGTACCACTTAAAGGTCTATTGCTTCCATTAATTTTCATGCAGAATTTTTGTTCACTGCACCTCGGGCAAAACATTTCCCCACAAAAATCCAACACCCTTTCTCTTTCATCCCAGTATAGGAAAGCCCTGGCTAGGTGCTTGCTGCAGAGCAGAATGGGTTAAACATGAACAGAATGGCTGACTTGCTAAAGTTGGTCCAGCAGCAACTATGAGAAAGATACATAAAGAAGAAACTGCAGAAATCGCATCCTTCTGCACAGAACAGAACACCCTGCTGAAGATTGCAGAACATTTTGCAGCAAGATAAGCAAGTGCACAAAAGAAAAAGTAACATTGTCGCTTGCTATGCATTAGCTAGCATGTGGACAGAACAAGTGGAAATTGTTATGCGGAAGCTTAAGCAATATAAATATCTGTGCCTCTTTTCAATAAAATGTCATTGCATCACTGATGCTTGGTCCATGTGTTTCAATCGTCGTCAGATGGTGGTAAATATTTGTAAACTGGAAGGTATATAAGAAATCGTGGTCTAACTCATCAAATGCCAAAATCCTCAAGTGGTATGGTTCACCTAGATAAGGGAAGCCTGTGACAAAGTTTTGGGAAAACTTGGGTTTTAGCTTTTACATTTTCAAACCCTGTATACTTAGTGTAAAAATCTGAAGTGTTTTATACCCAACTAGCTGCTGCTTTCTCATGCTAAGATAGACATAACAAAGCCTCTCTTGGTTTGCTCTCAAAACACCCCCAGACTGTCCTGGGCCCAAAATGTGTAAACCAACATCTTGGAGAGTGGGGGCTGAGCTTAGAGAACTTACATCAGTAGCTGAAGTTTTAATTGGCGAATTTATGCTGATATGCAAATGGACCAAACCTATAAAGGGGTGCAGAACTCATGACTTGTCATCCATCTTGAGGTCCATTTTGGCAGTAGTCTCTGGTCTCCCAGGGTGTACCTTTGAAGGCTTTTTGAATAGATATCACCTTTATTCCCTTACTCCTGTCTAATCTCTGTTTCCAGGTAGCCACTTCAGGCATCAAGATGACAGCACACTACTTCCTGTCACTTAATTCCAAGAACTTCAGAAGCAAATCCCAAGTTAGTGGATGTTGAAAACCCTAGAAAAGAATAGACAATGATCACTTAAATGAGCAAAAAATGAGAGATGATCATGACAGAATGGTGATTTGTGCATTCTTTCATGTAGAATGAAAGGAATTCAAGTCCTGTGAAAGAAAAGTGCAAAAGCTAAGGGCATGTAAATTGAGTTCAGAGGTATTTGATTGAACAATTGTCATTGATATCTTGGAATTTAAGGCCATGTGTCAATAGGTAGAAATATGAGTACTTTTAGACAAGGATACATAGATTAAATTATACAATCTAGGTTGATGGAAAGAGTGCTGGAGGCAACAGGAGAAGAAGCAGAAGCAGAAGTTAAGAAGGTTCACAGCCAACAGGAGATTGTGCTAAAAGCATTAACAAATAAATTAAAGGCTTGGAAATAAGTATTTTCTCAGTAATACCTTTTTCTAACTAAACTGACCTTGTAAGAGGATGCTTTACAACAGTCAGTGAAGCCCTCTGGGTTAAGACCTCCATTATTAAAGTGTTTTACACTTTGACCCAACAAATGACGTCACTTATGTACTTTACATGCCCTTCTTTTAAAGCTGATGCCTGACTGGATAACATAAAACATAAAAATTTTTAAAGTCAAGATGGGTTTTGTGGCATTTAGCTGAATACAAGGAGTAGGTGAAGATTGATAGAGTAGAAATACAAGCCCATCCAATCAAGTCTCTCTTGTATCCTTGAAAGCCTAAAAACTTGACAACAGGAGGTGAGTGGAGAGTGCAAAGAGAAGTGGTCTT
Source organism: Falcunculus frontatus (assembly GCA_013398115.1). Taxonomy (NCBI): domain Eukaryota; kingdom Metazoa; phylum Chordata; class Aves; order Passeriformes; genus Falcunculus; species Falcunculus frontatus. The sequence continues at coordinate 909,217 of VZRV01002793.1, forward strand.
GACCCATATAAAATATGGATGTGCTGATTAGCAATAAAGTTAATTTTAGTTGAAAAAAAAAAAGTTCTATTTTGATAAATGCGTGCGGATAACTGACAACAGCATCTACAAAATGGTGAAGAAATTAAAATCTAAGAATAAAATTTCATAAAGAACCTCCTTATTAGGAAAGGCAAGGGCAAGAAGACCTTCAATTCAACATATGGAAAGAAAGGTGTTAACATGCTTAATTAGTTAATTTCAGCAGATTTCATTCTGAGCCATTCTAATTAAGATGGTGAAAGATGTGTCTTTTGAAAAAATTGAATTGCTACTGAATCAGGGGAGGTTTAGGTTGGATGTCAGGAAACAGTTTTTCATCCGGAGGGTGGTCAGGCACTGGAACAGGTTCCCCAGGGAAGCGGTCACAGCACCAACCCTGCCAGAGTTCAAGAAGCCTTTGCACAATTCTCTCAGGCACATGATGTGACTCTTGGGGTGTCCTGCGCAGATCCAGGAGTGGACTCTATGATCCTGATGGGCCCCTTCCAACTCAGCTTATTCTGTGATTCTACTTGACAAAAAATATTTCTTTTAAAAGTATGCATAAGGAAATAGTTTGATTTCAGTTCACCGTGAATGATCACAGTAAAATGACTGTGCTCAACAATGTTGAAAAGTCATACTCTAGAGTAAGGCTTAAAGAAGTCTCTAATTTTATGGTGCAAACCTGCACTGAAAATATTAGAGTACTACAGAACGGAAAATTCTGCCAAATAAAATTTGCCAAACCAAAAAAAGCTTGATTGACGTAATAATGTGCAACACGAAGAATTAGAAAATTTCTGATATTAGATTTTGATGGAAGAATTACTGCAATATGCCATAAAACCTAGACAAGGGTACAAAATATAATTTTGTGGTTTTCCAGATGTAAAAGTACTTTCACTTAGGCTCACGTTTATTTTGAGGCATTTTTCAGCAGCAATTATTTTAGAAAAAGTTATTACAAATGCCTTATTTCTGGACATGAAGAACTACTACTCAATAGAGAGTTACCATTTCCCTGATTTGGCTAAACATTACAACGGGCTTTTTGCCTGTGCTTTTCTTTTACATTAGTTTTGTTTCAGCATTCTTGCCATCTTACTGAGGTTAGAAACTCTGCAGAGTAACCTCACTGCTATCCTACTTAGTTTTTGAACAAGAGTGATTTAATTTTATTTCAAGGTGTCTTTAATACTCCTTTTGTGTGTGTGTGTGGGGGGGTACATTAATCTTAGACAGTGAAATAATGTATTTGATCTTTTGAAGAAGTCAGCCCTATGACATATCTTACCTCTCTGTGTTGCATGACCCAAATCCTTCATAATACTCTGTTTTCATCAGGGTATGTTAAACTTTCTATTAAAAGAAACTTGGGTCTTCAGCACACTTGATCATGTTACTGTGAGAAACTGAAACGGATGGAAAACAAGTTTAATGCACCTGAAATATGGTTCAATCATCTTTGTTAGGAATTATGAATTAAATGTGGCAAATTTATTCAACTTCTGCAGATAAGGAAAAACACAATTCTTTGTTGGCTTCTGTATCTTGAGAGGCTCTTCTACTAAAGACTACATATATTTGTGTGAGCTATTAAATGACAGAGAAACACTTCATATTCAGCTAAGCTTTTTCTAGAGACAGCAGCTTTGTATTGCCGCCCAGTAAATTTCACACTTTGCTATTCCCTGCTTCTACTCTTTAACAGTAATCCTAAAGATGAATGCAAAATGAGTTGAAAGTGAATTGGAGTATGCTAATAGCTCATAACTATTTTTCACCAAAGAGAAGATTTCTTCCAGAAATCCTTATGAGTAAAATAGATCCCTAAAAGAATCATGATTAGAAAAGACTCTCCTTGCCAATTTGCTTAGAGGGAATGATGTATGGAAAAGGGATATTGAACACTAAGTCTTTTCAGAAGTCTGTTCAAGCCACCAAAGATTGCCAAAGCTTTACTTACACTTCAGAAGTGTAATTTCTTTTTTTAAAAATTAAATAAAAACATATGAGTGAGTGGGTGATGGTGTGGCTTTATCACATATGAATGATGGTACAAGTGATAGCTCTTCCCTTTCAAACAAGATGTGATTGTCATTAAAAACACACTTTGGTGTTATTCTTCATGTGGACAATTTTCCTGTGTTTAAAACTTTACAACAAAATTCCCAAAAGGTATGAGAGAAGGTTGTCTTACCCAAAGTGTGAGCTTGACTCATCATGGATGGCAGAAATAAGTGTAATGAAAGCAATTTAAGTGTCTGCTAAGGTGTTAGACTATAAATTTAATTATGATAGGTGCTAATCCACAGGGATAACAAAGGCATCTATTTTATTGATTTTTCTTTCAAGTAGCAGGTCGTCAGCTGGTGATCACTGTGGAAACTTTGCAGGGTGTTAATCACAAGTAAGCTGCTAGTTCAGCTCTTAGACTGCTACAAGTCTTCTGTGCTATCTCTCCTTAGATGTACGGGTGGATAGACCCACATTCTGTTCCAACCTCAAAGTAGTCACAGACCCAGAAGAATGAAGAAAGCCCTGAGAGGTCTTTTTGCCCAGGTAGGAAATCTCCAAGCATGGCAGGCAGTTGTGAGCTACTTAGTGTGGTCTGGAGATGCAGCCTGAAGTAGGAATACTGCTTTGCTCCACTCCACAGCTCCAAAGTACCCAGGGATTTACTTATAGAGAAATTAATTGGGGTCCATAATTACTTGTATTGCTTTCATGAAATGACAGCTGTTCTTGCAACAGTCCAAATACTTCATGTTCAATGGCTATGTGATGTTTGTGGTTATGATTTTTAAAAAATATTTTTCTTCGTATCAAAATTTTTAAAACACGCAAAATACATGACTACAGTGTATTTGTGTGATCTTGAAAACTCACTTCGAAGCAAATAATTAAAACCACCATTTAAAGTTTCATTTTTGGGAGCTTACATTTTCATTTTTGAATACCTTAAAGGGGCCAGCACACTTTACAGGGCTTCTGGTAGGGCAGAGAGCAAGCACTTTTGGTCTGCTGGGTTTCCTGGCATAGAAATGCTAATGGATTTACTCTGGTTCACAGAAAGCCAGAAAAGAAGGCTCCAGTCATCCTTGGCTGGAAAGACATTTTGTTTTGTCCTGGTGGATGATATTTCAGCCTTAATTATCTTTGCCATTTCTGGGGGAGGGGAAAAAGGTCATCAGTCCTTAGGAAACCATCCGCACCAATTCATCGGCATACGTGACTGTTCCCACTTTCATTTCAAATGAAAGCTCTTTCTGCCAAGATTTCTCAAACATTATAGTATACACAGTAAAAGTAAAAGAAGAAATAATACGCTACTAAAACATCCTGTTGTCCACACAGTCTTTTTTCCCCCTGGAAAGCAGATGAAAGAGACCATGAGATACTTGTGACATCTTACTGTGTAACTTAATGAGCTACTGGCCACTGGGATGCTGTGGTGATAAGGGTGGCAAAAGAGCCCATACAGAAGACATTAGCCAGGGATTTGGGAGAAAGGAAGCCAATCAAACTGGCTGAAGAAAATAAAGGGAGCACAGAGATGATTGTACAAGAAGCACCTGCCTGCTCTGAGTATATATTAATCTCCCTTTAACTATTTTCCATGAGTCAGACAGCACTGGTAGCTGCAAATTCAAACACCATCAGAAACCTTAGATATCATTTTGGCCTGGTGATCCAATAGCAGTAGTTATCTGTCATTGTTCAAGAGCACCTGGAAGCTGCTTTTGTATCGCTAAAACATTTTATGCTATAATAGAAAGGCAAAATTGTATCTACTACTTAAAATTGCTGGGTGACATTTTTTATGACTACCTCTGAGATACAATAGCTCTTTCCCCCTCTCCCATCACCTCTTTAACTTCCTTTTCTCTTTTCCTTTTTCCTTTTTAATTTTTTGACCCCAAAAAGATCAGGAATCTTGATTGCACTCTGTAGGACATCATCTTCAGTGATACATAAACACTGAAAAAAAAAAAGAGGAGATCTGTTGCCAGCTGACTGTGCAGAACTTTGTTTTAATATGATAAAGTCAAGTAATTGCCCTTTGGCTTCTATTTAATTACATGAGAAAGTTAGTACTGAATGCTGCACCTTAAGAACACTAAATTAGGATTCTACTGTTTATAGCCTGAAAATTTTCTCTGGGTATTGTCTGTTAGATGAAAGTAAAAAAATAATAACAAAAATAAATAAAGGAAAACAAGATTTTTTTTCTTAAAAAGAGAGAGTAATTTGTAGTACAATAATATGTTAACAGATGAACCTTGGTCTAAAATCTGATTAGTTTTACATCAGATTGTAAGCTATGGTTTATTCATATTTTTCTACAATTTTTCATCCAGTGACCTTTATTTGATTTATAGGAGCCTAATTTTAATCCAGATACAAATGGACTCCATTGTGTCTATCGACACTGAGCATACCTAAAAGACAAATGTACTTTTTACCATCTTGTGTTGCAGGCTGCAACATGGGACTGCTTTTGCCAAGAGTAAGAGAACCAAGACATTCTATGTCTACTATACCTTTAATTTCAAATAAGTATATAGATACACATAAAATTTTATGCAAGACAAATATTTTTGATTAATAATTTATCACAGAAGTCTACTCAATCAAAGGCTAAAAAAGAAATTGAAATATTCCATGGAGATGATAGATTTCTGATGTCAGCAGACAATTCCAACCTCTCACTTGTCAGTGAAGGTGCCATAATGAATACTGTAAAATCTCTGCTTTCTAGAGTTGACATGAGTGGAAGAGAAGATGTCAAAGCATAATAAACATCAATAACTACAGATATGAGGCTCCCAGAATCTCAGCTAAAAAATGCCTCCCTAAAAAACCCCATAAATTGAAAACGTGGATGCCCCATCCCTGACAGTGTTCAAGGCCAGGATGGGGCTCTGAACAGACTGTTTTAATGGAAGTTGTCCCTGTCCGTGGCAGGGGAGGTTGGAGCTAGATGATCTTCAAGGTCCCTTCCAACACAACCCGTTCTATGTTTCTATAAAATGATAACTCAGATGATGAATGTGCTCCTCACCTTAGAAAAACAAAAAGAAGAATACTCAAAGTCTTATTTTAAAACAAAAAAAGAAATATAGGGCCTTCATAAAGATGGAAGAGGTTATTTAGTTCATCCTCAGTCCCTGAGAAAGTATTAAGCACCTTCAATTCCCTCATTACCTTCTCTCACAAACCTGCTGTGATGAGACTCTGCAGGCTTACTGCACAATCTCTTTCACTCCCTTCACTTCACAAGTGAAAAGTTTTCCTCGTGAATCTTTCCTGCTGCAGCTTAAAACTATTACATCTGGTCTCTACCAATTTTGGACATGAATAATAGATTATTCCCTTTTCTTTGAAACAGCTTTTTCACGTTGAAAGCCTGTTGTTACATTCCCCTCAGACTCTTCTTCTGTTTACTAAAACAGCTAAAAAAACCAAAACAGCTTTTCTCATAAATAAAGCCTTCTATATCTTTAGTCAAAGGATTTTTGTTTTTCATAGTGCACTTTAATTGGCCTACATCTTCCTGAGGTGGTTCTTGAAACATCAGATGGGGTTAGGTCTCACCAGTGAGTAATACTACTAAAGAATTTTTCCACTGTTCTGGCTAACGTATTTGAGTACAACGATCTTCTGTGTACCTGCATGGTATTAAAGGGTTCATTTGGCTTGTGATCCACAGTAATTCTCAGAGGCTTTCCTCGGAGCAACTACCTACCCAGTTGTTTCACCTCTGTTCTTGTGAACCTGAATGCTTCTACGTCTTCCACTGAGTTTTTATTTTACTGTCAAATGCTTTTGTTCGAACCATATATCATTATATATATCATATATACGTTATGATTTTATAGATGTATATATAAACAAAACTTTCCAAATTTAATTGTTGGTAAATGTAATGCTTTTCATTTCTTTCCCTACATCACCAGTAAAACCACTGAACATAAAAGACCTCACCTGTGAAATGTATCTGCTGAATTTGACTAGATGCTTCCTTCCAGTTTGACGGGGAGCCTTCTGGAATTTATTCTTCAGGTGCTATTATCCAATCAGTCTTTCACTGTAAATCATATTTCTTCACCTTCATAGGATCCTAGAATGGTTTTGTTGGGTCTTAAAAATCATCCAGTTCCAAGCTCCCTAACATGGACAGGGACATCTTCCACTAAACCAGGTTGCTTAAAGCCCCATCCATCCTGGCCTTGAAAACTTCCAGGCATGGGGGCATCCCCAGGTTCTCTGGGCAACTTGTTCCAGTGCGTCACCACCCTCACAGTACAGGATTTCTTCTTAATATCTAATCTAATCCTACCCTCTTTCAGTTTGAAGCCGTTTCCCCTTGTCCTATCACTACAAGCCCTGGTAAAAAGTCCCTGTTCAGTTGTCTTGGAGACTACCTTTAGGTACTGGAAGGCTGCTCTAAGGTCTCCCTAAAATCTTCTCCTCTCCAGACTGAACAGCCCCAGCTCTCTCAGCCTGTCTTCATAGGAGAGGTGCTCCAGCCCTCCGACCATCTTTGTGGTCTCTGGACTTACTCCAACGAGTCCATGTCCTTCTTATGTTGGGGTCCCCAAATCTGGATGCAGCACTACAGGTGGGGTCTCACAAGAGTGAAGTAGAGGGGGAGAATCACCACCCTTGACCTGCTGGTCATGCTGCTTTTGAGAATATCATAGGAGACATTGTTAAGAGCCTTACTAGAGCTAAGGTACAGAACAGAACACGGGGGCAAAAAGGAAAGAAGAAGTTCAGATTGGTTTGATCTGACTTGCTAATATGAATCGAGTTGGCTGCTATTAATCTTTTTCTTATCTTGTAGATGTTTACAAATATTTGATACCACTATTCATCTGAGTTGTTTTTTCATGGGTTTGAAGTTTAGATGTCTGACCTACAATTTAATAGATTCTCTACTAAAAATAAAATAAACTAAAATAAAATAATAGCTAAGTTTCTTCAGTATATATTTATGTAGTTAATAATCTATATCATGCCTGCTTTACACCTTAATAGTTCTGAAAGTGGTCTGGGGTCTAGGATAAAATTCATCAGGCCCAACTCATGTTACAATAGTTGTCTTGTCACATTAACCTTTACAACATATTTTTTCTGTACTCTAGACTGAGTTCTTCCCACCATGTTTTTGTGGTAGTCATAGCTTGGAAGTGGCCCTTGTCAATAGAACACAGTTCTAAAATCTGGCATCGCACCTTTATGCATCACGTTTGTGAGATGGATTTGTAGTTGTTGCAAGATTTACCTTCAAAATAATCCTCTGTGGGTGTGCAATACAGTCATAGCATAGGCACACAGACCCTCCCACCTATTTTGTTCCTGATGTAGCTACTAAGAGTGAGCATAGGTCAGTCGGGCTGTAGTGCAAGTAAATCAAGCCTGCCAGAAGCCCTAGGTACCTGCTCTGACTACTAATTAGGTTAAAGGCTCTGCTGCTACATTTTCTCTGCTAATTATTGCGCTTGTTAGTAAAAATAAACTTATAGTAGGAATGTATGCCAATGCTACAGTAACTCAGCTGTCTTCTTATATAAATCTATATCTATGTATCTATCCTGAGCCTCAGTCATGTGTCCCTTAATAAAATACCAGCAGCAATGAGGGAAGAATCAATAGAGTTTAGCTGCTTTCTGTTTATGGCATTTTGTTGGAAACAGATAGTTATTTCCTGTAATTCCTTGTTTATGCATTACTATGTGATAAATTACTTTGTGGCAGTGTTTTATGCTTTCATCAAAAAGACTGAATTCAAGCTGTCCCTTGCATTAATTGTCTATCAGACTTGCTCTATAGCTCAGTTTAGTTATTTAGTCACTACATTTTAATTTACTGATTGCATAAAAAGGTAAATCCTTAGGACGTAGATTTAATCCACTTTAGTAGATATGTAGACCAGCAAGATGTATAATCATATATGTACTGCCAATGTATATGATTTTAATATATAACTCAAATGCATAAAAGCAAGACACATGAAAACAAGCAAATTAAATATGGTACAATATGTAAATGACTATAATCCCTCACTAAAAATTAATTAAATAAAAAATAAGTATACAAGATATTAGTACCATTTATTATTTTCCTTTATTATTCTATAAAAGTTAATTTTGTGAAGAAAATTGTATTTCTTAAAACTATAAAAAAAATTTGCTTGGAAGCCAGTGATAAAGCTTTCAACACTGAAACATTTTGGGAGACCTTTGTGGTCCACTGGCTAAGTCTCAGGCACAACCCAACATACAGAAGGAACATAAAATGCAGTGAAATGCCGAAGCCAAGGAGAAGGTGGATGGGACAGGGATGACAGAATTGGAAACATATTACAGGTTCAATTTAGTATAATTTTAAATTAGTTCTGGAGCATTCAATCAGAATAAAGATTTCAGAAGCCATTAGTGTATGCCAGCAACAGACAGAGGTCACCCTGAGAAGTCGTAGGAAGCAAAACCTTCCCTATTTTTGCTTCAGTGTTTGGTGTGACCAGGACTTTCACAGTCAGATCAGGAAAAGGAAAGGGAAAAGAAGAGGTATTTCAAGAAGTATTAGTGTTCTATGAAACTCTCTATGAAGGTAGTTTAAAGCTGGAACAAAATATTTTCTTTCTCCAGTCCTACACCCTCCAAATCATTCATTTCCCCCCTGAAGAGAACTCAGAATTGAGTGAACTTGGAAAATGCTCATGGAGTTATTCATCTGATTTCTTCATTTTGTATCCATGGCAAAGCAATCTGCCTGATTGCCAAGAGACCTTTTTTGTTCAGTTGAATTGGAAGAGGGGTCAGAGAAGAGCAGAAGAAAAGGACGTTTCAGGGAAAATGAAAACCACGTAAGGAAGAAATAATAATGCCGGTCAAGTTGAAGTTTAGAGTTTGTTGGAAGATGAGCATCTGGTTTTTTCTCAAGGTTACTTAACCTTTTTTCTTAACTCCCACTCTTTATCACTTAGTTACTTCAAAAAGTAAAGGCCATTTCAACATGAGAAGATGAACTACTTCTTTTAAAAAATGTCAAAAGTATTTTGAGTGTTCAGCTATTAGAACATTTTAACATTTTTGAAAACTCTTTCACTTTTTGGCAGAAAGTATTTGCCCACACAATCTCTTTAGAACTGCATGTAATTGTGAATTTACTATTTGCTAAGAAAAAAAAAAAGCAAAAAGCCAAAGCTATCTGTTATTGAAAAGCACAAGATTGCCTGGGTAATAATTATTTCTTGCATTTGTGTGGCTTTAGGCTTTATATCTAGAGATTACTGGGGAACTATTTTTAAACAAAATTCCTAGACGTATGTGGAAATTTCTGTAGATCCAGAAGATTTAAACAGTTTAAACATCATTCTCTCACTTTAGGAAAAAAAAACCAGCAAACCACCAAGTTTGTGTTCCCATTAAACAATGTGCAAGAAAATACAGTACATTTCAGTTAGAGAAATCTTCCCCAAATGTTTAAAGATTAGTCCTATTTTTTTTTTTTTTGTTTTAACCCATTTCTTATTAGGACACCAACAAAACACTTTAGGGGTCTTTTTTTTTTTTTTTTAACTATAAAAATAGACACAGAAAACACTTCATATTAGAACTGTTCAGAGGACTGGTTACACATGTGGGAGACAGCCCTGTCTTATCTCAGTATCCTCTGTTGGACCTATTTAAACCTTACCAAAAAAGGCACCAACAGTCATGTCTGCCCCTGGATTCTCACACATCCTAAGGTGAGCACTAGCATTAGTAGATTAAAACAAATCAGCTTGGGTGATGCACAGGATGAGGGTCTGAGTCACAGATTATATTACAGAATCATAGAATCATGTAAGGGTTTGGGTTGGAAAGCATGTTTAAAGATCATATAGATCCAACTCCCCCTCCATGAATAGGGATGTCATCCACTAGATCAGGTTGCTCAGGGCTCTATCCAACCTGGCCTTGAACATTTGTTAGTAGTACTCAGGTGAAGGAAAACTACAGGTTTAGGATGTGAAGTAACCCAGTCTGCTAAAACATGAATTCACTACAAGCCCAGGGGGAAGACTCCCACCTGCTTCAATCTGAAACCTCTTTGTCTCAAGTGAGTGTGTGATGTAGCTATGCCAAAATTAAGCTAAATCACAGTTTGCAGTAATTTTCTCAGTAGGTCTTAAAGCAGGTTAATTTTTAATTAAGCCTTAAATTAATTACTTCTCTTCTAAAATTAATTAGGTTTTGCTCCATGTTCTTTTTTCCTTATATGCAAAAGCTGTACTTGCATACACTATTTGCTGTAGTGTCAGGCTGTGTGGGGCTATCCCAACATGAAATTCCACATCTGGTCATAGCACAAAGTGTAAACCCTGTCAAATGGAACAGTGTTACCTTATTCATGTAAAGAAAAGTTAGTCTGCCAGCTTTCTAGTGAGATGGGAAATTTATGAGAGAAGAAAAACTGTTCCTTCAGAAAGAGTTTTTTTCCAAACAAGTCCAGTTTGCCTCTTTGCATAGTGTATACCACTCTTCTAATAAGGATATCAACTTCTTTGCCTGTTATGTCTGGAGATTCCTGCTGGGAAGTCTTGGTTTACTTTTTAATCCTCTTTGTCAGTGCTTCTGCTAAGATCAAATGTTTGTACAAACAACTCTTCATTGTGCTAATGAGGGACAGGATTTTGTTGTAGCTGACTTTTCCTTTAAACGCTCAGAAAGTTTTACAAAGGCTCTTGTTACAAACGGAGTCCTCAGGATCAAAAGCCTGTACCTGTTGCTGTAGTCCTGGGGAATGTAACACCTCTGTAAAAAGTGCTCCCTCCCTGTCCTAAGGGTCCATTGCTGATGACCTGACATGGGTGAAAAGAACGACCTCAGTGAGAACCCAACCCCTGGGTTAGACTGTACCACAACACTCACTTTTGCCAGGACAGGCAGCAGCAGAACACAGTCTATACAGTTAAGATATCCTCGCCTCACCTCCCTCAAATGCATCCATTCCTGCAGAGGCAAAGTGGAGATAATCAGCACTCAGAGCGTTGAAGAATAATGATTAGAAGTAGGACAGGCCACAGCAGGGGAAAAATTTTTGATTTCACTGCATTCCTATCACAGCTTTTTAAAGGCATCTAAACAAGAATGCATTAGCTTTTTCAGTAAGGTTTAGTTTTATCCTCTAGCTTTTCCAGCTAGCAGAGGGGAAAAGCCGTTGCTGTGGGATAGTTCAATGAAAATACATATATATCCAGGATAAAACTGCTCTCAAAAACAGATAACTCAGGACACTAATGGACTAACTACAAGTTCAAATACAAACATGACGGTTATGACAACATCAAAGACATTATTTAGGAAAAATTTTAGTTAAAGATGTGCTACATGTGCCTTGGAAAGACTGATTGAAATACCGAACAACCAAGCGTTGTTCATAGATGCCAATTGAGCGAAAGGAAGAAAATGGTCTGGAAATGCACTGACTGGTTCCCAGGATACTGCTTTCAGCACTGGTATTCCCCATTCCCAAAGGATGTGAAGCAGCAGAAAGCGGTCTAGCAGCTGGGAGCATGCAAAATGAGTCATCCATAGGCTGGAAATAGACCTTCATATACAAGGCTGAAAGGGATCTTAAGGCACTTGGGTATGTTCATCTCATTCAGCACATTTCTCTGAAATACCTTTTCTTTTGAAACTTTCAGATACACTAACTGGTGAACTGAGTGGATCTTTGGTTTGATTCACTACTGTGATTCCAGCATCCAGGTTGCATCCCTACAGGAGGCACACGGAGCTGGAAGAAAGATAAACTCACAGCATCCTATGTTTATAAAATTCCTGAAATTCCACAGACCACTTCATCACTGCAGCAGTAACTATTTCCCATTGTTCCTAACTGGTCTGATTACACCTGCATGAACCCTTCTTAAGTTCTGGGATCAAAACTTTTTTCACCTGCCCAGGCTGCCAGTCTGCAATCATTATCACAGCATCACCAATAGGGTACAATACCCTAGCACGGGTAAACAGGTAGATAATAAGACACAGGGTTTTATTAGGTTAAATGCTTACCGTGGGATTCTACGTAAGTAATTATCTGTAATCAAAATATGATCACTCAGTTCAGGTATACAGGCAGATAGAGAACCCTGCTCTGAGGTCAGACTACCGAGGAAAAAATGTGTGAGTCTGCTGGACACTGTACAAAATCAAAGGTAAGTAGCTGACAAAATCCGAAGTGGTCTAAAACTACTAAGACAATAGTGAATGGTGGGATAAAATACCTAAGTGAAAGCAAGTACGAGAAACCCCCTTTGGGTGAATAGCATTGAAGTACTGCAATGGGAGTCCTGGCTTAGCAGGGGTTTGCACCAAGCCAGAATTAACAAATAAGGCATAAAATCAGCAAATCCAGGGCTAGTGGGGAAAAGAGTAATGTTAGCTGGGGCTGATTATGTGTGAGAAGGGAAAAAAGGGAATATTAGGCAAAACATGCAATTAGGGCTGTTCTGCATCCCTCTCAGGAAGGTGTGGGTCAGGCAACCTCCCATTCCAGCTGCCCTCTGTGTCTGACTGGCTTCTGTAGCCCAGGGGACTGCAGTGCTGTCCTTCCTGTGAATGCAGGGACACTGTAAAAGGGGGAGTGGAGCCACTGGACCTGCCCTAGCACAGACATGTCTTCCTGCTGGTGCCACAGGCTTGGCTTCCTCTCCTACTCCTCTCTGCTACGGAAAATCAGCAGATTAGCTGCAGTTCGATTGAGAGCACTTGCCCATCAATCTGATTCACTTTTCTATTAACTCTCACCACAGACTCCTAACAGTAGTCAGAAGGCAGTAATTTAATCCTTGCTGATCGGAACTGAGAATGAAGAGATCACATAGATGCAAAATACTTGGAACAACAGGAGCAGGACCAGAATTAGAGGGTCAAACATAATATGGCACCTCTGCAATTAGGACACTGCGTTCTCACTTCACTGCTGCTGTATTTTATGACTATAGGCTAGGCACCCTTGCAAGCTTCCTAGACTCGTGAGATTTTCTGGGAATTTGAACAGAAGTTTAATGATGGTATCTTGGCAGAGCAGACTTTTATGCAGTATATGATAATGTTGGTGGTAAATTATTCTTTATAGTAAGAGCAGTATAATTTTCCGTCCTGAGTTTAACACAGCAAGTCATTCTGGTTATTACAGAAACCCCTCAAACATTCTCAATGATAGTGATTATTATATACTACATGATATTCAACCTCCAGAAAAATACAGACTTGTAAAAAAAAAAAAACCAGAAATGTTTTAATGATCAAACCTGATTTACTTTCACCATTTTTACCCCATATTTCTCTGCATCAAAATAAGGAATACTTCTTACTGGATTTTATCAAAAATTAGTATAACATATGTCTGATTTAATAATTCACAGCTTCTTAAGTAGTAACATCTAGTGACCTTTATTTGATTTATTTCACTTGAAATGGAATGGTTATTGCCAGAGTGCAAACTTATAAATTGAATCACTCTAAATTAAAAAAAAATCTGTATAAATTTTTGTAGGTAAAATCTATGACTTTCTGACAGAGTCAGTCCCACTTAAGATGGAGAGCAATGGAATTAATCTACAAGTAATCCTTTTGGAACAACTACACAGGGACTAAAAAATCCTCTTTTTGAGAAATATAATGACCCAGTATGTTCTAAGACTATGCTATTACAGCACCTCTATCAAATCATTGTAGAAAAGTTAAAAAAAAAAAAAGAAAGAAAAACAAGAGAGAAAATCACACTACCTTCCAAAGCATGAGGTGGTATGGATGAATGAACAACAATGACACAAATGACATAAAACTGGATTTAAAGATTTAGTTCTTGTATCACTTTTTTTTCCCCAAAAGCAATGATTATATTGGTTATGCAGGGGAAAGGTTCTGACTCCAACATAGTATATGCTTTTTTTGGTAATAATCCTTACTGACTTTTCCATCCTTTCACTGTGTAATGAAGTACAGCAAAAGAACAGGAGTATTATTTCAACATTTATACAGGTAAATATAATTGGTCACATAGGGGAAAAGGAGAAAAAAAAATCCTGAAAGATATTACTGGAGACAAGGAGTGTTTGGTGGAAGTAACACCTGTAACATAAGATTTACTCTGATTCCTGGATGTTTACTGCTAGAGACAAAATCTTCATCATGATCTGGAAGGATCATTGTCCTCATTTTTGTGATGAGCAAAACTTGATCTAGTTCGCATTTTTATTTTGACTTTATTTGGGGGTTTATTTGACTTATAAATAAGGAGAGGAGGAGAGGGGAGGGGAGGGGAGAGGGTCGGAGAGGAGAGGGTCGGAGAGGGTCGGAGAGGGTCGGAGAGGGTCGGAGAG